>CP144692.1:31568290-32168290 GCA_036885675.1 Vigna mungo
CATCTATAATACCCAGTCAAACCTAAAAACCCTCGTAACTCCTTGATAGTCTTGGGTTCTGGCCAATCCAACACCGCTGCAATCTTATCCCTATCCATCTCCACCCCTGCTGCCGATATCTTATGCCTCAGATATTTCACTTGTCTTTTGCCAAATTCACATTTCTTCTTATTGGCATAAAGTTTGTGCTCATTTAACACTCTTAAAACTTGCACCAAATGTTGTGAATGTTCCTCCCATGTCTTGCTATAGACAAGAATGTCATCAAAGAATACCAATACAAATTTCCTTAGAAAGGATCTCAAAACCGAGTTCATCATATCTTGGAAGGTGGCTGGGGCATTTGTTAGCCCAAAAGGCATAACCAGAAATTCATAATGTCCTTGGTGCGTTCTAAAAGCTATCTTATGGATGTCTTCATTCTTCATCCTTATTTGATGATACCCGGCCTTCAGATCCACTTTTGAAAAATAGGAAGCCCCCTGAAGCTCATCCAACAACTCCTCAATAACGGGAATAGGATATTTATCTGCCACCGTCACCCTATTTAATGCCCTGTAATCCACACAAAATCTCCAGCTTCCATCCTTTTTTTTCACCAATATAACTGGGCTAGAATAGGGGTTGTTACTGGGCCTGATAGTTCCCAGGTTCAGCATCTCCTCCACTTGTCTCTCTATTTCCGTCTTCATTTCATGGGGGTAGCGGTATGCCTAACGTTCACAGGTTCACTCCCTTCTTTCAAAGGAATTCGGTGATCAACTCTTCTCTTCGGTGACAGCTCCTGGGGTTCTTTAAAAACTCCTTCAAAATCACGGATAATCTCTTCCAATTCGACCTCCTCATCATGATTTAAATCACTATCTTCCATCTCCCCTTCTCTCAATTCTGCTTGACTCAGACTCCAAACTAATGTCATGATTTCAATCTCGGTCTCCTTCAAAAGGGCTTTTGGTGTCACCATTTTTTGTGTCAGGGAAGGATCCCCTTTGATCACCACCTCTTTCCCTTCTTGCTCCACCTTCATAATGAACTTTCTCCAGTCCACCTTAATTTCTCCCAAGGAAGCTAACCATGTAACCCCCAATATCACATCCACACCTCTCAGCTCAAACAAATACAATTTATCACTAATTTTCAACCCCTCCAATTTCATGGGTACTCCAACACAACATCCCCTAGCCAATTTCCTCTGCCCATCGCCTACACACACTTTATATGATGGTGTGTCAACCCACTGTAATCCCAATTCCTCCACTAAACTGGTGGATATAAAGCTATGACTAGCTCCACTGTCAATTAGCACTAGAACCTTCTTCCCCTGCACCCAGCCTTGTAACTTCATTGTATTGGATTGTGTGAGCCCTCCGGCGGACAACTCTGATAGTTCCATTATCGTTTGTGCAATCTCAGCATTCTCCTCTGCTTCTTCCTCTTCATCCTCCTCTGCTTCTTCCTTTTCATCCTCTGCAGCCAATATCATGATACACATACTTCTTTCAGCGCAGCGATGGCCAGGACTGTAAGGCCCACCGCAGTGAAAACAACGACCTTCTTCGCGCCGTTTAATAAACTCTAGGTACGGTAGAGTTCTAACTCCTCTTCCTGCGTTTCCCCCTCCGTTACTCCCTGCCTGCGAGTTTCCCATAATCGCACTAGCATCTTTCTTAGTGCCCTACCCTCCGTTGCTGTTCACGAACCCCTCCGACGGGCCTCGATAAGTTTCCGTTCTCGCAACTGTCCCGGAACTCGCGGAATATCTTCCCCACGACGCCCCTCCTTTTCCTCCAATTCCACCGCTCAGTCGTGGCGCCAACCCCACTTGTTCAACGTCGCGCGCTTTTTCCATCGCTGTCAGCAAGTCACGTGGGTCGTGCAGTCTCACTAAACTGCGCAGTCCCTCCTGCAACCCAGCAAAAAATTTCCCAGTAGTTGTTCTTCTGTCACTCTGGTTGTTTGCGCCACGAGTATTTCGAATTCCTGAATATACTCATCGACGCTCCCTCGCTGGCGCACGGCAGCAAGCTTCTCAAAGACGGTGCCCCGATTCAATCCTCCAAACCTCCGTTTCAGCGCCTCCGTAAACAACTTCCAGGTTGGGTGTTTGGTTTTCTTCCTCTAGAAGCGGAACCAATAGTTCGCACTGCCCTCCATGCATATATAAATCAATTTCATCTTCTCCTTCTCCGTCACTTCCTGGATGCCGAAGAATTTCTCAGCCTTTGCTATCCAACCCGTGGGATCAGTCCCTTCAAAAGTTGGGAGCTCAACACGCTTCATCTAGCTGCGTTGGACTTCCCCTCATTCGTCTTCCGACTCTTCCTCAGAAGTCTCCGATGAGTGTCGCTCTCGTTCGGTATTAACAGAATCTCGACTCCCTTCCGAGCTCCGATCTCGGTTCTTGGAGCGTCGTCGAAAGGCTCGCCGAAACTCGTTGGTCATTTTGCACATCTTCGCCTTCAACTCTTCCACCGTCGACTCCATCGCCACCATCCGCGCCTCCATTTTTCTTCGCTCCAGCTCCCTCCGAACACCGATCCGGCAGGTCGGACCAAATCTATTAGGTTCCTTTACTCAAGGACCGTAACAGATGAACAATCCACACACACACACACACACTCCCAACAGCAAGAAACAATAGTAGGAATATATATTGTATTTATCTGTAAAAGTATAGATGAATAGTAAACAAAAGAGTATTTCCCAAGGAAGCCTCCCTTCCTCCACTGGAATCACGCTCCAGTCTCTACCTAAAAGGCACCAAAAAGATAAGATACCCCTCCCCTTATTCTGATTCTTTATTTATATTATCTTTATCTTCTAACAAACTGTAACAGAGCCTCCTCCTAACACGTGTTTGACTCACCCCCTACGTGTCTGCCTTGCTCTTTACTCTCCTTACACGTGTTTAGCTGACTCCTCTTTTATTCTTCCTTATATAGACCTTTAATGGTCTAACATAGCATAAGTTTCTATTTATAAATGTTGGAAATGGATAAAAACCACGGCCTTCACGGATGAATTTCGTGAATTGCGGAGGAGGTGAACCTTGTGAGCGGTAGAAAGATCTTGCGGCTAAAGCCTCCAAACGACTTACAAAAGAATAATTAGATGAAAGTGACTTTCGATCCTTGTAATTGAAGTTCACCAAAATGAAAATCGAGATATGTGACAACCATATCAAAGCTGAAGAAAAAAAGGAATGACTCCTCTAGGCTTCATAAGGAAGGAAGCATAATTATCTTTTGTGATACTCTGATTTTAACAATCTCACATTTTGCAAAAGATAGAAAGAATGAAAGAAGAAGAACATTTTGGGTCTCACATGTAATGCATTAGAGCTGGTATAATAATCTATGTAAACCAATCCTAGACTGAAAAACTTATCACACAGTGTAATTGATATAAAAAGTTATATGAACCAAAAAACTTAGCGTGTGCTAGCGGTTTATCAATCATAATACACTCCCACAATACTTCTTGTTATTGTTGTGTTACCCTTACTAGGTCATGCGTATGTCTAGTATTCATGAGTGTTCTAGAAATCATACCAAGATCTCATGCAAACAGCCATATACGTGATTTCAAGTGTATGCTAAAAATCATATTACACCAAGAATATTAAAATCATTAAAAACTTTGTTTATTAAAATTTTTAGATAGGAACTTAACCTACCACCCTTAAATACCTTTCAACACAATTTTTTCCAAGTGCTAAGAAGAACCACCTTATTAAATCAAAGCCATACATATAACGCATATATGAGGTACAAATAAAAAGTTAATAAGTGGTATTACATAGGTTGTGTAATTCACAATATAGAAATAATACTTTTTGTAAAATGCTCACAATGATCATAAACAATAATTTTCTAAGGCATGTAGATTCACTAATATTAAGGAAATATCTACAATGTGTTGTTCAAGTTTTCAAAAATAGAACTAGAATTTCCTAAATTTTTCGAGAATATCATAACTAAGTAAAACTCTTTTTAAAAGACTAAAAAATACCCAGAATTTTCTAAAAGAAAATATGAGATAGATAATAGAATGAGAGAGAAGAAAAGAGAGTGTGAAAGTGTATTTTCAAAGGTGAGCATAAGTCTATTTATAAATGTTGAAAATGGATAAAAACCACGGCCTTCACAGATGAATCTCGTGACTTGCGGAGGAGGTGAACCTTGTGAGCTGTAGAAAGTGGACACAGATCTTGTGGCTAAAGCCTCCAAACGACTTAACGAATAATTAGATGAAAGTGGCTTTCAATCCTTATAATTGAAGCACACCAAAATGAAAACTGAGATATGTGACAACCATATCAAAGCTGAAGAAAAAAAGGAATGACTCCTCTAGGCTTCATAAGGAAGGAAGCAAAATTATCTTTTGTGATACTCTGTTTTCAACAATCTCACATATTGCAAAAGATAGAAAGAATGAAAGAAGAAGAACATTTTGGATCTCACACAAGATGTAATGCATTAAAATTAGTATAATAATCTATATGAACCAATCCTAGACAGAGAAACTTAACGTGTAATTGATATAGGAAGTTATATGAACCAAAACACTTAGCGTGTGCTAGCAGCTTATTAATCATAATACACTCCCATAATACTTCTTGTTATTGTTGTGTTATCCTTACTAGGTCATGCGTATGTCTAATATTCATGAGTGTTTTAGAAATTATATCAAGTTCTCATGCAAGCGATCATATAGGTGATTTCAAGTGTATGCTAAAGATCATATTACACCAAGAATATTAAAATCATTAAAAAAACATTGTTTATTAAAAAAATTTCACCATAAAATTTTAATTACAAGGTTTAATCTCTTAATAATATAATCTTTAACACTTTCACACTCTTTTTTCTTTTATCTCATTCTTTTATCTATCTTATATTTTCTTTTGGAAAATTACGGATAGATTGTACTCTTTTAAAAAGAGTTTTACTTGTTATTTATGAGATTCTTATAAAATTTAAAAAATTCCTGATGTATTTTAAGGAATTTGCGCAACACATCAAAGAAGTCGTTAAAGATCAAATATCTACACAACTCATAAAATTATTGTTAGTGATATTTTACAAAATGGAATGAATAAAAATGTCAAAAATTGGTGTGACGGTTGAAATAGATTGATTGGCTTAAAATGAGTGTATGACTTACAAATACATTAAAATGCATGCAGCAATTAGTAAAACACATGCCATTGGAGATTGGGAGAGAGGGAAGCATATAAAAGAAACGAAAATGTTTCTTTAACATCCTTATTTGACACAAATTTGACACCGGTCAGGTGTCAAATTTCTATTGGGATTTTTCTATTAATTGGAATTGGCTTTTTTAATATACTGACGAGGGTAGAATAAGAATTATGAGATATGAATTTTCATTTGGCGGTTTCGTTTTGCAGTCTTTCACTTTGCTTCTGAAGCTTCTCTTTGACTTTCGTTTTCTTTCCATTCTCGCACCTTCATCTCAAGTCCTTTGCTATCTCCATTGCACCGTTCATGTGATCTGAACCGAAAAAGGGCTATTGATGGGTTGTCACGGCCCATACAAATTTGATTGCATATGAAGAATGCAATATAGACTAGGAAGTGACTCCTAGGTCGTCTCTCAAGGACCAAACTGTGGTTCGAGAATTAGGTCAAACACGAAGTGGGGGGGTTTGTGAATGCGGATGAATCAAATTTAAACACGGATGCAATCAGAAATGTAAACATAAATGTAAAGATGGAATCAAACACAAAATGAAAATGGTTGGTCATTAACTCAATTACTATGCTTCCTATCCCAAATCAACGACAAGTACACACTACTCTAATCCAAATCCAACACGAATCACCCAACTATGCGAAGGCTAATTCGGTCTTCAAAATTACAGACTAAGCGAATGCAATGCACAAATTTAATCAGTCATCCACCATACAGTCTAATCAACGAAGCGAAGAATTGACACCGATTAGGCAATCAAGCGTATACCTAATCGCAGGTAGACAACAGATTAAATATTAAGCAAAATCAGAGCAGTAGTATGGCAATTAAAGTTCAAAAGTCTCAAGGAAGCAAAGTAACTTTATTGATAACCAATCCAACTAATTTAAACTAATATAACAGTTAAATTAACACAACCGAATAGAGTAGACAACATTAAAATGAATAAAAATGCTGAACAAGAAAAAGAACCGAACAACATCAAAATTACCCAAGTAAAATGAAATTCCTGAATCAAATTGATAATGAGACATTGCATCTTGTAACACCTTGGAATAATAAAAAAAAACTAATGCTCACGGTCATAAAGAAAAGGAACATTGCATATGAAAAGAAAACCAACTTTAAGCTAATACATGGAATTGAACAATGCAACAGCTCATCTTAATCAATCACCGTCACTTTTTCTAAAAGAAAGAAAAGGAATCTAAATCAACGATTATACCTCCCAACAAAACTAAATCCTAAAAGCAATTAAACTAAATTATATGTGGCAGCTGCACTTTTTCATTGAATGAAAGAAAACTTAAAATGAAACATTCTCCAAGTCAATTAAGAAAATGAATGCGCCTTAATGTAACAATGTATTGCACCCCTGTTCTAAAAGTAAATGAAACTGTCACTTCCTTAAATATAAATGAACGCGTACTTCAACGAAAAATCACTGTTTGCTTTTTTTTTATCCCAGCGTGCACACTTCTCCTATATTGAATCAACACTCCTTTTTTCATTTTTTTTTTCTAAAAGAAAACCAATATAATAAAAAAAAATAGCTGCTGGAATCAACTTTTAATTAAAAGATCTCAACCAAATTGAAAGCAACATATTAAATGTAATGAACGAAATCACTCAGCATTTTCTTCCAAACCTTAACATTGTGTGCTCTTTTGCTAACATTGAAATCAACACAACCTGAGAGAGTGGCAGCAGCTAGCTGGCTAAGGCCGTGTCCTTTCCAATCTCATTCATCCAAAATCAAGAAAAATCAACATGGTTTCAAAGAAAAACGTTGCAGCAGCACCTGTCCCAGCCGAGAGAGAGTGAGTCTAAAAAAAAGTGACGGCTGGTCACAATCCCTAGGACCATGTGTCCTAAAATTGGGGTGGGTCTATCCTAAAAAATAAAAGGGAACCCTAGGTCTAGTGTCCTACAATTTTGGGCCCAACAACATTTTTCCAAAATTGGCCCAAGATGCAAAGAGTTTGTCTAAAAAAAAAGAAACTAAACTTTAAAATTACACTATGATTAATTCTAAACTACTAAATTAAAATATAACTAATTTTAAGAGAGTCTTGAATTATTTTGTCTCCTCCCAATGCTCCAAAATATATCTCCAAAATTTTCCCTGCAATTAAAAATGCAATTAATTAGCTCAGAATATTCAAATTAATTAAAATTAGAATTTCCGATCAAATTAAGCACTATTAGCGAAAACAGAAAATACCGGACATTTAAGCACAATTCCCTGATTAAATTCGGTACAATAAGCTAAGTGAAATCAATAAAATATCGACTCATCAGCTATCTTTCACAAGGTAAGCTCTAGTTCTCGTATCCCCTGTTTGGGTGGCTTGGGCTTTGTGTATGTGTTTCGTCATTTCGACCCGTTCTCGCATTGTGTGGGTTCTCTTTCTGTATCATTTCGCCTCGCGTTGTTGCATTATTGTCTTGGGCATTATTTTTTTTTTTTTTTTTTGAACCCTAAGCAAGTATTGATATTTGGGCTCTTACGTGTTTTCATTTTTTGTTCAGTTGCAATGGCTTTCGGAATCCCAAAGGTAAGTTAAAGTTTTGGTCTTTTATTTAGTTGCATTTTTTTGGTTAGTAATAACAATGTTTCGTTATCTTTTGTAGTGGACGGTCCGTACTTCTATGGATTCATCAAATGTTATTGAAATGACTTGTTTGCTGAGAAAAGTCCATGTACAACGAATTGCGATGACACCATTCTGGTGGTGTGTGTACCTACGTGAGGCTTTGGACGTTAACTGCGAGTTATTGAAGGTTATGGTATGTAGGTGGGTCGGCAATGATGTTAGCTTTAGGTTGAGTCATCAATTGGTTCCATTTACAGTTTTAGATGTTTTCATGAGCATTGGTTTAGGTATAGGGGGTTTAGAAATCCCGTTTGATGAATCTATAGAAGGTTTGGTTGGAGAAATGTTTAATAAAAAAAGCACAACTTTGAAAGACTTGGTTGACATGTTTAATGTGCTTTTTTTAGACGAAAACACAAACGTTGATGTTGTTTATAGGTTGTATATATTTGTGTGTTTGGTTGTCTTTTTCTTTCCTAGGAAATCTAAGATAGTTGCTAACATGCCATCAAAAGTCTTAGATGACCTAGATAGTCTTTGTTTATATGATTGGGCTACCGGTGTACATAAACACCTTGTTGATAGTTTGAATAAAGGTATGAAAAAAATAATGGCTGGAGGTATCAGCAGCTCACTGAGTCTAAGTGGCAATGTCGCGGTATTGCAGGTAAAATTCTTTGTAGTTCTTTAAGTGAATGAATAGAATTTTTTACATTTTGATATATGTGTGACTGAAATTTTTTTTGATATTGTAGGCTTGGGCGGTAGAGAGACTTTCCTTGAATGGTAATCGAATTCATATGCATTTCCCTCGCATACTACGTTGGTTCCGCTATAAGGCACAGTCATATGAAAATATTGATGATATTTTTTCGACTTGAGAAGTAAGTATTTGATGTAAGTTTTGTATAAATATTGATGATTTGAATGTACTGTTTAATTTGTTTGCATGTGTTGTAGTTTAAGTTGGAGTCATATGTTGTCGAGCGTGTCTGTGACATGCCCAAAATTAAAGCTGCTTTTGAGTTGTTTGATGGAGGGATAGGTCTAGCGCAATTGCCCAAACGATGTAGAGTTGAGGAAGCTGATGATGATAGCTCCGATGATGGCACCTTTGAAGCAAACCTTGACGAGATATTGAAGAAAAATAATGAAGAAATGATGGCCTTGAATTCAAGGCTAGCTTTTTTGACGAATGAGCTATTTCAAATTTGTCAAATTCCAATTTTGAATGAAGAAGATGTTGGAGGAGGTGATGAAGAACTTTAGGTGGAGGTAATGAAGAACCTTTAGGTGGAGGTAATGAAGAAGCCTTCAGTGAAGAAGCCTTCAACGAAGAAGCCTTCAATGAAGAAGTTGTGGCTGAATGTGAACAACAAGTTGAAAACGTTGTTGAAATTGTTGACGATGAAGAACCAGAGGCACCGCAACCATTGACAATCGTACCTCTGCGTGCAGTTGCTGGTGATCCAAGGCCTAACGTGAATGCTGACCAACTCTACATCGTCGTGAGCATAAGGGATAGACAACAGAAGTCAATAATGATAATTTTGTTTAATGTATTCTTATGGGCATAGTTTTTTATTCAAAAGTACATTTGTTTTTTATCAGGATCGTCTGTGAAATAATTGGCCAGACATTGAGCACAACATATATTCATACCTTAGCTCCTTACCAATACGTTGATAACATGGTAAGTGTTTTATGTCATTCATTAGTTGATTTATACTGTGCATATTACTTGGAATCATTGATGAATTTTGAATGTGTAGTTGGCGCTATTTGCAAGCACCATATTTATGCACTTTGAGAAAAGGAGGAGGGGGGTTGTGAAGAGGATCATTTTCAATTCCTTATATGTGGTAACCTATTCGCTTTGAATGTGTTATTTTCAGTTCCTTTTCACTTTGAATGTGTTAGTCATTTAGGATTGATGTATTTTAACCTATTCGCAGGACCTTATAATCGATGAATATAGGAGAATGCCAAAAAACCATCGTGTGTTCACTAATCATAATTACAGCAGTTGTTTGCGTGCGAGACACTTTGGCCTTGTAGATGTAACACCCCAATTCTTAGAGGGTTACAGAAAATTCTAATAATTTTTTTTTTTATACTTCACATTTCAAACCACAACATTTATTGATATTTCACAATAATACCATCACAAATTTTCAAAAGTAATAATTACAATAGAGGCTGAATCTAAAAAGTTGTTCATAATTACAAGCCAATTATTTCACAACTTAAAATTACATATTTGAAAATCCCATAGGGTTTCTCCCAATGCCTCCTCTCTCTACACTTCTCCAGTATTACCTGAAACATTATCTACTCCCGTATAACAACACGAGTTATACGATCATCGTAGTCATACAAGTAGGGTGAGCTAATCAAGTACAAGGAAGAAACAAGATACTTTAAATTTACTTATACCATTCATGCATTTATTAATAATACTTTCTATCTATCAACTTGTATCACCTCAACGTAATCAAACAAATGAATTTGATTCCCTCTTTATTTTCATTCCCTCGAATTTAGATATCAGGTTTATCACAGTTTATGGGCTTGTCTCGGTTATATTCTTTTTATACATCCAACATCAGTCCCTCATATGGACTACGGATAAGAGTCGTCTTCCACACGCAGCTTCAGACACATCTCCCTCATTTCTTCCAGGTCTTATGAGTAAAACACTAGTGAGTAACATCCATTTACCAATCATCTTACTCCACACTAGACCGAAACCTTAGGCGAGATGTCTGTATACTCTCGAGAGAGGAAACTAACAGGACTCGAATCACCAATCGCCTTACAAAGGCAAAAGAAATCATCCTTTTAACTACCGAGACACAGCATAAATCTTCTTCATGATAAAACTAGAGTATCATCAAGATAATTTTATCAATTCTCTCATTGCTCCAAAAATCACATTCAAAACAATTTGCAATCAATTTTTGACCTTTGCTTAGTGGTTTCCTCATAACTCTTCCTAGAGAACTCCGAATGAGTTGATTCTTGTTTTATTTAATTCTGGACTGAAAAATCTTTAATTTAAAACTAATTTCATAATTTTTAAATTACAAGGTTAGTTGCAGTAAAAATATCAAGATAAGTATTTTCATCACGTTTTTTGCCTATCCAACTATGACCTTTGATGACTAATTTACTAATACTTCTCTCTACATAACTCCAAATGATGTGGTTCTTATTTTGTTGAAATCTAGACTCAATTATCTTTCTTTTACCACTAGATTTGTAATTTTTAGACCATTATAATAACTGCAGTAAAATTGTAAAAGTAGTGATCAACAAAAGCTTCGGTTTCTTAATATCGTTAGAATACTACAAGTGTATCATTCAACTCCTGACTCTTAATTGAAAATCCGACCGGTCAATATAACCCAATATTTTCCTAAAACATGTAATAAAAGTTTCAGTGTGATTTAACGGTTGGTTAAGAAAATTATAAATTTTTCCTTAGATGGTTTTGGAATAGAATTAAGCTGAAAAATCATATACTTAAAAATGTAAAACTTATATCTCTACATGTATATATTTTTATGATAATCTGAACGGTCAAATTCAACATTTATATCTTAAGAAACATTTATCAAAATTTTGAATTAATCTAACGGTTAACTTGTCCAGAATTTACGTTTTTCCGATGGGACTTAATAATAGGAAATAAAGTTATCATCAACTTATTCTAACTTATGAGATTTAATTCTCTAAGAATAAACCACACAATATTAATCCGAACGGTCAAAACAAAGTAATATGTCTTATGTGTCATATATCAAAAATTGGACTGCATCTAACGGTACACAAAGTAAAAATTGACAATTTACTAAGATAATCTAAAAAATAGAATTCAATAAATCACATATAGGTAAATTAAATCTCAACATTGACATAAGATAAATAAAATAAAAGCATTGGGGAAATGAGAAGTTGCATCTACAGAGCCAGTTAGACAACTTCTCATCCTCCCAAAATTGCAAAGTAAATAAATAAATGCAAATAAATAAAAGCGTAAAGAAATAGTAACGTATTGGGGAAATAAGAAGTTGAATTCGGCAGAGCCCGTTAGACAACTTCTCATCCTTCCAAATTTGCAAGGTAAATAAATAAAGGTAAGGAAAAATGTAAAGAAGTAATAATGATTTAGGGAAATAAGAAGTTGAATTCGGCAGAGCCCGTTAGACAACTTCTCATCCTTCCAAAATTGTAAGAAAATAAATGAAAGTACAATAAATAAAATAAACATAACAGATATAATATATACACTAAATTCATAAAGAGAAACAAAATTCCAAACATATCCAAGAATTCAGATCATACAGAAACAAAAGACTCAATTAACTCCCCTACCTCTATTCCAGACTTAATCTTCTGCTCAATCATTCCTCAAAACTTTCAGAATTTTCCCTCTCGCAACTAGAATATCTTTCAAACTCTCTTCTCTCAAAAATTTCTACTCCTTGGTGCAAAAAATTTCTTCCTCCCTCCTTGGCTATTTATAGCCAAAAATTTTACTATTCATTTTTTTTACTATTCATTTTTACTATTCAAAAATATTATTTCAATAAAAGTATGACTCAACATTACGTGTCATCTTATCCTTTCCTTTTTTTTTTACTATTTAATTTTACTATTCATTTTTTACTATTCATTAATTTTTTATTATTATTTTAACTACTATAAAATTTTCTCCAATACTCATACCATGTTCATAATCGTATCTAACTTAATAAAATACAATCAGATAGTCGTATATATTACAAAATAATAAAAATGGAAACATTTAATCATCATTTTTTTTAGATCTTACAGTAGACATTCCAACAACTGACTTTGTGGGTGAGGTTTATTTTTCATTGTGTTTGTGGTGGTATGTGACATAGCAGCTATTGATGTGTTGACTTTCTTTTTGTTGGTTTGTAGCTGTTTCTTCCTTTTTGCCATCTTCAACATTGGTGGTTTTATGTTGTCAAACTTAGCACATTGGACATATATGTTATTGATTCTTTGGGGAAGGGCATAAGAGACCGCAAAAGGATTGAAACTGTTGTGGTATGTGTGACCCCATTTAATAATGTTATTGAGTAAAATGTAATAATGTATTGCTAACGTCTTATTGTAATTTTTACTTGGTAGGCTGAAAACCTTGTCCGATTTTTTTGCATGTTGTACAATAGACCTGAAGGGAGTATTGGACCTTTGTCTGTTGTACAACCAAATATCCCATCCCAACCAAACCTGTAAGTTGTTATAAGCCTTCATTTTAAAAATATGTTATTTTAATTGATGTAGTATATCATTAGTGGTTGATGATATTTTTTTGATTGTTTTAGACATGACTGTGGAGTTATAATGTTACAAGCTATGGAAATTTGGGATGGACAGGATAAATTCAATGGCAAAAGCATGCCACAATACTCGAACGTAAGGAAGAATATGATTTTCTTTATTTTTTTATGATTTGGTTGACATGACAAGTAGAATATTTTCATTTCAGGAGGCATTGCTTGCAATCAGAAAGCGATATGTAACTGAATGGATCCTGGACGACGAGAACATAAGACTATGGATACGCTAGATGTCTATGGATTGTTGTAGGATAGTTGTGCGGTGTAAAAATGTAGTCTAGTTTAGTTTGTTTTGACAGTGTACTTTGTATATGAAGACAATTTAGTTTTCGTTTTATATATATGAAGACATTGTACATCTTCTTATTGGAATAAGATTGTTTTATATATTTTAAGACATTGGACAAATTGTTATTTCAATAAGATGATTGATTTAAAGAATGCTTATGTGCAATGTAGAGATGATTGTTGAATGATGATTGATGTCCAGGTTTTTGTTATGTGCAATGTATGAAAGTTCCACAGCAATTAAGGCCAAGTACTGCAATCTATGCAGCAAAAAACACTCTTGTAATCGTTTACAAGAGGCTTGTAATCGTTTACGCGAACCTTTTTTCTCTTCTAGACATCCTGTTACATTGAAGGAACCATTTGTGGTAACGTGGGGGACCACAGGTGATTTTGTGTGTTTTTGAAGGCAAGTTGACAGGTTTTTGGTATAAGTGTGTGTCTAGGGTTGCATGTGATGCTTGGGAAACCCCATGATGTAGAGGGGGTCCACCCAGGGTGATGACATGAACCTTGGTGAAGTTCAGTGAAATCTGCCACATAAAACACTCTTGTAATCATTTACAAGAGGCTTGTAATCATTTACCCGTTCCATTTTTCTGATTTGGACATCCTGTTGCACTGAAGGAACCACCAGTGGTAACATGGGGGACCACAGGTGATTTTGTGTGTTTTTAAAGGCAAGTTGACAGGTTTTTGGTATAAAGTGTGTGTCTAGGGTTGGATGTGATGCTTGGGAAACCCCATGATGTAGAGGGGGTCCACCCAGGGTGATGACATGAACCTTGGTGAAGTTCAGTGAAATCTGCTACATAAAACACTCTTGTAATCGTTTACAAGAGGCTTGTAATCGTTTACGCGAGCTTTTTGTCTATTTTGGACATCCTGTTGCACTGAAGGAACCACCTGTGGTAGCTTGGGGGGCCACAGGTGATTTTGTATGTTTTTGAAGGCAAGTTGACTGGTTTTTGGTATAAATGTGAGTCTAGGGTTGGATGTGATGCTTGGGAAACCCCATGATGCAGAGGGGGTCTACCCAGGGTGATGACATGAACCTTGGTGAAGTTCAGTGAAATCTGCCACATAAAACACTCTTGTAATTGTTTACAAAAGGCTTGTAATTGTTTACCCGTTCCATTTTTCTGATTTGGACATCCTATTGCACTAAAGGAACCACCTGTGGTAACGTGGGGGACCACGGGTGATTTTGTGTGTTTCTGAAGGCAAGTTGACAGGTTTTTGGTATAAGTGTGTGTCTAGGGTTGGATGTGATGCTTAGGAAACCCCATGATGTAGAGGGGGTCCACCGAGGGTGATGACATGAACCTTAGTGAAGTTCAGTGAAATCTGCCACATAAAACACTCTTGTAATCGTTTACAAGAGACTTGTAATCGTTTACGCGAACCTTTTTTCTCTTTTGGACATCCTGTTACACTGAAGGAACCACCTGTGGTAAAGTGGGGGACCACAGGTGATTTTGTGTGTTTTTGAAGGCAAGTTGACTGCTTTGACAAAATAACTAGGGGTGAATTAATTAAGCTCAAAACAATGATTACACTAAGAACATTACATGAGATGTTACTAAATTTTAAAAGTGCAGAATAACAACATTGAAAAAGTCTACTTGAATACAAGTACAGTCATCCAATAACCAGTTTTAGAACTAATAACATACTATTACAGTAATCCATTAAAGTCATTTTTCCTCTGCACTACAAAACATAAATTAAATCATATGTAAACGATTATGAGCTGCTTGTAATTGATTACAAAGCACAATTTCACAGCATACACAGAACAACTTCACTTGACTCTAGGTTCTCAACATGGGTGGTCCTTCCATACATGATGGGGGACCCAGAACATTAGGTTAAAGCCTCTCCTCACTCTAGAACCAAAAAACACAATTTAAACCATTGGATTTGGTTAAAATCACAACCATTAATTCATTTTTTTCAACTAACATTATCACTTGGAAATCAAATTATAAAGCACTTCAATAAAAGACACATTTTATTTGCAATTACATAAATGTATTGAACCAAACATGAATGTTCTATATATTGAACCAAATAGGTTTAATTACACCATCTTTTTCTTGTCCTAACACTCAAGTGTAATACAATAATTACTCAATTTTCTTTTTAACTACTACATTTCCGGTGTATGGTGTCCTAAGTGCTTGGCTCTTAAATCGCCTTCTTGAACCAATCCTAACATAAGTCTTCAGTTGTGATTGGTTGTTGGACATTCCACCCGCTGCATTTGGCGACATTGCACCTTCTTCATTGTTGCACATTCCACCCGCTTCCTCGGTCGACACTCCAACAGGTGAAACAAATGCATCGTTAGTGTCACTAAATGCTTGTGGACGTCCAACACTTTGTACACCATCATCTGCAGTTGACCTTTTAGGTGTTCTTCTGGCCTTCTCTTCCTCCAACTCTGCCTCTAAGACATTCACATTCCTTTTAAGCTCTTCAATTAAAGATTTTTGATCCTCTGCAGTGCGGATCAAACTCTCCTTGCGTTTTTTTAAGCAATTTCTTTCTTCGTTGTTCTTCATAGCTTTTTGGTGGTGGTTGTTTTTCTATCACATCCTTGTCATCCTTCTTTACAGCACCAATTTCATCTACAACATGAACCTGAAATTTAACATATAAAATGATATATAACTATTGTGAATATAAAATAACATTCAAAAGTACAAAAAAAAACAAACACATACCACACCCATCTCAAAAACACGTTTCACAATGTTGTCTCCAACAGTTGTATTCATTCAGTGCAAGATCCTTGGAAATTTCTCTATTGCACCTTTAGGAGCCATGAAATGCTCACAAAACCAAACCTATAAAACATGTCATTGTTAAAAATTACTCATAATCAAATAACAAATATTTCAAACTTTAGTTGTGAAATGTGTACCTGCAACATGTACACACAACCATCAACATAAACATTGCTTCTAGCTTTGCCTTTCTTCACAGAATCTGAAGCTTTACTCAAATTTTCTAACAAATTTTAGTATTTACTCAGACCACTCAACTCATCAACAATTTCAAACAATACAGGAAGAACTCATCCACTACGATTTGGAAATAAAATCTCACATATCCCCACCAAGATGTACAAGCTACAAAGAACCTCACAAGGTATGGTTTTTTAATGTTCTTTCAACAAGAATTTGAAAATGAAATTCAAATCCTTAATTTCCTTACCTAAGTATTTCACACATTTACTACTACCCACTGAAGAATCCTTCAAGTTTATACTTTTACCATTTAAACTCAATCCTATTCCTGAACAAAAATCCTTTTCATTGATATTGAAATGCTTGTCTGCAATAATAAAAGAATTGCTAGAATCCACCCATGTCTTGGTTAACTCATGCAAAATTTTAGTATTGAATATGACTTTACCACTCAACTCTAAAAACCAAGCAAATGGAGTCTTCGAAATGACTTCTCGTTGCTCCTCTATCAAATGTTCGTTGAGAGTGCAAACATACATAGTTGAAAATGAATGACGCACGGTCAACTGTCCAAAAGAAAATAACACAAATGAAAACACCAAAACAAATAACAAAAACCCATAACGTTTGCAAGAAACCACAAGAACCCCAATACTCAAACCTAAAACCAAATATCCAAACATACAACGAGAGAAGGCATTTACCTTGGTCCAACGAAGGTCTATTTCGGAACTTGCCATTTCAGATTGCAACAAGAAGGCAATGGAGAGCACTGGAGAGCACGAAAATGCAGGTAGAGCCGCAGACACCAAGGAAGAGAACGAAGGGAGACGAGCAAATGTACTAAAAAGAAGTAATCTGTCACACAAAACTAATGAAACAGGCGAAGGGTAGAATTGGAATCCAAATTCTCTGAAAAGCTTTTCATTTTGCAGGTTAAATTTAAAAAAAAAGAATTACAAACTAGCTAATAGGACGTTGACACGTGACAGTATTAAATGTGTGTCAAAAATTAGATGTCAAAATAACGGGACCCTTAAAAAGAAAATGTGAGAGTAAACATACACAAGTGGCAAGAAGGAATCTTTAAACACAGGAGGTAGTCGATCAACCTCAAATTTCTCTTCAATACGCTGCAAACGACGCGTCATCTCTGCGCTATGCTCCCGACCCTAGATCAATCTATAAAACGGGCCGATTGAATGGCTGGAGTAACTACAGCGATACGACGTCGTGCCTTTCGATGAGGGTCAGCTAAAAAGAATTCAACTCCACTAGGAATCGTGCCGAGAAACCACAGTCCCGTAGACTAGCGGCTTATCCATTGGGTAATGGAGTCACTTGCTAATGATTCGTAATAATATAAGATAAATAATTACATTCTGATAAATTCATTTACAGAAAAAGTAAGATTCCTTATTATTTATTTAATTTTAATTATTTTAATATAAAATGTCAGCATGTCATCTTATAAGAATAAAAGTTGTTCAACTATTTTAATAATATCGTTTTCTTAGTGAACTTCTGCAAACATTCACGGAATGATAATCAAATATTAATTTTATTTGAATCAATTAGTTTTTTTAAATTTGATTTTAATTTAAGAAGATATCACATTAAGAAAGGAACTATTTGTTTGGATTCAACGGCTACTCCAAGATCTAAGTTTGTTTTGATGGCATGTCCAATTCCTCAAAGAGAAATTCTTGAATGAGTATATTATGCAATATAATAAAACTTTTACTAAATTACATTTTTAATCTTTTATTTTTTATTTAACTTCTTTTTGTTATCTTTAACTTGATTTTGTTATCTTTATTTGATTTAGAAATTTCATTTACCGAAAAAAAAAATGATTTATCAATGAGATAAATCAAAGATAAATTATTAATAGTTAAAAAATCGCAACCACATTAGCCACTTCCAACTTCTCGTTTTTTTCTCATCCTTCTTCTCCTCTCATTTTTCTCATTCTTCTTCTCCTTTGTGATTGGTAGTAACATTATCATCCCATGATTATTGTTGTCATCATTACCTCCACAATTATCTTAGTAGCATCTTTTGATTCTTCTCTCTTCCTCCTCGTTCTATTCATTCTTTTTTTCTTTTCCTTTTCATATTTTTCCTCCTTTTCTTTCTCGTCCTTTTCTTTTTTTTTTCTTCTCATTTATCTTCAAATAATTTAAAACAAATGTTTCGTCAAATTTGACAAAAAAATATTAAATTTTATAAAAAAAAATACAATAATCAACTAATTTCAAAAAATTAAATTACCAATAAATTATAAAAAATTAAATTATATACAAATTTTCGAAACAATCAATTATAATAGATTTATTACAGGAAAAAAAATTATTATCGGCAACAAATTTTAAAATTATTCAATTACAAACAAATCTTATCACGACATAGTAAAAGTTTAAATTAAAATTTTTTGCACCAATTTAATGAATAAAATAACAAACATTATAAATTTTTATAAATACTTTTGTGAGTAATAAAAGTTCTAATTTATAGATAAATATTATTGACAGATTCATTACTAACAAATATTTACGTTAATAGTTTAAATTCTAAAATTCATTAATTAATAAAATTTATCACTAAATTTTATTTTATTCGCAAAAATTTTCTTTGTTTTATTAACATTTTTTTCCTATAGATTAAAATTCATCAATAAGTTAGCATTTTATTGTAGTGATCCCTTTAGAGATACTATTATCAATAAATTTTACATAATAATAATAATTAAAAATGACGTAAAACAATACTTATAAACAAGGGAATTTTTATACTTTGTATAATCAAATGTTTTAACTATAAAAAAAAATTGAATCTTATAAAAACTAAAAATCCTTTTAGTGTTAAAAGTTATGTGCTAAATTTCTTTCATACGGTTCCATTAATCTTAAAATCGATTGATAAGCTTTGTGATCTTACATGTTTTAATTTAATAAATAATTTCATTGAAATCTGTATGTGAAAAAGAAAAAATCATTTTTATCAGAAATGAAAGCGGAAAAATTAGGTCATCCTTCAAAAGCATTGATTTTTCATGCAAGTGCTTGATTATTGAAGCCAAAGGAGAAAAAACGTGTTGTATAAAAATATTATAATATCTTCCTACAGCTATATAAAGTTAAAATAATGTGTCGGTGGAGCTCATAATAAGAACTTCAAAATGATGTTTCACACTTTGTGCATGCACGCCTTCATTTATAACTATCGGGTATTATGTTTGTTGTGACATCTATTATTTCTGAAAATGAATTCAGATCATAATAGTCTATGGTTAGGTGGCAGATCTAGTAACAAAATTCAATACAAACACTATTTCATAATGAGAGAAAAAAAACAAAAATTAATATTAAAAAACATTATAGAAAAACTTTATTTGTTTTTTAAAATTATTGAAATGTTATGAATAAACATTATCTCTTAATAAAAGTATAAAAGTCAACTCAAATTCACATAATTTTATTTATCATGATTGAATTAAAATTGAGTAAATTCATTTCGATTTATTTTGTAATAAATAAATAAATAATTGTAACCCCATCTAACACAAGTTAATAATTATTTAATAGAGTTGACTTAATGATATTTTATTTTTTAATTTATTTTATGTATTTATTACACTATAATTAAAGTATTATTGACTTGATTCCTTTTTCTATAGCAATGTAATTATAGTATTCATTTATTTCACCAAACATGGTTAAAAACTAAAGTGTTAACCTAATAATTTGGTAAACAAAAGAATTAAATATTCAAATATTTTTAGCAACATTTTATTATTTTAAAAAGATGAAACTATTAACCTACATAATTAGAGATAATAAATAATTATAATAAAAAAAACTTATGAAAAATGATAAAAGAATAATAAAAGAATTGTTGTTGGTCAATCATGAATTTACCTCTAACATGCTTGAATCCGTTTAACATATAAAAGTTAAGTTAATCAGGTTTAATTAATTTGTATTTATATCAGTCTCACTCAAATCCATAATAAACAAGTTTTAATCTGATTTGACATCCCTATATTTAAATATAATTTAAAAATGAGTATGAAATAACATTTATTTAAAGTCAAATTAAAAAGTTATATACTTCTAATTTTTCCTTAAAATGAGGACATTTAATCTCTTTTCTTTTACTTTCGTCAAAATAAGAAAATAATAAAAATGTTAAAATAAGTTTAAATTGGTGAGCCAAATCATTCATCACGAATTTGAGTGAGATTGAGTTGTATTAGAAAAGTTTTGTTTTGTTTTTTCAAATATGAATCAAATTAAACTTAACTCATTTAATCCAAAATTTAAATAGATTTGAATTAGATTGAAAATACAAAATTTAAATAGATTTGAGTTAGATTGAAAATAGATTAACTAATATAACAACAACAACTCTTTATAATTTATTATTATTATTATTATTTAATAATTTGTATTATAATTGTTTAGTGTTTCTAATTTCTAGATTGACAATTTTTATTTTTAAAATCAGAATATTGTTCAATGGTGATTGAACTGATTGAATGTTTAATTCGTTTGTTTATATAAATAAGGTTGAGACTGTTGGCCCCTACGTGTTTGATTCAATTATGCAGAGAGAGTAAAAGTAAAAGAGTGTATAGAAAGAGAGAGAAAACGAGATTAATTTCTCATTAACAATAGAAAGAATGTACATACAGAATATGTAGCAGAGGAAAAAAAAAATAGGAAACTAATTGTCATAAGACAGTTATTTCAGTTAGGAATTTAGTTTTAATCTCAACACACTCCTCTTAAACTAAATTCTCTAAGGATTTAACACCGAGTGAATGTAAAAAAGTTAAGTATATTAGAGAATATTTTTCTAACTTCTAAGCGAGTTTGCTTGCAGCAGAAACATTCTGAATGATGGAAAATAAAAGAAATTATTGTGTTTGAGAACAGAAGCCAAAAGTCTGATGATGTCTTTGAACTGTTCTATGCTCCCCAGATGCTTAGCTCTATAGATATTACACTTATCAGTATCGTAAAAAAATTTCAACAAGAGGATATAGTAGTTTAATTGAGGATCATCCCAGCCTGAAGGAGAAAGCATTACTATAAAAAAAAAAAAAATAATACTATCCACTAGAAAATAAGTAGTAACAATCAAGCCATGCATCTTGTTGCATACTATACATGAATATATGTACATATTTTCAGTCATGAAACTGAGTGACGCCTTCTCTTGGGGAAAGGGAAGCGAGTTTCAGAGCCATTTGGCTTGGTACTGTTGATCCGAAATAGAGCATTGAGCTTGCTTAGTTTTTTGGTGAGTGATTTGAATAGCTTATTGGCAGGGTGAGATCTCACTAGCTCCTGCTTCATGTTAACGTGATCTTTCTCCAAGTCAGTCAGCCTCATTCTCATTCTTGCAACTTCTAGCTTCAGTTCTCGGTTCTCCCTTCTCACTGATGCATAGTTGTCTCTGGGGGAAATGGCTCCGCTTCCTGAACGATGAGGGAATTGACCATTCACTCCTCCAAACAGATATTGGCTGTGCCCTCCGTTCATCGCATTTCGAAGCCTTATTTGCTCAAAGTATAGAACCTGCACTGCCATCTGCACTGGTAGCCTTTCATTTTGTGCTGCATGGCTGCACGCTTCTTGAGACAGTTTCTGACAATCAATGGTTTTGCACAGCCGGTATCTCTCTGAATCCTTTATGTTTGGGTGAACCTATAACAACAGTTCAATTCTGTTACTTTAAAAATGTTCTACATTATTTGTAACAGTTTGTGATTGAACAGTAATGTAAAAGTATATATATTATTTATTACTCTAACGAAAATGTAAAGAACCTTCAAATTGGTAGTTAAAGGGAGAAGCAAGTTTTCACCTTAAGGAAGATATCAACAGCTCTATAGAGTCCATCACTCACAATACGTGCGTGATCTGGAAGTAGTTCAGCAAGGGAGATGAACTTTGATGGCAACAAGTTTGGGTCTAGTGCGACTTCGGCAATATAGTTGTCCATCAATTTTGATACCTTCATAATTGAGCTTTGTTTTGGAGATCCGGGGCTGTCATAGTCATAAACCATTTCACTTTCATCTCTCAAGTGATTATGATCCTCTTCGTCCTCCTCATCCAAGTTCAGAAAATTGGAAAAAATTCTCAAAATTGAATCCGTGTCATAAATGGTGCCATGGGTATTTTGATGTGAATTTGTTGGGATTAGGATGTCTTCGAGAATTGCCTGTTCAAGTTGTAGACCAATTCTTCTCTCCAAGTCAGATCTGCAAGAAGTGGATGCCGATGCAGCTATTGCAGCTTTCAACAAGCTTGAGAGAAATGCCATTGGAACCGGGCTTTTCCTTGATTGTGTTGGTAGTAAGCCAGAAATGGCTTCAACAATGACTCTTTGTTTCTTCTGCAATTCTAAGTCGGGAAAACATCCTTTCACTGCATGGTGGTCCCTAACAATCCCTTGAAGAGAATTATGTGCATAGTTTATCAAAATTTTGCTGATCATGTCTTGTTTTAGTCCCTTTGACTTCACTGCAGACAAAACTCTTTGGAAGAAATCAAGACTAAGAACATTGAGAGATTTTCCCCACCATTCTGAGGGTGTTTCGGGTTCCATGTTTGTTATGGTTTTAGAAGGGAAGTTATGGTCCAGCTTTTGTAAACCAGTGGTGAGCTGTTCTTTACATGCATTATTTGCAATTGCATTGATTAGTCTGCTGACAAGACTAATCTCTTCTGAAGTGGGGACAAGAGTTTCACAACGGTGAAGAACAGATATTGTGTTTGATATATTTGGTAGCACCGTTTCCTTTAGGTATGCTTCTGCTCTTGTCTCCAGGTTTTTCTCTGAGAACTCTTCTGTCATTTCTAGAAAATGAGCAACACATTTTAGCATGGCAACATTGGAGAGGGTGAACTCAACATTGATTCCATAACAGAACTTGGCAGCCAGCTCAAATGCCTCTGCACCACCCGGCACGTTTGGGAGACTTATCCGTGAAACTTTTGAATCTTTTGCTTCTAATAGCATTTTCCGAATCCTTCCACTCCTAGAAACAAGAGGAAACTGTACCAAAAAAAAATTAAACAACTTAGAACTTGCAGTATGATAATCCTCCTCCCTATTTTCATGATTTTATCTGTTAATGTCTACTCTACTGTACTATGGTTGAACTTGAAATTCTCTTCAGAGGGGGTACTGGTGCAGAAAAAGAAAAGCATTTATATTGATACACATATGGTTGATATATTCTGCACAGGAAAATGTCATTTATGTACAAATAAATTCCCATGAGAGTGAAAGATCAGTATTCAGAATATGAAGTAACCTATGAGAAAGGCAACCTGTAATTTCTTTACCTTGTGAAGTGCAAAGCTTGAAGCTCCTACTTCAATGGTGAGATCACTAGAGACATCAGATATCGGCCTGTAATTTACAAACCTGGCTGAATTATTGCATGGCGTAGACATGGAAATTTCAATGTAAAGCAACAACTGCTGCTAAGCATATTACTACCAAAATGAAATTATGAGAGAACTAGAAAGAGTGTTTTGGTGCAGCATGTATATGCAATGAAATGTACAAGATGGAATTGAATTGTACACCACACACCAGAAGACAATGTAATCTTGGAAGATCAAGTACGTAGGTGCGAATGGCCCCCAACTCAATAAATACAGAATGAGTGGGACTACTTTAGCAGTACCTCAGACAATACGATTACACGACCTTTAAGTCCAATTCAATATTGCACGATTGTTTATGTTGTGGAACCCATTATTCCAAATCATTGACCGGTGACCACCACATGTAAGAAAGGAAAACCATTTAAGCCACACATGCAATGTCCTGTTAATGTCTAAGCCTATTATGGTGTCCAAACTTGAAAGTTACAATATTAGACATGTGTAAATAATCTAATAACGGGTGACTCCATACACCTAATAATTGTTTTAAGAAAGACTTAGTATATTTATAAAATTTAAATTTAAATGGGAACTGTGTTCATGTCATATTACTTTCCCATAGTCGGTGAGGTCTTATTATTACAGCAGTTCCGTACTCATTCAAAACTCTCCAATCCAAACATATCCATAGGAGCTAAAGATAACAAAAGCAGAAGAATAATTGACAGACAAACATGAATTGGCATTTTCAATTAAGACAGATCAGGATTGGACATTCACCACGGAGCACCATACTGTTGTCTGCATAACACAGGACTATACATCAAAGTCAAGGTTACACGTTACAGCTTTAGCTACCTATCACAGTGCCTAAATTATACCATCAATTCTAAGAGTGTTTCTACCATAAAAATGCACAGGTTGTGGTGAGTAAAGGACCATGTCAGATCAAAGTTGTGAGAAACTGGAATTTGAATGAATACAAAAGATATCCACACACACACACACGAGCAATACGACAAGACAAAATGAAAGCTTCCCAGGTGGTGCTCCTATGAAGAAACTGAACTTTCACAATCCTATAGGAAAAGGACAGTTAGACCCACCAAAATGAAACCGCTGAGAAATAAAATAAACCTTGGAGTGTCATGAACATCAGGAGCCATTTGCGCTTCAAGAGTGGACAGTGCAATACCATGTCATAAATCATTAATCCCAAAAGCTTAAACTGATAGGTAACCCACATGAATGGTTTTATATTTTTCTAACGTGGAGCTCTTTATTCCAATTATGTGATCAAGATCTAATTGTAGATATTTGAAAACGACAATACGATGAAAAAGCAAAGGATTTGTTTTTTAAGTTTTGGGTGAGTCGTTAGATCAATTTCTGGAAGTGAATGTCTGCCATTTTGTCCAGTCATTATCATTGCCTCAGCAAAGGAAAAATCACCCATAATTATGGGTCTAAATACTACTTTCAGACATTTTTCTTTTCTTGTAGGCTAATTTAGAGCAAATATTATGGAAAAACAAAAAAAATAAACTATACTATACCAAAAATAATGAAGAAAACAAAATTCATAGTGAGGATGGAGAATATTTTACCATTCAGTGGCATGCCTTATGCTCGAACTAGGACGAAAGGTCCTCTTCCCAGAGATGCTAGGCTTTAATTCTCCAATAGTGACAACCCCCATTTCAACAAAACCTGGCAATTATGAACCCACTGTACCCCACTAATTAAGAATTGTCACTATGAGTGAAGTGACTGTGATATGCTAGCATACTATTCCATGCCAGTTAACCAAAACAAAGCCACTGGAAAACTGTGTACCATTCTCTTGAGAGACTCTTGTGGAGAACTGAAGTCAGATGAATTCATACAGTGGTAAGGGAGGGAATGAAGGGATGGAGGTGATTTTGAAACGTACTTTATGACTGTTTATAATGAACATGATCTAAAGTCAAAGAAAACGCAGGTGTGCTTGCACTTTTCGGTGAAAGGTAGTGAGCAAGTGGAGTTTTCTTTTATTTTACACGGTTTTTGACTTAAGAAATTGCAGGAATCCGGATGTGTTGCACTGCTTTTGGGAGTTGTAATAATGGCTAGCCAAAGCTACACACATAAATTTAGCATAAATTAACCCGTATTATGTGTAAAGACAACAAAAGTGGAAATTAAAATGATGACTCGGATAACATGATACTATGAGAACCGTGCTATATTAGATATCATTAGCTCACATACGTACGTGTTATGTCATTGACTAAAGTAATGGATATTTTACCAGATGCAAATTTCCAATTCCATTGCTTTAAATTGTTTTTGTAAGTGCTGCAACTGTTTTTTTTTTTTTTTTTGCATACCTAAACTATGACTATTGAATTTTAGTGCATTGTCTAAGTCATAAAAGAAGGACAAATGACCCTGTGTTGTTGTGTCATCTCAGGAACCAAATTATCAGAATTTCCTATCCCCGTGTCTTTTCAATTAACAAATGACACTCGAAAAAAATAAAACTAACAACCGGAAAAGAATGTTACATCTTAACCATGTGTAATTTTTAACTGGAGAACAGGAAAAAGACATGGATTAAGAGACAGGTGAATGTAATAACTCCAACAATGTGCGTATTAAATTAATATTTAGCATCAGATCATGATACAGACACTAATGTGATCATCACAGCTACTCAATGTAACAATTGCTGGAACAATCATGGTGTTAGATTGCATCGATCTGGTATTCATGATGAGGCCATCAATTTTTATTGTATGGTAGAGTAGTCTGGTAGGTAATCTGCAATTTCATACACTTTGATTAAGTGGGTGTGTGACCTTCACTTCATTCAATCACTTTGCCTCTGATAATTTTATCTGAACCAAAGTTACAGGCTTTACAGCTTCTCATTCCAAAATATAAGTACAGTTGGCAGGTGGTCCTATGTAACTCTGCAATATATTCCTTTCTGAGAGAACTGAAAGCACCAAGAAACTTAGAATCAAATAGTAAAAGAATCTTAAATGTGCATAACTTTTTATTCTTTTCTCCTTCATGGCATGCCATTTTCTGCTCCCTTGTTATGAGCACTCTGACTTCAATGTGGACCAGTGTGTCAAAACTAAAAGAGTCAGATCTCATAGCACAACCATGATTTAGTTAGGCCAAACCTTTATTTTAGGGTGTTCTACTAAAGTGTTTCTTTGTTTCATGGCATATTTGTTACTCTAAAATTTTTTGCAGGTTAAGGCAGAGCAGATTCTTGTATCTAGTATGGAGACATGGGAATCAATTTGCATTATTTAATGATACTCAAGATACAGCATTTCCTTTCACTTTGCCTTCCATTAATGATAACTTTCCATGGCAACACATAATAACCAAGCTAACATTTTTACTTTTAATAAAAGTAGCTTTTGTTGGAAAAGCTAAAGTAGATGAAACTAATAGGCTAGTAGCTTGTTGCAAGCTCTGTTGATAAAGAAATAGAATAAAGTTTTAGGTGTGAATTATGAAACGGTTCTGTGAAGAATCAATTATGGAGGTTGTTTCATTTAAAAATGCATAAAAAATGGTTAGCTAAATTACTATTCTAAAGAGCACTGTTTCACTATGGCTGCCATATAATGGGAAGAGGACAAATGGGACAGCCACAGGAAAAGAGGTTTCCATCTTTTTCACAGAGAGAGAGATGTGAAAGAGACTTAATATGATTAGTGTAGGTGTGGAAGGATGGTGGCCACAATCATGAATGCAGAAAACATGTGACCCCACCTGTTCAAGACTTGTGGGAAAATGGATTCATACCTGTGTATAATAGTTTTAGACTTAGAAATGAGTTTTAGACCTAATTCAATTCATAAAATTAGTATATGTAAGATGGAGTCTTCATCTCACTTGTATATTATAAATTAGTTTTATGTTTAGAATTTCCAAATATATATATATATATATATATATATATATATATATATATATATATATTTTATAAGTGTTAATATAATTTAGAAATATTGAACCAATATGCGTATATTATTAATATTTTAGCAAGTATGTGGTGTAAGTTAAAATATTTACTAAAATTTAAACTAAAGAGGTATTTGTTTCTTATTTAATTGTAATATAGTAAGATTTAAACTAATCATTTTGAATATATAATTTATATCTATCTACTTGTATGAAAATTTAATTTGTAATACTAGGTTACTTTTCATTACGAGTCATTTTTAAAATAATAATAATTAAAATTCAATTTAAAGATAAAGGTAAATGGGCATATTGAAATGTATAGGTAGTCATGAAATTAAAAATATACGAATAATGATAAGTGGGGCAATCTAAGTAGTTGGGAAATTTTTGTGTTACTTTTAGGAATAATAGGAATAATATGTGAAATGCAGGAGCAAACGATAGAACAGAAAAAAAAAGTCGGGAATATTCAAAGAATGAAAGTCCTCTCGAAGCTGTGTGTTTTAATTTATTATATAAAGTAATATAGATAAAAAAAAAACAGTCGAAAAATATAAGGAATTCAAAATTAATGAAACTTTAGAAGAAAATTTGTACTTTAAATGAATTGAAAGTGTAAAATTTGAGGCAACACTTGAAATGAAACCTTTCATTGAAAATGATAAGGAATTTCTACACTTTTCATTTCAAGAAATATAATTTGAAATTCTTTTATCTTATTGTATTATTTAAAATATTTTAATATTTTATTAGAGAAAAAACTCTGCAAATTTTTATCATTTTTAAATTTATGTAAATTTGATATCTTGAACAAATTATTTTGATATTAAATAGTTTTTAAGTTTATTTAAAAATTAGATTTTAGTATCTATATATATAAAAGATAGAACTAATAATGTGATAATTTAGGTATGAGAGTGGATGACTATTTGCCAGATGGGTGAGATATTATATTCTGGTTATGAAGAGAAGTGAATACGGTAGATAGAAGATGCTTTTACGAAATTTACAATAAAAGAAGAGAAAGATGAGTGTAATTTTATGTTATTTGAAAGGGTTAAGTAGATTTTTTTTTTTTACTTCAAAAAATTGACCACTATACAAATTCACACCTCTAAAAAATTTCAGTATTTATTTTGCCTGCAAAGAATGGAGGATAGTTAACCCTAAATTTCTTCTTTTTCCTCATATATATATATATATATATATATATATATATATATATATATATATATATATATATATATATATATATATATATATATATATATATATATATATATATATTGAAAGATGTCCCAAATGAACCCAGTCACTTCATTGTCTCCCCAGTGTCTCTTTCTACCAAAACATCTTTGACATTACTTTATTTATTTGTTATTGTATATTCAGTTAAATGTTCAAAATACATTTATATTAATATATTAAAAAATACCAAAAGTGGAAGAAGAATAAGATAAGCAGCATTTGAAGTTGATTTTAATCTTTAATTTATAATAGTCTCAAAATGACACCACTTTGGAATGCTCTGTGTCAGCTTATGCTAATAAATAATGTTAATTAATGTCGCATGATTTAACAACAGCATTGACAAGAAAGAAAATACTGAAATTAGAAATTAAGTTTGACGTGGAGATATAAAGAATAAAAGTAAAACTTTGCCAACTAAATACACAACTGTATCAACTTATTATAGGAATTATGTACAATATTTAGATAACTTTCTCAGTACTATTTTAATTAAAATGAGAGATTTATCAGGTTAATTAACGTTAAATTTTATTGTATAGGTTAATGAGAAAATTTCTCTTTTAAATCAAAAGATAGTGCAAAATGTACTTTGAAAAAATAACCTATTTGTGAGGGCGTGTGATTTAGAACATTTTGCTATCTCCCTACCTAATAAAGTCTTAATTAAAAATGTAATCAAATAAATTTGAGGATACATAATAATCTAATATTTTTTAGGTTAAAATCTTATTTTGATATTCTAATTCTTTTTAAAAATTCAATTAAATTTCTAATTTTTAAATGGTTTAATTTAATTTTTTAAATTTTAAAAATATTCAATTAAGTTTTTTTAGATTGATATTATAATTAGTATGTTGTTTCGTGTTTATATACACTTTTTTTTCTTAATTGAGAAGGGACGACAAAAAGAATAACGACTGACACATCAATTCGACGATTCGGTCATCATATTCTTCCTAGTCAGCCCAGTTAGCTGGGTCATCACATTAGATATGTCTGTCTGTCCATCTTGACCAACCTATCAACACATCCAACACACTAAATCAGGTCATCCTATCTATCATAGCCAATTCAGCAAGATCAAACAACTTGTCCATCCGGATAATCTTGTTAGGAAGTCAGCACAATTGTCATGCCAGCCTAGTAGCCCCACCAACTCTCAACCTGGTCAGTCCATCTCCCTCATAAAAAGTAGATAACCCAGCCCGTCAATGTCAGGCATCCCAACCATTCGATCAACATAGTCTATCTAGTCCAACTCATCCATTTCGCCAGATTGTCCAACCCGTGCATCCCGACCAACCCGTCAGCACATCTAGCGTAGCAAACTAGACCATCTAGTCCTTCCCGGCTAACCTGGTAAGATCAGACAGTCCGTCCATCCCGTCAAGAAGTCAACATGCCCATCACGCCACCCCGTTAGCCTGTCCATCCCATCTTCCCGACCATTCAGTCTATCCCAACTATCAAAAGTAGATAGCCCTACCTGTCAACCCATACATCCTGGCCAACTAGTCAACCAGGTCCATCCTGTCCAACCCGGTCATCTCGTTCATCTCGTTAGGCAGTCCATCATGTCAGTCGGTCTATCCAGTCCATCTTTGTCATCCCATTAGCACAACCAACATAGCCAACTTGACAATCTCATCAATACTAGCCCGCACGACTAGATTGGCCAACGGGTCCATCCTAGCCATCCCATCCTTCCCAACCATCCGGTCAGCCCAATCCATCCACTCCATTTATTCCATCTCGCCCATCCCCGTCAGCAAGGTCATTACGTCATCCAAGCTATCGAGGCATGCCCTGTCAAATCGAACATCCCACCCATCACAATCATCTTGTCAACTGGATCATCCCTTTAATCCTGACCATTGGATTAACTCATCCATCTCGGCCATTTGGGTTAGCCCAACCAGTCCATCCATCTCGGCCAGTACAGTCATTTCGTTAGCCCGTTCATTCTGTACATTTCAGTCATTCGTCAGTCTTGTACATCCTAGCCAGACTGTCCATATCGTCCATCCTATCAGCCCGTCCATCTCATCCATCCTCTCAATCCCGACAAGCTCATCCATTGCTACTTTACTTTTTTTTTTCAAGCTAAAATCTAGGGGTTAAGAGCTCTACTTACGTAGCATACCTTTTACCATAAATTCCAAGCTTGTATTAATGATCAGTATAATCTCAAACCTTTTGAGCAACCATTATGGAGATGGTGAGTAATATTAGCCCAACCATCCACATTGCAATAGCTCTGGATGGGTGTTCTTTCCATTGAAGTTTACTGGTCACTTCCCTGGTTTTCTCATCGAAGAAGAGGAAGTGAGAAATTTATGTGGAAGGGAGACTAAAATACCAAAATATATAGTGTACTGGTGATCATGATATCAGGTTGGACATTTTTGTCTAATCGACCAACCAATCCAACCCAATCAAACTAGTCAACTTGCATTTAATGGGCTAATGCAATTGGGCTAATGCATTCCATGTAATGTTGGGTTGCAATGTTGAGCTTAATGAGAAGTGAAGTTGTTTACTCTAATTTGTTAAAAGAAGTGAACTATTATGTTAAATCACATTACAAATGCAAATAACTAAAAAATCATTGTCTCTAATAGGTGTTAATAAAGTATAATGGGTTATGATAATTCCCTAGGGTATTGTTTTCCTTGATATTGATTTATACATTAAATCAATCCACTTAAAAAGTAAAATGATTTTGAATATTTAGGCTTTTTAAATACATTAATTTGATATATAAATTCTGATGAAATTTAAGGTCAATCTAAAAAAAAACTAATGCAATATTTTCAAAAATTCAAAGATAAAATTAAACCAAACAAAAATTAAATATCTAATTATTTTTTTATAAGAATTAGATGACCAAAATAGAACTATAAACTATTTTTTAATATAATCATTACTAAAACATAGACTTAATTATAATTTTATTCTTTTATTTCTTTTCACTTATACCTAATTTGGATTAGTCTATTTTAATTTTTATGTATAAAAAAAATAAATAAAAATGATTTTTTCTATCAATTTAAAATTAACTTTATTAACAATATAAAAATATTAATAATTTTTGAAATTATCATAAATAAAACATTTTTAAATTATCGTCATAATAACTCTCTATATAATAATTGTGTAATATATATATATATAGAGGGGTTTGTTAACACGCGTACGCCTGTTTTTCAGTTGGTACGTTTTAACAATGTGTATCGGATTATAGTAGACAAAAATACCCTCATTTATCATGGATTATAAGTTTTAAGGTCAAGGATATTTAAATAATTTTCATTCTCAAAACAAAAAGAAAAGAAACCTCCAAACCCTTACTCACCTCCCTCATTCCTTTCAACCCTTTCTCTTTCATCTCTCTCACTCCAACATTTTCTCTGTCATCTCTCTCACTTCAACATTTTCTCTGTCATCCCTACTGTTGCCTCAATTGAAAAAAAAAAAATCATAAACCCTTTTCATCAGAGATATTTTCTCTCTCATTTCAATATTTTCTCTGTCATCATTCCAACATTTTTTCTCTCATCTCAACCCAATTGAAGATGGTGGTAGCAATTTGAATCAGAGATATTTTTTAAAATTTGAAAAAGTTTACTCTTTTATAATCATTTTATATTTATTAATGTGTGTAAAATGAATATAAACTTTTTCATTTTATGTTACTCTTTCCAAATCTCAAAGGTAAAAAATGATTTTACTGTTTTTTTATCTTGCCTGTAGAAGTTGATTCAGTGATAAAAAAGGGACATAAGAAAATTAAAGAAATAGGTATAGAAGAATTCCCTAGGAGTACAATTCTTTTAATTCTAGGTTGCAATCTTACATCATGTATCTCATACCAATAGAGAAAGGAAAAAGAAACACTTTGTGTAAAGGGAAAAGGACAAGGGTTAGGCAAGGGTTTATGATTTTTTTTTCAATTGGGGCAATAGTAGGGATGACAGAGAAAATGTTGGAGTGAGAGATATGACAGAGAAGATGTTGAGAGGAATGAGGGAGGTGAGTAAGGGTTTAGGGGTTTCTTTTTTTTTTTTTTAGTTTTGAGAATGAAAATTATTTAAATATCCTTGACCTTAAAACTTAGAATCCATGATAAATGAGGGTATTTTTGTCTACTATAATCCGGTACACATTGTTAAAACGTACCAACTGAAAAACAGGCGTACGCGTGTTAACAAACCCCATATTATATTTATATATATATATATATATATATATATATATATATATATATTTTAACGTATTTTTTAATATTTATTAAATCATAAGTTATATATTAAATCATAACACTAATGCTTTACTGACTTGAGGGAGTTTGGAGAAGATGATTTGGGAAGAGTGATTGAATAAAATTGAGGGTAAATTTTTTGTTGTTTATTTGAGTGTATTTAAAGGTAAGTGAGAGTAGACTTAGAAGTAAAGTTTGTCAGAATGGTGTAGAATTTGATTAATGTGATAGATTTAAAAAGATTGTTTAATTGGTAGAAAGTAAAGATTACCAAAATGTCCCTAGTTATAAAATAATATAAAATGATAATTATTAATGTTATATTTAATTGTAAAAATGTTTATAAAAAATAAAAAATAAAAAATAATTAATAAAAATTAATTTGTTAATTTTTAAAATGTAAAAAAATTATAATTTAGTAAAATAAATTTATTTTTAAATGTCACCGAATCTCTCACCAAATTAATTTTTAAAATGTAAAAAAAATTATAATTTAGTAAAAGATTTAACATATGCAGTTTTTTTAATTTGAGTCTTAATTTGTTGATAGAAAAACAATGCATACGTATGGAAGTGGGATTTGGATCTTTATATTAATAAAAATATTTTAATAGTAATTAACATCCTTAAATAAAATTACATGAAGCTAGTAATTTTTTTCTCTTCTTTCTAATATGAATAAATACACAAATAGGCACATCATGGTGGTTTCTAAGGTTAAAAAAATGTGATGATTGCCCCCATTACTGTCACGGTGATTGAAGAGAAAGAGAAGGGATACGAAGGGGAGCGGGAGCAGGAGGCAAGTTTCGCAAACGCCCCTTCCACAGTAGGACCCAAACGACGCCGTACGATCATCCCCCAACCTCACTCAAAAACCCTAACAGGAACAACAACAATAATGGTTAGTTCTCCAAGTTTCTTGATGGTGCTCAGAGGTTAATCACTCACAACGCTCACTCTCTCTTCTCCTTCCTTTTCCACAAGCGTCTTCCTCGTCGGCAAGCTTCAGATATAGGGGCATTTCAATCCAAATCTCATCACATAGGAGGTAAGTGAATAATACGGGATTCGTGTTTCACTTCAAATCTGTCTGCGCATTTCTCTTCAATTGAAACGTGTAAGAATTTCAAATCATTGCTCTCCAACCTCCATATACTTTTACTCCAAGTGAACATAAGTTGATTATGTTGAATGTTTAGTGTTCTTACTTTATTACACACAATCTTTTTTTTTATCCAAATATCAATAAGGTTTATAATTTTCACATAACAATGGACTCGTATCGGAATAAAATTATTTAATTTCCTTTTTGAATAAGATGTTTACAATTCAAATATAATTATGCAAATGGTTCGAATAGAAAAACGAAAAGAAATGTACAAAAATTTTAAGATAATTGCAAATTTTTTTATATTTCATAACTTGGATATAAATAATTTTTTTCACAACTTGAAATAAAAATTTTAAATAAGAAAACTGAATTTAAAAGAATTTATTGCATCGGTAAATTATAAATGTTTATTTATAATTTTTATAATAATTATAGTTTATTTATATTTTATAGAGTATAATTTTTATCGTGAATTTAATATGATTTTGTATTTTATATTTTTTTATTTTATTTTATAAATTTTTATAATAATGACCTTATTTGAAAAATTACAGATATATAATTAGTGAGATTTAAGAAGGTCTAATAGATTAAAAAAAGCAAATCTTATCCATTATATTGTCTTTTTGTGTATTCCAAATCATGATGATAGTTGATTTTATTAATTAAATGGTTTTAACAGTTAATTATATTTACTTGTCTTTGAACTAAAAAATATACTTGAGTTAAAGTTTTCCTTCAAAATATTACACGTGTTTTGATTGATTGATTAAAAGCTGTTAATTATTGTTTTTGACAGCAGCACCTTTTTATTAAAGCTATAGTTCTAACATTTTTATGATTTGATTTCCATATACATTGATTGAAAAGGTGTGGAAGATATAAATACTTATTTTGTCTTCAACCAAATATTTGTGTTGGTTTTATATTATATGAAGATATGAGTAATGTATTTGAGTGAGTCCTAAAATCCTGAACCACAAGTTTCCTGAAATCATGCATGCATTGGCTTCACTTTCTCCACCAAAGCAAGAACAATCATGGTATTCAGGAAGCTGTCATGTCTTCACCCACCACACTCTCCATTAACTAATTCTAACATTTTTACCTAATTTCATGTTAAACCAATCACTTAATTATACAATTATTATTCAATTTCATAACAAATCATGCTAACCAATAACCCTTATTTACGAAAATGGTCAAAATCTCATTCCATTATTTCATTAAAATGTGTAGATTTTAAAAGCAAGACACAAAAGTCCAATGAATGCCCTACAAAAGAATACCCACATTAAAGGTCAAAGGTTTGTATGTAGATTCAAAAGAGGTTTTCTTTCCATCTTCCTATGGTAGAAGGGAAAGACAAGACTAAATAAAACCTTGTGTTGGAAAGGGAATTCACTCCAAAATCATATATATTCACAAGGCAAACAAGAGCTGAAAAGAAGATGCTTCTAAACTTCAATGTCTTGATCATTCATTTGATCAAAGGTGTATGATCCTTGGGAGATACATGCTTTGGATGATTGTTCTAATAATACTTTCTTTATCTCTTATTTTTTGTAGAAGGGTATTTGATCGTGAAGGAAGAAAGTCAAACTGTAACATCCCAATAATTATAGTATTAAACTACAATATAGTTATTACATTCTTGATATGATAGATCAGTCATAGTGTAACACTCCTAAATAGAGGGTTACAGAAATTCTCAATTTTTTTTTATACTTCACATTTAAAACCACAACATTTATTTATATTTCACAATAATGTCATCACAAATTTTCAAAAGTAATAATTACAATAGAGACTGAATCTAAAAAGTTGTTCAGAATTACAAGCCAATTATTTCACAACTTAAAATTACATATTTAAAAATCTCATAGATATTTTTTTTTCAATACATCCTCTCTCTCTACACTTCTCCAGCATTACATGAAACATTATCTACTCCCGTATAACAACATGAGTTATACAATCATCGTAGTCATACAAGTAGGGTGAGCTAATCAAGTACAAGGAAGAAACAAGATACTTTAAATTTACTTATACCATTCATGCATTCATTAATAATACTTTCTATCTATCAACTTGTATCACCTCAACGTAATCAAAACAAATGAATTTGATTCCCTCTTTATTTTCATTCCTTCGCATTTAGATATTAGGTTTATCACAATTTATGGGCTTGTCTCGGTTATATTCTTCTTATACATCCAACACTGGTCCCTCATATGGACTACAGATAAGAGTCGTCTTCCACACGCAACTTCAGACACATCTCCCTCATTTCTTCCAGGTCTTATGAGTAAAACATTGGTGAGTAACATCCATTTACCAATCACCTTACTCCACACTAGACCGAAACCTTAGGCGAGATGTTTGTATACTCTCGAGAGAGGAAACTAATAGGACTCGAATCCACCAATCGCCTTACAAAGGCAACAGAAATTATCCTTTTAACTACCGAGACACAACATAAATCTTCTTCATGATAAAACTAGAGTATCATCAAGATAATTTTATCAATTCTCTCATCGCTCCAAAAATCACATTCAAAACAATTTGCAATCAATTTTTGACCTTTGCTTAGTGGTTTCCTCATAACTCTTCCTAGAGAACTCCGAATGAGTTGATTCTTGTTTTATTGAATTCTGGACTGAAAAATCTTTAATTTAAAACTAATTTCATAATTTTTAAATTACAAGGTTAGTTGCAGTAAAAATATCAAGATAAGTATTTTGATCACGTTTTTTTTGCCTATCCAACTATGACCTTTGATGACTAATTTACTAATACTTCTCTCTACATAACTCCAAATGATGTGGTTCTTATTTTGTTGAAATCTAGACTCAATTATCTTGCTTTTAACACTAGATTTGAAATTTTTAGACCACTATAATAACTGCAGTAAAATTGTAAAAGTAGTGATCAACAAAAGTTTCGGTTACTTAATATCGTTAGAATACTACAAGTGTATTAATTCAACTCCTGACTCTTAATTGAAAATCCGACCGGTCAATATAACCCAATATTTTCCTAAAACATGTAATAAAATTTTCAGTGTGATCTAACGGTTGGTTAAGAAAATTATAAATTTTTCCTTAGATGGTTTTGGAACAGAATTAAGCTGAAAAATCATATACTTTAAAATGTAAAACTTATATCTCTACATGTATATATTATTATGATAATCTGAACAGTCAAATTCAACATTTATATCTTAAGAAACATTTATCAAAATTTTGAATTAATCTAACGGTTAACTTGTCCAAAATTTACGTTTTACCGAGGGGACTTAATAATAGGAAATAAAGTTATCATCAACTTATTCTAACTTGTGAGATTTAATTCTCTAAGTATAAACCACACAATATTAATCCGAACGGTCAAAACAAAGTAATATGTCTTATGTATCATATATTAAAAATTGGACTGCATCTAACGATACACAAAGTAAAAATTGACAATTTACTAAGATAATCTAAAAAATAGAATTCAATAAATCACATATAGGTAAATTAAATCTCAACATTGACATAAGATAAATAAAATAAAAGCATTGGGGAAATAAGAAGTTGCATCGGCAGAGCCAGTCAGACAACTTCTCATCCTTCCAAAATTGCAAAGTAAATAAATAAATGTAAATAAATAAAAGCGTAAAGAAATAATAACGTATTGGGGAAATAAGAAGTTGAATTCGGCAGAGCCCGTTGGACAACTTCTCATCCTTCCAAATTTGCAAGGTAAATAAATAAAGGTAAGGAAAAATGTAAAGAAGTAATAATGATTTGGGGAAATAAGAAGTTGAATTCGGCAGAGCCCGTTAGATAACTTCTCATCCTTCCAAAATTGTAAGAAAATAAATGAAAGTACAATAAATAAAATAAACATAACAGATATAATATATCACACTAAATTCATAAAGAGAAACAAAATTCCAAACATATCCAAGAATTCAGATCATACAGAAACAAAAGACTCAATTAACTCCCCTACTTATATTCCAGACTTAATCTTCTGCTCAGTCGTTCCTCAAAACTTTCAGAATTTCCCCTCTCGCAACTAGAATATCTTTCAAACTCTCTCTTCTCTCAAAAATTTCTACTTCTTGGTGCAAAAATTTCTTCCTCCCTCCTTGGCTATTTATAGCCAAAAATTTTACTATTCAATTTTACTATTCATTTTTACTATTCAAAAATATTATTTTAATAAAAGTATGACTCAACATTACGTGTCTTCTTATCCTTTCTTTTTTTTTACTATATATTTTTACTATTCACTTTTTACTATTCATTAATTTTTTTTTATTATTATTATTTTTTTTTAACTACTATAAAATTTTCTCCAATACTCATACCATGTTCATAATCGTATCTAACTTAATAAAATACAATCAGATAGTCGTATATATTACAAAATAATAAAAATGGAAACATTTAATCATATTTTTTTCTAGATCTTACATAAACACCTCCATAAAGAGAAAGGATGTACACATGACAACTTGAAGATTTGAGGTCAAATCTTTTTGAAGAGGTAGTGGATGATGTCATAACCCTAGCAGCGGGTCCAATCATAGGGAGCATGACCAAGAAAATTCAAGAAGAGCTAGAGTATACATTCAAGGTGAAGCTTAGCTTTTCACTTGAGTCATCATGGAGTATTTCTAGACCTTGTATTAAGTGTCAAAGTACAATATGATTTCTTTTTAGACTTTGTATTAAGGGTCAATTGGTGTAACGTTTTTAAACAATCTTGCTTAAGTTGTAGGTAAATATTTGTGCCTAGCTAGAGCTAATCTTGGTGATTAGTTTTGTAACCCTTGCATGGTGGAGGGTGTCTCACATGAGACATGGTGACCGTATGGCAAACTCTTAGTGAAGAGTTTTCTTACAAAGGTAATGATCATATGTCATTTTCCTAGTGGAAAACTTTTGCTAAAGTGTCTTTCCACATAGCAAGCTCTTAATGGAGTGTTTTCTTACAAAGGTAGTGATCATGTGTCATTTTCTTAGTGAAGAAACTTTTGCTAAGGTGGCTTCAACATGACACTCTTGGAGGGGAGAGTTTTTCTAAAAGTAAGAGTATCACATGTCAAGCTCTCCTTCAGCAAGATAGGATATTTAGAGTTTGGTGTAAGATAGCATTTTAGGGTTGTGGTCTACTTTGGAGACACATTCATGTATAAAAAGAGGTGTCTACCCTCTTAAAAATCCTCTTTGAGATTAGTAATGAAATGTTGTCAAAATTTTCAGTTATTTAAACTTATCTCTAAAGTCAAGATTAGAACATATCATGTGGTTTCCTCTAAAGTTGACCCAACCTCTCTAAGAGTATCATCAACCATCTCCATTCCACCACTTAAATCTCCAAACTAAGATAATTTTTTTTTTTGAAATTTTCACAAAAATTATTCAATAAAATATTTATAGTAAAATTTATGTAAGTATTCTTATTTTATTATATGAAAATAGTTTTAATATTTATATGTTGTAAGTAATATATATTTACATTAAATTTAACTCTCTTTTTTCTAGTTTCATAAAGTTTATTTATTCATTTAAAAATAACATTGAAAAATTATATAATAAAAATTAAAAATACTATAATAAAAATAGATAATAGATATCAGTGTTATTTTAAATCAATTGTTCATTCAATTAATTAACTAAATAGTCTTTTATAAATTTTTGCATTGTACTATAAATAATATTATATAAAGTTAAATTAAATATGACAATTTAAGTGAAATACAAATCTGCATAAATTAGTGACAATTTTAAACATTATAAAAAAGTCATTTATGTATTTTATTTTATATGAAAATAAAATAAAACAATTAATAACAATAGAATTAAAGTAATTAAAAAAGTACGATAACATAAATAATTAAAATAAAGTAATACGGCATAAAAGGAAACAAATAATTGAAAAAACAAAGTTATTGTCAAAAAAGAATAGAGAGCAATGTAGTAAAAGAATATAACCCAAAAAAAATTCATGTTATACATAGATATGTGATTATAAATTTATCAAACTTAAAGATAAAAATTAAAAATTAAAAAACAACCATGGCGATCAAAGCTATTTCAAAATTAAAAAAGATGAAAAAGAGACAACAATGTATACGATAAAAAATCAGAATTAAAAAACAAGAATAAAGATCGAAATCGTATTAAAATAAATATTTGATCATCAAAAAGTCATATTATACATAAATTAATATCTAATTATAAATATATAAAGATAAAATCATAAATTAAAATCAATTTGTGAAAAGAGTCCGTCGTACTCAATTAGAATAATAGTACTACGTTTTGCAAATTAATGACAAAGAACACTAATTTATTTTGAATAATTTAGAAAGATTTTTTTATTGAGAATTTATTTTTGTTAATTATAAGATATTTTTAAATTAATTAAGAATATATTTTAATTAATTTGAAACTGAAATAATAATTAACTAAATAATAATAAATGGATAACTAATATCTTGAAAAAACAATAGAATTAGCTTATTTTATTATTATTGTTTCAAATTTGTTCTTCAATTAAACTCACAACATTTTTTAATATTAATTTCTTTAGGATAAATTTTCACTTTCATTTTTATGCATTGCATTACATTTTACCAACTTTCAGAATTTCCATAAGAATCAAGTATTGAAAAACAATTTCTTATTAGTTGGAAAATGAGTCAGAATTACTTTAATCTTATCTAATTTGTTAACTACTATGACAATACTAAAGTTGTAGTATTAATTTAATAGATCAACAATAACTTATTAAATTTAGTGTTGTTATATGAATTCCTAACCCATGACTCATTTTGATCCCCTCTAAAATGAGGTTTATTTTTTAGCCCACTTAATAAAGGGTTTTTTAAAACCTCAACCTCTAAAATCCTACATAAAGTGGGTTGGAAGAAGGTTAGGGTAGCACTGGCCTCCCAAAACTAACTTATTTCATTTTTAATACATTTTATTTATTTGGTAATCTCTGTCTAACAATTTTCTCATTATATTTTACTAATATCCTCTCTTTTTTCTTCTTCACTCTAGACATTTTTTTCAATGTTGAATCTAAGAAATATTATAATTTAAGAATTGTATTGCACAAGGATGATTTTTATTATTTAATAAAAAGAAGTAGTTTTAATAAATATTAGTGTAATTAAGATTATTTTGTGCAGATTTTAGAAAATGACAGTTAATTTATATTTACTTCTAATATATTATTTCTAAAAAATATGCAAAATATTGGTTTTATAAAAAGTTATTCAAAATAATTTTTAATTGTAATATATTTTAGATACATAATTTCATTATTTTGAAAAGTTGAAAATATAATATATGATGAATTTGTTTAAGCTTAAAAATAAAGTAATTTCGAAAAAATTAATTCAAACTAAGTATTGTTTTATAAGTTTAAAAATTACTTATATTTAGATACAATTGTAAAAGCACATTTTCTTTTAATTCTTTCGTGTTTTTTAAGTTTTTGTGAATTTATTTTGATAAACTATTTAAAACAAGATTATATATAAATAAGTTTTTAGCTTGGTTTTAGTTTTGATATCTAAAATATAATAAGTGCATTTCAGTGTAAAAAGAAATGATTTTTTCTGAATTATCCAAAAAAAAATTAAAAAAATTATTGTTTTTACAGAGAGTGTTAATATAATGTAAAATTTTCGTATATCAAAATTGAATAAAAATATCCACAATTTTATAAAATTAAAAAGAAAAGATATTAATAATTGCATAATTTGATTGATGAAATGAATATAATTAATTTACATCATCAGTTAGATTAATATGTTAACATCTGTTAAATATTATTAAGAATAAGATAATCAACAAGAAGACCCATGAATTAGTCTTAGGTCATAGGATTTTATAAATATTTGGCCTTGTGGACTTTTTTTTTTTCTCTCTAACCCATATAGATAAGACTAAATCTTATAAGATAAACTAATTTGACTTGAAATTTTCAATTCATCACATTCTACTATCTTTTATCTAATATATTAATTTAGTAGACAAAAAACAATTTGAATCGGACTAGCTTATTATGGGATGACAAAAGAATTTGTGTCTAAGTATTCGAAGATAAAATTCGCGACGGATAGTTTGTATCCATGAGTATTTATTATTCACGGCTTGTAGATATTTTAATACACATTTATAAATGAGTTGACTGTGGGTGTTATGCTATCCACAAAAAATAAAAATAAAAATTTAATTTATATTTTATTAAGTTAAATTTAATTATAATTAAAATTAATTTATATGTTATTGGTTAAATTTAATTAAAATTAAATTTTAATTTAATTTATATTATATTTTATATATTTTTTAATTTTATTTAAAATTTATTTTAAAAATTTACAAAATATATTTTTTTAAATGTTTTACGGGTATTCGTAGCTATCCACCTGTTTTAAAAATCTACGGGTATTTTTTAAACTAGCATCCCTAAAGATAACGGGTGGATTTTGTTTTGCGAATCAGGTTGCAGGTAGATATTATTTGTATCTAATCCAACTTGTCCTTCCTAAGCTTACTACTCATTTTTAAATTAAAATAAAAACTAATTTAAAATATTTAACTTTTATATAATATATTATTTAATTAAAACAAGTATATAATAGTATTATAATTTAAAGGTTAAAAGCTCTTTTTGGTCCCTATTTTGGTTGGGAAAATTCGTTTTGGTCCTGTGTTGATTTTGTGTTTAATTTGGTCCCAAAGAACGAATTTAATGTTCAATTTGGTCCTTTTCATTAACTCCGTTAAAATTCTTAACGGCAACGTGTCCAGATGTGCAATTGCTGAGTGAGGTGTCATTTCTTTGCTGACTGGGAGTCCTTTTTAGCCGTTAGAATTTTTTAAATTGAATTTCTTAATCAGGGTTTTTATTTTGGGAATAAATTGAAGATGGCGGATTCTAAATTAGGGTTTTTATTTCCCAATCTTCTTCCCAGTTTTACTACAATTTTGAAGGATGGCAACCTGAGACAGAAGCATCTATCTCAAGCTTTCAACAATCCCACCTTCCCAAGAAAATGATAAACCCACAAAAGTGTAAAGAGTAAGAGAGATGAAGAAACGGGAAACCCTAAAAAAAGCATCTTTATCAATGGGCTGAGCCGAAATTCCAGCCTCACATCTTCAGGATTTCTGGGTTTTTTGCAGGTACCATTGCGAGGAGACGAACTCGCAAGGTTGAACAGCGGCTCAATTTAGGGTTCCATGGAAATTGGGATTTTCTGATTTATGGGTTTGCAGGTGATGAAGATGAATGTGCGAGATGATGGAGGTTCTGCTTGTGCCGTTATGCAGATTTCTCTTATCAAGATGCGATGTAGATGGAGGTTGCAAGGCTAATGGCGGAGCTTCTTGAAGATGGCCATGGAAGATTCTCTATCGCGATGAAGATGGTGAGGGCACAATTTTGGTGGCGCTTTATGAAGGACAACGGCGATGCTAGGTAATGGCAAGGTGGGTAAGGTTTTGCCCAGTAGTGGTGGAGGTTGTAGGGGAAGAAGAAGAAGAACGAGGAGGCTGTTAAGATCCAATGAAGAAGAAAACTATGAACCCGTGAAAAAGATATAAAAAAAATCAAAATAACTTTAAATGCCACTGACCACTCCATGTCACCCAATAAATGACACCTCACTTAGCAGTTGCACATCTGGACACGTTGCCGTTAAGAATTGTAACGGAGTTACTGAAAAGGACCAAATTGAACATTAAATTCGTTCTTTGGAACCAAATTGAACACAAAATCAACACAGGGACCAAAACGAATTTTCCCAACCAAAATTGCGACCAAAAAGAGCTTTTAATCTAATTTAAATTATTAAAACTTAAAAAGTTTTAATAATTAATTATAATAAAATGATTATATATATATATATATATATATATATATATATATATATATTAATCAATTAAAAACTTTATAATATTTAATAATTTTATATATTTTAATATGTATATAAAAATAAATTTAGAAAAAACAAAAAACATTCTAAAAAAATAGTGGGCTTGCCAGTAAATCAATATTTTAGGGTGTTGCTCCCTCCACCTTCCCAAATGGGTCCTGCAGCTCCCCATTATTTTAATTTATTTCAAAAATATTCTACACATCCCCACTATCTTCTTTTATTCCAAAAATACCCTACACCTCCCAACTATCCTCAATAATCTTTCTTTTTCTCTCTCTGCACTAATGGAGCATTTACATGGCTCATTAATGAAGCATTTACATGACTCAAATTTCAACTTCTGATATATTTTCTTAAATAAGTTTTATTCAATCTTATTTTCACTGTTGAATATATTTGTTTATTTTCAAATTACTTAATAAATAGTAAAATTTTATTCTAAATTTCTAGAAAAATGTTTATATATGTGTGTGTTTTTTCTACATATAATATTTATAATTTTTAACATTATATTATGTTTTAACTTACCGACATATTTGACTCAAATAATTTGAATAAAATATTTAATTTATCAGATAAATAATATAAAAATATTATTAAATACTTAAAATATAAAAAAAAATTATTTGTTAAAGATTTAGAATTAATTTAGTTCTTTCGTCATTATTATAAAGTTAGTATATAATAATAATAATATATCATTATTTACTATTAATATTATTATGTTTATTATTTTATATTTGCATCTAACTTTTAATTTTATAAAATGAAAATAGTAGAAGTACTAATATTTATTAAAGATTGCTCTGAATTTTATATTTTGTAATATATCATAAATTCAAATCTGAACCATATAAAAAGAAAGAGAAAGATTGTTAAGGATAATAGGAAAATGTAAGGTATTTTTGAAATAAAAGAAAATAGTGGGGAGATATAAAATATTTTATAAATAAATTAAAATAGTGGGGAAATGCATAACCCCACTTGGGGAGGTGGAAGGAACAACACCTTTAATCCATCCTAATAAAAATGATACGAAATAATAAATAGCTTTTATGCTTGTATCATTTAACTCGCTAAGACAATGAGAATCTGTGTCCATAAATCTTCTTCCAAACATACATTTATTATAAAAATATATTCACTATTATCAATACTTAAAATTGATTGTTTAGCTTCAATGCTTTTAATGTGATGCAAAAGTACTCCAATGCTGTCATCCGAAGACAATTCTGGGTATTATAAAAGTAACAAGGAGCATTGTTTAGAAATAATGAATTTTACATTAAAATTTTCACTTAAGAAGTGCATACATTTCAGGTTTCTTTCCCTATAACAGAAGAAATGAATGCGTATGAGAGCCAAGTGCATCAATACAAGATTAATGATCATTCATCTTCGTATCCCTGTTCATACAATCACACGTCTTCATTTTATAACACATCTTTTATATTTTCCATGTAAAACCATGCCACTTTTTCTTAATTCTGATGTTCAAAAATTAATTTCCACTCTTTAAAATTCTAACAATGCTCCAATTCTTTCAATAAAATAAAGTTTTAATGTATTTGAAAGTTCTATTTATGCGGATTTGTATCAATTGGATCATCGTATTATGGAAGTGTTCAATTGAATCCCTATTTTAATAAAATTGAACCAATAATGTCTTTACCGTTAATTTTAGTAAACAGCGTTAACTTTAATATATCGTGTCATGCTGACCTAACAATTAATTATGCGTGGAGCATGGTGGAATTTATTTTATTTTAAGTTCTAAATAAAATCTTTTAAAACAAATTAGGTCCACCTCCCCGTCGTTGCCATGCCCCTCCTCCGCCACCTCCGGCCACAACTTTTTCTCCGACCATATTCTTCCCGAATATGGCACCTGGTAGCACCTCTAGTACCTCGTCGTCTCGGCAACGAGCTCACAGGAAACATCCCTCCGGAGCTTGGAAACCTCACTTTTCCTCTTCCAGATCCCTTTTTGTCTTCAAACCTTGCTCACCTTCTTCTTCTTTTCCATTGTAATCAAATTATTTTTATTTTTCTCAAACCACTGTCAGACATTCCTCGTATTGGGTTGGATTGTAAGAAGGGATCTAGTGTGAGAAACAAAAAAAAAATATCGGATTCCTTAAATCTGAAGCTCAAAAGTCGATGGCGAGGGACGGAAGGAGGCGTTCGGCGCCGTCGCGGTACGGTACCGAGAATGCCAGAAGAACCACGCCGTCAGCTTCGACGGCCACGCTGTCGACCAATGTTGTGAGTTCATGCCAGCAGCCGATGACAGCACTTGGAGGCCGTGATTTGCGCCGCCTACAACTACCAAAGAAATTTTCTCCACAAGGAGATCGACAGGGAGATTACCTCCTTTCACCACCAAGCGCAGCCGCTACCGCCGCTACACCACCACCATCAGTTCTCCCCGTACTACCATCACCGAGTCCTGCAGCACCCCTCCGTCGGTGGAACAACTGGGGTGGAGAATCTAGAAGCAGGATGAATATGCTGTGGAACAGTTTGGATGCACAATATTCTTTCTCTCAATCTTTCTGTTCGCTTCCAGAAGTTGCATCAACCAAAAAAGAACTTGAGGAAGTGAATCTTAACATAGAGAAACAAACCGCAGAGGTTAGTTGCTTGAAGATAGCTGCTACATCATTAAAATCAGAACTTGAATAGGAAAAAACAACTCTTGTTGCCATCAGACAAAGGAAGGGAATGGCCTCCATTGCGGTTGCGCATCTAGAAGTTGAATTGGAAAAGACCAGATCAGAAATTGCTTTTGTCTAGATGAAGGAGAAAGAAGCTAAAGAGAAAATGACCGAGCTTCCCATCCAAAGCTAAACATTTGGCAATAGCGGCAATTAAAGCATTGCAAGAGTGTAAATCAACTAGAAGCAAGAATGCAGTGGACACATTCAAAGGGGAACACCAGGCAGAAAAGCAGGCCAATATAAAGATGAACCTGGTGGAAAGTTCTCGAACTTTCTGACTTGGAGGAGAAGGTGAAAAAGGAGAAAGAGAAGGAGGCAGGGGAATTTTCTGACTTGGAAGAGAAGGTGGGAAAGGAGAAAGAGAAGGAGAGGGAAAGGTCCTCGTAATCACCTCTTACTTTCCACGTATTTATTCCATGCTAACTCAACATGCCACTTCATAGCATTTTCAGAATACAAATACCTAATTAATACAACTTCATAGCATTTTCAGAATACAAATACCTAATTAATACAATTCCGCAGAAATAAGAACATTTGAATACATTAAACCTAAAATAAACTTCAAAATTTCAAACATTTCTTATTTATGTTATATTAAACTGCTAAAAGCTCCCCTTATTAATAATATTATCTAGATTTACTAATATTCATCGAATGCATATTTGCCAACAAGCATTAAATATGTAACATGGATAAAAAAAATCACTATTTTTCTATCCATCATTAGAACATAAATTATGTTATAAAGGAAGAATTACGGTAAAAATACTCTAATGCAAAATGTTTAGTGAAATGTATTACATACAGTGCATTATAAGGGCATTACAATTTTAACATAGTAATTGCGTTGTCGGAGAAAATTTCCATAGCAGATTTCAAAGAGTATATACATCTCTAGGAACGAGAATGCATGCGGCAAATACTAAAAAGGTAAAAACAAAAGAACAGTTGCGTAAATGGAACTTCAGTCATCTCTTCAACTTCATCTTTGTACGGGGCAGGAACTGGTCTATGTCTCACATGCATGCAGAAATGTAACAAAACAATCATCACACAAACACTTTAAGTAAAGGATGAATAATAACAATCAGAAGAGATGGAGGGTAGCCAATATTGAGTTTTCAATTGATGCTTATTGGAGATAATAATATAATCAGATGAGAATGACCTAGTCTAGGCTCTAAACAGGATTGGATAATGAAAAGACAGTGAAAATTTGAACAGTTGCCATCAAAATACTGAGGACTATAAACAGAGGCAATGGAGGCTTGTGAAGTCACTTCCAATAGCTAATGAGCAGTCATTTTCAGGTTTTCCACTAGCCTGATCATCGTATCTGATCAACGTATCTCACCGCTTTGTCTGTTGCTTCTGCTACTGCCAAGAGGGGTAGAACTCTGACTTGAGAGTTGCACATCAGATAACGAGATAGAACCACCTTGTGAGAAAATTAGACCGACAGAAGTACCAGAAGAAGGTATTCTGGCTGAAAGGGATTCCTTTTTGGACCCGGACATTAGTTCAGGCCGAAGCTCTGAAGATGTTGTAGAAGGAGCCAGCTGAGACAGCAAAGACCCCACCGGGTATGGAGTAACTGGCACATCAATGAAAGAAGATACCGATGGACTGTAGTTCAAAGATCCCAAAGGATGGTCAAATTTGCATGTGGAGCCAAACTTGCAATGCCCGTTTTGCAAATAAAAAGCGCAAGGTTGTACGCCCTGTTTTCTAGAAAACAAATTAATTAAGAAAAATCCCAAAAATAAAAAAAATATAAAAAGCAAATTGTAATGCTGCAATGAAACATGAGAACGTGCTTAAGAACAATTAAATCTTCCACATAAAACTAATGCATTCAAACAACTAACAACTCTAAACACTAGTGTAAATGAGATGAAAAACAATTATACCACCAATGGACGACGCTATAAACACTAATGCTACAAGTGCGCAACTCCATTGTAAATAATTTTATTTTCACATGCATTCCGGTCACAAATGCGCACAACTGGAATAGATTTTTTGCATGAGTCTATGCAAGGCATCCTGAATCCAAAACGAGTAACTTGTGCTATTGGGATGTCCAATAGCTCAGTAAATAGCATGTTTCCTCAAGAAGGAAGAAACATAGTTGACCACAACCAAAATTTACTTCCAACGGAACTATAAATCCAAATCCTTTCTGCCATAACCCCCAGCTCAGATCCTATGTTTCCATCACATATCCCTCCAAACATAATGAAACTTTAATCACGCAAAACTAAAGATAGAACAGCAACTAACCGTGTCACAGTTTGGCATCATGGACATCACTACATTGGCCATTTCAGTGGAAGCAGGAAAGACAGAATTTTAATATTTTTATATTTCAGACATATGAGCAAGTCACCTTTATGCCATATGAATTTAAAAAGGAAAATAGAGTGAATAGCAGCTTTTAAAATGGGACTAATATATATAGAAAAATAATACAATCACATGCATCTTATTCAACAGGTTAAGCTTTGTCCGAAGGTTGATTTTTCATGAAATAAGGGCTTCCAATGAATATATGATCAAAAGAGTACAATCTTAGCTATCCCCATTCTTGTAAATAAGTTGCATTCCACATCTCAGGTATAAAAGGCTCGTACAGACAGCTTTATACATACATATTTAAATTATGTTCTGTCAAGGGCCAACTCTAATCGTGCAAAGCACAAGTTTAATACTGTCTCTTACTCCAGTTCAATTGCTGTCCATGTTGTTCCTAGTGCAACTGAAGCCACACTATGAGTTAATTGCTATGCAGGGATACTTTAATACTATCAGGGCCCAAGGTACAAAAAGAGCAGCTTGTCTAGACTACCTACAAATTTTTTATTTCTAATGAGTAGGAAATAATAGTGATCCCTGAGCAGAACAGATGTGTTTTCCATACATTTGTCATGTGTAGATATGTACATTTTATATGGATAACATCATAAATTAAGACTGAAACACTGTAAAGTACCATACAACTTAAATTTAAATAAATCTAAGAATGTTAACCAGACAATAAGACAATAATCAAATCAAGTGAGTAACCATACATACCGGTCGTAAAGGAAGTCCAATTGGGCTAAGAAATGGCCGTGCAACAATATGGTCCCGAGGATGATGATATCGACAAGCTAATCCAAATTTACAGTCCCCCGTTCTTAGAAAGTATTGGCATTCAGGTTCACCGGGTCTTTCAGGAAATAATTGATCCTTAAGTATGTTTCCTGAAGGTCCAGTAGTAGAGGACAGCGGAGTATATGGTCTAGCAAAAGCTGATGTTGGTGATGACAACTGGGTCACTCCGTATAAAGAAGTGGCCCCAACAGCAGGTTGAGCACCAGGAGATAGCACAGGACTTACAGGTGCCTACACAAATTTAAATTTGTCAGAAGAAAGCAACAGCCAAATGAAGAAATTTTGACTTTTCACTTTGCACACATGTCCCTCTCACCGAATAAGGACTCCATCCAGGAAATTGGACAACCCCTGGAGAAAGAAGTACAGGACCATAAGCCCCTTGTACATAGGAACCAGACAATACAGGGGGCCTGGCCACTCTCAAGTTTGCCGAAGCTCCTGCATACTGTTCAGGCACAGGAACGGTAGGAGACTGCACCTGTTGATAAAATTGAGGTGCAGATGCTGGCAATGGTGAGCCAGCAGGTTGAGGATGATGGAATTTACAGGTAACACCAAACTTGCACTGCCCCGTTTTTAAATAATAGGAGCACTCTTTCTCACCCTGTTCAACCAAAAGACAGTTAACAATTGCATTGTTTGCTGCGAGCTACAGGTGGGGAGAAGAGAAAAAAGAAGAGTCATACCGGCCTTAATGGGTATCCGTAAGTATTTAGTGGAGCTTGACTTAAATATCCACCTCCATTTTTTGGATGGTGGAATTTACAGGATGCTCCAAATTTACAGGTTCCAGTCTTTAAATAATACTGTTCATCGGAATGACCAAGAAGAATAAGTATAACCATTTTAAATTGGAAAGATACGAGTTAAAAATTTGCAGATTTAACATAAAAAAATCATTTATGGAAATAAAACAAAAACCAAGACCTGACATGGAGGTTCCCCCACCCGTTCAGGGTACTCCCCTGTAGCTCTTACCGCCGCAACAACCTAAGCAGCATTTGACTCAACTGAGTCAATTCATATTCATACACTTTAGCAATAAGATGAAATAAAATACTCGCTATCTACATAAACATTCTTCTAACTTTTTTTTTTTTTCTAACTAAAATAGGCTTATGCATCACAACAAGACTATCCCGTAAACCGGATTCCCTTTTTCAAGTGGCACTTCACATTGAGAAAGTAAAAATTAAATACAACTCTCCTCGCTAAAAAGGAAAAGAACTAACTACACAGTAAATGAACATTCCAACACAACATCGACCTTCATAAATAAGCAATAACACCGACACAGAGCAAAAAAAGGCAGGAAAACAATGCCTACTACAAAAACAAAAAAACACTTGCATGAAACTCTAACCTAATGCAGAATCTCAAAGTGATGGAAAGGGTTACCGCAGCACGATCACGAGGGTGATTGTAACGACACCTGCTACCGTATCCGCACACACCGGTTCGCATGTAATAAACACAATTGGGCACGCCGGGCCGCTCCGGGTAAGATTCGCCGCCACCGAGGGTTAAATGCCACATGGATTCTACAGAAAAACCAAAACCCTAATTAGAAGCCACTGAAAAAACCCCAAAACTAACACAGGACAAGTTGGACATTAATAAAACCTAACAGACGAAAAGAGAATAGAGAAAGACCTTCGAGAGCAGTGTCGATGCCCGGTGAAGGCCATTCGGGTTGGTTGACCGGGTTGGATCCGTTCCTGACGGGGGCCCGACCGTACAAGTCCATGGAAACGGGTTTGTGTTGGAGTGTCTAAAGTGAAGAAGGTGGTTAGTACAACAGAGGCGTCGAAGGGTGTGGAAGATCGGAGAGGTGGTGTTGTTCGGTGGTTTCGAAGCGGAGAGACAGAAAAGGGATTTTCACAGCTTCACTGTACAGGGCGTGCGTTGGAGCGTGCGTGTGTGTGTGTGTGTGTGTGTGTGTGAGAGAGTGTGTGTTATGTTTTGCTTCTTGTCTCTGACTAGGACTGTACGGTCTGTAGTGTAGTATGTTGTTGTGATGGGCTTTTCAGCTCCATTTTCTTTCGCTGTTTTTCATGTATTAATTTCGGTTTTTTGTTCTCTTCATCTCTGTCTACCCGCCACAGTTTAAAATCAGAAAACGGGGTTCTCACTTAACCAGTAACCGACACTCATCCTTTTCTAAAGTGACGTAACTGTCCTTCCACTTTTCACACACTTATATTCCATTCCAATGTAATATAATATATTAACATTACATTCTTAACATAAACTTCTACAGTTTTAATTCATTAAAATAATAATATATAAAATGAATATAACAAGTTTAACTCAAATTGAATTCAAATTCCAAGGTTTTTAAATTCTAAGCTGTTTTTCTTTGTGTGGGGACAAGAGAAGGGTTCCCAAATGCCGTCTGATCTTTTCATAACTAAGTTTTGTTTATTACTATAATAATTCAAAAAGCTGGACTCATCTTCTTGTATTTATGTTGAATCACATCTACATCTTACTAGTTTTAGAATAGATATACTCATTCTTATGCTTTTTTAATAAACTTTTTAATCAATTGCATCACAATTCTCTTTTTGTATTTTATTTAAAAGTAACATCTACTAAAAATTACATAAATTTTACAATTAAAATTTTAAAATATAAATATACAAATTACTATAAAAAAACTTAATATTTTAATGATAAGAAAGTTACTCTAATCTTGTATAAATTCTCCTTAAATAAATTTTTCTTTTAATAAACAAACAGTTCCACCTTTTGTTTTAGTTACATATATACTTTTATAAAAAAACGCGTAAATTCTAAAATGACTTAATAATAGATTTAATCATATTGTAAATGGGCATTTACTTATTTTAATACTAGAATATATTTTCTAAAAATGTAACTTTTATGATATTTTCTAAGTAAATCATTCAATTTTTTTGTTTATTATTTTATATTTAAAATTTTCATTTTTAATTTTCATAACTTTTATTTACGTTTTACATAATATGGCATTTTTAAATAAAACTAAGAAACTGAGTGTTATATAAAGAAAATCTAAGAACTAAAAAGATACTAATGTCATGAGTTAACAACATAAAATATAAATGTCATGGGTTAACAACAGAAAATATGTGGGTGACTATTCTGATTAAAACTAGAAGATTCTTAATGTTATTTAGTAATGAAAGAAAGATTAGTTTTCCTTGCAAATTATTTTAACATATTAAATTAACATGGTTTAACTTTCAACTACTAGGAGTGTTTGAAAACTAATTTATTACCTCCAATTGATAAACCACTCATGAAAAAAGATATTAATAGTTTAAACACAGTTACTCCTCTTCAAACATTCATTTCACAACAATCATTTTTCTTGTTTTTTCACAGCAAATCAGACTTTATTTATTAAATCTTTATTATTTAAAAGGAACAATTTTCTTAAATTCTGACACTGCTTAACTATTTCAGTAAAATTACCACATACATTATTAATATTTATTTTTTAATTTTATTTCATTAACTAACTTGTTAAAATATTGACTTTCAATATTTCCCAGATTCAAAAATAGTCACAGAATGCATAATATATTTGCCAATTCGCACAAGACATGCATGAATGCAATAGTACAAAGCAGAAAAAAAAAAAAAAACAAAAGAGATGCATTGAATCAAAGTAGTACCAAAACACTACCAACCTCTACTTCCAAGAGCAAGGTCAAATTGCCATTAGATGTAGAAAAGTAAATATAACTCGTTTAAGTTTTGTAAAAGAAATATTCTTTAAACCTGTTATGTGTGGAGAGAGATTGAAGGTAATAGCAGTAGCAAAACTGCAAACAAACCATATCTACCTTCGAAAAATGTAACCATAATAATCACACAAGAGCAATAAATTAGGTAAAATAATAAACACTCCAAAGGGCCGAAGAATAGACAGTGTTAAGTTTTCTATTGAAGCTTATTTGAGATAATAATAATATAATCAGATGAGAGCATAAAAGTGAATGACCTAGTATAGGCTCTTAAAACCGAATTGGATGATGGATTTCTAAACAGCAAAAGTAAATCTTTGAACAGTTTCAATTAAAGCACCAAGGACTATAGACAGAGCAATGGAGGCCTGTGAAATCAATCCAATAGATAATGAGGACACATTTTCAAGTTTGCACTAGCCATGTCAACGTATCTCACCACTTTGTCTGGTGCTTCTGCTACTGCTAGCAGAGGCAGAACTCTGGCTTGAGAGTTGCACATCAGATAGGGAAACAGACCCACCTTGTGAAAATATTAAACCCACAGTGGTACCAGAACTGTTTCCAGAAGGTATTCTGGCCGAAAAGGATTCCTTTTTGGACCCTGACATCAGTTCAGGCCGAAGCTCTGAAGAGGTTGTTGAAGGGGCCAGCTGAGACAGCAAAGAACCAACTGGATATGGAGTAACTGGCACATCAATGAGAGAAGATGCCGATGGACTGTATCTCATGGATCCCAGAGGATGGTCAAATTTGCACGTCGAGCCAAACTTGCAATGTCCATTTTGCAAATAAAATGCGCAAGGTTGTACACCCTGTTTTCTAGAAAACAAATCAATTAAGAAAAAAAAATCTCAAAATAAAAAAAAACACACAATTGCAATGTCACAACACATGAGGTTGTGCTTGAGAACAATCAATTGTTTCACATAAAACTCATGCTTCAATCAAATAATATAAATCCTTATCCAGTCTCTAAACTATATATACCACTGACACAGTTACAAATAAGAGGAGAAACAAATATATGAATTGATAAGTTATAACCACTACTGCCTAATGCAGCCAAATTCATCAACAATAATTGTATTTGCACATGCATAGTAATCACAACCACAAGTGCACACAACTGCATAGATTACTGCATCTGAAATATATGCACCTATGCATATTTAAAAGGAGTAACTTGACCTGTCCTGTATCACACTGGTGTGTAAGTAACATTTTTCCCCAACAAGGTAAAAAATAGCTCACTACAAGCCCACAACCAAAATGTACATACAATGTAATGATGAAATCATATCCTGTCCACTGTAGTGCCCAATACAGATCCTATGTTTCCATATCACATCCCCCAAAGATGATGCAACAGAAAACATGCAAAACTCAATTCAAGATAGAAACCAAACTACCATGCTACAAATTTAACATCAACCACATGTTCACTATATTGGAAGTTGTAGTTGGAAACTGAAATGCACATCACATCCAAATTAGATTTCACCAACACCAGGGTTTTTCTAAGCTGGAGAATCATTCAAAAATGATAACTAAATTTAACAGTCCAAGATAGTAGATTTTGTTGTGAAAACCTTGAACTGTTAAATTTTAGATGTGTCCATATAGAAAGCCATATTAATATCATAATTAACTTAAAAGAAAAATAGAATGAGTGTGTAACACAGACTTTGGTTGAACGGCTTAATCTTTTAGGAAGGTTGATTCTTGACCTGACCTGAAATGAGGACTTCAAAGTCCAAATACTTTTTGAGTGGAGGGCCCTGTGTGTGCATAAAGTCATCCATGGTTATCAAACTCGCGGATCAACTCACGAACTCAAATCGACCAAACTGAGTTCACACATGATAGACTTACAAGTTCACCGAATCCATTGTTTGGCAAAAACTGAAAATCATGTCATTTGACTATTTCAAACACATTTTGAGAACCCATGTCACAATGAACGATAGGGTTTGGCTTGCAACTTCTCCAAACAAAAAGAGTGTGATCCTCATCAGCTCTAGTACTCATGATCTGATTCTGCCCTCTATCTCCTACCGCCTCAGCATCACATCATGTTGCAAAAATTTGTAAAATGTACGGAAGTGGGAATGGTTCAAATTCTTTTGATGTCAATATAGAAGTTTCCTCACCCTCTGGACATAGGAGGAGCAAGTTCAGCTGACCCAACTCTAGATGAACTCTATTGATAATTTAGTTTTTATGCCAATGTTGATGCTGCCCACTTTTCTATCAGGGAAAGAGCTTGATGGCAATGAAGATAATGATCTCGGAGATGATGTCATTACAGGATTGGAGACACAAACTTAAACATTTTTCCATTCTTAGTTATTTAATTGTTTTCACCTTAAGAACTTATGTTTCGTAATTGTATGAACGTATCTATTTATTGTAGTTTAAACTTATAATAGTCATACACCACTAAACTTAGTTATTATAGAATTTATGGGATTGAAATGTTGAATTGGAATGGTATTATATTTACTTTTTCATGTGACGTAGACTCTCCAGTTTGGTAATCTTGTGCCACCAACGACCAACACTATCATTGTGCAAAGCAAAAGTCTAATATTATCTGTTACTCCAGATCAACCGTTGCCCGTGTTGACCCTAGTGCAACAGAAGTCGGGTTATTGAGTACCTAATGCTATTAGGGCCCAAGTCAAATAGGGCGGGTTGTCTAGATCACATGCAGATTTTAATGTCTAATACGTAGGAAATGCAAGTACTGTGCCCTAAGCAAAATAAACATCATATTCACACTCTTGTATATGTACATCTATAACTATAAAGTAACATATAACAACATTTAATTAAATCTTAGAAATAAAACAGACAATTGAATAATCAAATCAAGTGAATAACCACATACCGGTCGTAAAGGAAGTCCAACAGGGTTAAGAAGTGGCCGTGCCACAATATGATCCCGAGGATGGTGATATCGACAACCTAATCCAAATTTACAGTCCCCTGTTCTCAGATAGTATTGGCATTCAGGTTCACCAGGTCTTTCAGGAAATAATTGTTCCTTCAGGCTGCTTCCTAAAGGGCCAGAGGTAGAGGGAAGGGGAGTATATGGTCTTGCAAAAGCTGATGTTGGTGATGATAACTGGGTCATTCCATATAAAGATGTACCCCCAACGGCAGGTTGAGCACCAGGAGATGGCACAGGACTTACAGGTGCCTACACCAACTTAAAAATTTCAGAATAATGCAACTCCTAAAAGTTAACACAAAAAAGATGACTTTCCACAACACGCGCACACATGTCCCTCTCACCGAATAAGGACTCCATCCGGGAAATGGGACAACCCCTGGAGAAAGAAGTACAGGACCATAAGCCCCTTGAACATATGAACCAGGCAACATAGGAGGCCTAGCCACTCTCAAGCTTGAAGAAGCTCCTCCATACTGTTCAGGCAGAGGAACTGAAGGAGACTGCACCTGTTGATAAAATTGAGGTGCAGATGCTGGCAATGACGTGCCAGCAGGTTGAGGATGATGGAATCTACAAGATATACCAAATTTGCACTGCCCCGTTTTCAAATAGTAGGAGCATTCTTTCTCACCCTGTTAAACAAAAGGCATGGTTCAACATGGCATTATTTATATTACTGTCAATTTCATGAGGGACAAGAGGAAAAAGAAGTGTCATACAGGCCTTAATGGGTATCCGTAGGCATTTAGTGGAGCTTGGCTTAAATATCCACCTCCATTTTTAGGATGGTGGAATTTACAGGATGCACCAAATTTACAGGTTCCCGTTTTTAAATAATACTGCTCATCAGAAACACCAAGTATTAATAACCACATTAAATTAGAAATATAAGAAGAAATTTGTAGATTTTATTTGAGAAAAAACATTTAAAGTGGCCAAAAATAGCATACCTGACACGGAGGTTCCCCCACCCTTTCTGGGTACTCCCCTGTAGCTCTTACTGCCGCAGCAACCTAACGCATTGATAGTTATACACTTTAGCAATAAGATGTAATAAAGAAAAAACTTAGTAATCCACATTCTCCAATTCTCACTTTGGAAGTACATTTCATATTGAAAAGTCAAAATGTAATCCCCCCTTCCTCGCTAAAAAGGAAAGAAAAAAAACCAAACTACACAGTAAACGAACATTCATACACAACATCGACCTTCGGAAATAAGTAATAACACCAACACAGAGCCAAGAGAGACACGAAAAAAATGCCCACCAAAAAGCAACAGCAACAAGACACTTGCATGAAACTCTAACCTAATGCAGAATCTCAAAGTGATGGAAAGTGTTACCGCAGCACGGTCACGAGGATGATTGTAACGACACCTGCCTCCATATCCACACACACCAGTTCGCATGTAATACACACAATTGGGAACGCCGAGCCGCTCCGGGTAAGATTCCCCACCACCCAACGTTAAATGCCACATGGATTCTGCAGAAACCGAAAAACCCTAATCAGAAGCCACAGAGAAACCCCTAAACTAACACAGGTCAGCTTCCACATCAAACAAACCCTAACATAGGGAACAGAGAAGAGAGAAAGACCTTCGAGAGCAGTGTCGGTGCCCGGTGAGCGCCATTCCGATTGGTTGACCGGGTTGGATCCATTCCTGGCGGGGGTCCGACCGTACAAGTCCATGGAAAAGGTGTGAGAGTGAGGGTGTTTGAAGTGAAGAAGCAGTTTCCAGCTAGAACGGTCTAGAATGTTCTGGAAGATGAGAGAGGTCTGGTGTTGTTTGGAACCCACTAGATAGAGACTGGTTTGAGCGGTGTTAGTGAGTGAATATGTATGTGTTTTTGTTTCCCTTTCTCTCTATGACTACTACTACTGTACGATGTCTGATGTGGTGTGTTCACTGTGTTGCGCTTTTCAGCCCGATTTTCTTTCTCTGTTTTTCGTTTTTCTTTTTTTGTGATTTGGGTGTCTGCCTACCCGCCAAATAGCGCTAAATGTTATGTTCCTTCCAACATCATCTTATCCTGTCATCTTTTAATTAAAACTGAAAAAGGAACACCTAAGCCAACTTAACAGGTAACCGACACTCTTCCTTCCGTGAAATTACCTGGATGACCTTCTCTCTTTCTTTTTCTTATTTCGGATTAGACAATATTTACCAATCAATGTGACTATACTTTTCATTTTAAACTTTTTAACTGAGTATGTGTTTTTTTATGTAGAATTAATGTCATCAGGAATTAATTAATCTCATAGTTTAAAAAATTGGATTATTAAATTTTGCTGCTTAAATTTAATTTTTAAAATAGATATTTTGGTTTGAAAATATGGTGATTCCTCTTTTTGGTAAGAGCATTTAATGTTTATCTCTTGTTTTTCTTTGGTCTTCATCTCTTCATTTATTTTTATTTTATTTTTATTTTATCAATTAAATTGTTAATTTTATTAATTATGACAAGGATCCAACTCTCTATATCGGTCTAATTTTTACCCGTCACATAATTTGGCATAACATTTACTTACATATAGTTTTTATTTAGAAAAAATGAAATAGCATACATCTTCAAATTTAAACCTGCATTATTATATCAGTTTTATTTTCATAATTATCACTATTATTTGTAATGACAACCATCAATCACAATCATCTCTCCTCCTTTTAGTTTATAATGATTAAAGGAGGGTGATAATACAAACATTTTAAAAAATAAGGGTGTGATAATGATTTCATTGCTTTTTAACTGTGAAATGTAGAAGAAAAGCATAAGTAACTTCTTTAAGAATTCAGAAATAACCAACTTTTTTATATTATTCATTCGTTTATTTTGATAGTATTTTTTAAGTTAAAAAAATATCATTAGACACCTAAACAGAGAAAAACACCAATTTTATATCTCAAAAGAAAATAAAACAAAGACAAACATTTATATAGATTAAAAAAAATAGAAATACTAGAATTATGTTAACCATATTTAGTGATGTTAAGATAAGTTGTAAATCATAAGCTAATCTGGCTCATCACGCGTTTGAGTCGGGTTTGATTGAAAAAAAAATATAATTTTTGTATGTGGGTTTGTTATTAACCTGACTCACTTAGAACTCAACTCTCCAATGTTGAACTCGTGATAAGTTGGGTTGCCTCACCAACTCACCTAATTTAATTTAATTATTTATTATTCTGTTATTTAATATTATTAGTTAGTATTTTTTTTATTATATTGTAGACCGGGATAAAAAAAATGTTTCAAAGAGAGAAAAATATTATAGATATCTATTCAAGATTCTAATATTATAAATGGAAAAATTATATAAAAATTACGCTTGTTTTTTTATTACGCTTAGATTGTATAATATATATATTTTTTTATTTTGAATTATCTTTGGAGTTTAACATCATTTTAGAGTAAAATTTATTTAGATTTGAAATAAAAAATTATAATTCTTTTTATTTAAAAAAAACTTATACTTAAGTGAATCGTTTAAGCCATCAACTCGTGATGAGTCGGGTTGAAAGAATCAAGTTGAATCGACTCACTAAATAATTAACCCGTAGTTAACCAGATCGTAGTTGACCAGACCGGATCAAATCTAGTTATATATTTTCACAATTCTAGACATATTAAAGAACAAATTTTAAAAACATTGAATGCATTTCATTTCATGTGACACTTTTCTTATGGAATTTGTATATAGTACTCCTCTGCACAAGTAGGGTCCCATTAATATGATACCAACCCACTAATTATACCAATCAATCTATTATTATTTTAAAAGAAGTAAATAATATTTATTATTGCATGTTTTTCTCATTTTGTTTCCTAATATTATCTCTTGTTTATAGTCTCTCTCCAACTTTTTATAATAAATGATAAACAACAGAAATAACACCACCTACCATGAATCGTGAACATTAATCATACTTGTGTTTCTCTCATCCTAAAAAGTAAAAAATTTAATGGACATGCGAACGAAGAAATGTTCTAGACAATGACTTGAGTTTTCGTTCATTCCATAAGATAATCCAAATGAAAAAAAAAATTCATAAAGTCTAAATCCAATATAAAATTTAGATAAAATATTGAATTTAAACTTTGTTCTGTGTTGAATTCATTTTTCTTCTTCCTTTCATTGTGTGGACGAAATATGATTCATTTTGTTTTTATACAAAAAGATGAAACAGGATTACACGAAATATTGAAAGAACTAAATTATGTTTGATCACTTGTTTATGTTCAAGTTTAGCAATCAAAAGACAATATTGTCTGAATACCAACCTATTATCTTAAACTAATATATTTAATTTTATAATTCATCCCAATAAAAATATGTTATAGATTTAATTTTTGTGGAGTGAGTATATCCAGCTATTATTTCAACTAGTCAAAACATTATAGTTTTTTTTAGAGAAATGCAACATTTTATTTATTTTTTAATTTCTTTTTATTTTTTATTTGTTTTTGAGATTTCATCTTATTCTTGAAGTTAAAAAATTCAATAAAATAAAAATCATATATTCACCATTATTATTGAAAAGATTTATAACAATAAATTCTATCCTTAAAAAAAATAAGTGGTTTATGATATTAATTGTGGTGTAATAAAACGTTTGATACCTAACTAGAATATACAACCAATATTTATGGAAAGAATACAGTTAATAAAGGTCAACAAAGAAAAAGTGAAAAGCCCAAACTTTTACCGTTACAAAGTGTTTAATTCGTACGAAAATATAACATGTAAGAAATCAAATTACAAGTGTACTTTTTCAAATTCTTTGACAACTACGCTTTTATTTTTCAAAATTACAAATTATAGAAAAAAAGTGAAAATATCAAATGAATTCTAAAATTAAAATAAACTATATTTGTTTGGAAAGTCTACTAAATCGAATTTTAAAATGGTTAATTAGATTATAATAAATGTCTAACCTTGATAAAAACAATTAACAAATTACAATTATATATGTTGTCTAAAAATTTTAGAATAGAGATTTCAACTTAAAGTATGTATAACTTGTTTCTTCTAAAAGCTTATTAAGATTCCAGTTTCTAATTAGAAAATTTGTGTTTGAGTAACTAAAACCTAAAAATATAATCAAAACGAAGCAAAGGTCAAAATTATTTCTATTTTCTATTTTTACAAAGTTTAAAAGAAAAAGATATTTAAATTATCTTTATGTTGGTTAAAAAAGGTTTTATATAATGATTTTTGAACTTACATAAATATAGTTGGTATAAAGAGTTTACATTCTATGTCGATTATGATGATCGACATAGAAAGTCACATATGTCCATGTTGAAACTCCACTGAATAGAAGAAAGCCCATCATAATAGAAAATTCATTGAAAAGTAGATAGCACACATCTCATGCACATTGCAAATCCTGAATCAGTTACTACTTTGTCGATTAGAGCTTGAATTAGCTCAAGAGTCATAACAAGACGGAACAATAACTCCATGGGTATATGAGTAATCATTGGAGAAATCAATGACCTATTCATTGTAGTAGGATTTGTCAAAATTGGATATGAGAAGCAAGAATTTAGGTAAAATTATGGTAACGTCCTAGGAGAGGAGAAGCAAGGAAGCAACAATGGAAGCGAAATTAATGCTTTGTATTGATGTCTCCAACTGAAACCCTTTCAAGAGAAGTAATAACATGTTATAGACAAGGTATGGCTCATCAATGGGGTAAAACGATAACAATAGGAAGCATTTCAAGTCCTTGTATTTTTAACAGAATTTTAATTAGAATGAAGAAGGGTTGAACTAGACTTGTTGGATGTGAGGAATGAGAGATTCGGAAAGGGAAGGCAAGAGATAAATGAGAGTGTTGGTGGTAATAAGGGCAACGGTCACCTGCAACTTATGCTTTGACCAATAATACTTTTTAAAGGTGTGGAGAGTGAGGAAAGGAAGCATTCCATGAGGAGTGATGAGAGCGAGAACGACACAAACGAATGGAACAATGTGGAGAACAAAAGTTGCAACATTGAGGAATGACGATGAGCGAGGACCATGAAAGGGAGGAGCGAATGCAAGAACAAAGAGACTTCAACCGCGCAACAAGGAGACTTCAACGAAAGAGCGATAGTGCGACAAAAAGGGACAAGACGTGTTGACGAGGATCAAATGGAAGAAAATGAAATGAAGCGCTTCATTTTTTATGTCAGTTATATGTATAATCAACATAAAAAGTCTTCTACTTTTTATTAACTTGTCACCATTCCCACTTTTTATATGTATAACCAACATAGAAAATCTTCTATTTTATTACGAAATTTTCACCCTATCAACTTTTTGTGCTAGTTATAGTGATAATTAGCATTGAAAGTTTTATCATATTTACAATTATGTTACCACATCACTTATTATGGTATGAGAATTATAACTCGTAAAATAAGTCCTCATGTATTAATGATTATCACGACTCTTTCAAATTTTTGGACAAAGAATTGTTTGAGTTTATATTTTAAATTGTTGTATAAAAATAAAATTTATCCACATATTTTTTTTAACATAATATTCCTTAATTTAGAATAATTTCTATATATCATTAAAAAGATAATTCTAGTGTCATCACTAAAAAAAATGTCACTTAGGGGAGGTTTTTTCTTGCGATTTGCGGGGGTTTTCACCCTTCGCAAATTAATTTGCAGGGATTTTTCAAACTGCAGCAGTTTGAGTCGCCACAATCTATCTGCAGGGGTTTTTTACAACCGCTGATATCATATTCAATTTGCAGAGATTTTTCTGCAAAGGGTAAAAACCTCCTCTATTACTGACTTTTATTTTGTGGGAGTTTTTAACCTCCTTTATTTCCAACTTTTTTATTGCAAAAAATACCTGTATTTATTTGTTTGGATTAATATATACTATTCAATTCACCAGCTTGCAAAAATAATAATAATAAATTAATAAAATGTATAAAATAGTAAAATACACAAATAATTCAAAATTAATTTTATTGATGATTTAAAATAACATACATTCATTGACAATTACAATGTAAATATAAAAAAAATACATAATGTTTAAATAACATTGCACAATTGACAAAAAAATCTAGCAAGGTCAAAAACTACCAGACCAATTAAAAACATATAAACTAATGTTGATGACCTAAATAAAATAAAAGTTTAACATGAGACCAATAGCTCTACAATAGTAAATCACTTTTGAGGACCATTGCTTGATAGTAAATCACGAACTTCTTCGTTATAAATTTCAACCATTTGAACTCCAACTTCATAAACAATAGAGTTTCTCCTAGTCTGGGAGATATGGAAAAGATCATGAAGTGCCCAATAGTTGACTCCCCAATCTGATTTTGATGATAGGCTAGGTCCGCTCTAGTAGAAAGGCAACTACTGAGTAAAGTAGCTAGATACATGACATAAATAAAGTATCAAACAAATTTAATTCTTACCATTGTATGTCTTTCCTGAACCAGTTTGACCATAGGCAAATATACAAACATTGTACCCATAAAGAACAGATCGAATCAGTGGTTGAGTGTCCTTGAATACTTCCTCTACAAAAAAAAATTGATGAATAAGTTGAATGTTACAATCAAGTAATAACAATGTGAAATACAAATGAAAAAAATGCAGTACTTTGACTTGTTGCTTGACCAAAAACCTTGTTAAATTTAAATAGTTTACAATTTTTCTTTCCTTGTTTAAGAGGATTGCTAACAACTAGTTCTCCATCATCCCCAACAAACTCAATTGTTGTATGGCTTTGATTTTGCCCTGGAAGAAATGGTCTAATACGACAATACACCTGTTAGGGGCTGGAAAATATATGAGAGGAGAAGGTATAAGAGGGACCGAACGGTAGAAGATGAGGGGGCGAACTGGCCGAACGGTAGAAGACGAGGGGCGAGTTGAATAGGAGGACCAAACGGTCCAAGCAGGAGAAGACGGGTTGCGGGCTGACCGAACGATGAGTAGCGGCAAGGAAGTTTCCTAGATATCGCAGCGGGAAATTAATTAGAGTAATCAAGATAGTTTCCTAGATATCGTAGCGGGAAATTAATTAGAGTAATCAAGACCATATCTTAGGACATTATTTGGTATAAGTTAAATATAGTAAATAAGACTAAAAATATTCGTATCAGATACCTATAGTAAATAGGTATATTTTATATTATTCAGTATATCTTGGGAAGGAATTAATTAGTATAAATAAAGGGGGAGCCTAGGGTAAAATGCATGTTTTTGATTTGTGAGTTTGAAAGAGAGGTTATGCTCTCAGGTGACTGACGGAGGTTATGCTCCCAGTTATCGGTTGTTTTCTTTGATTCAGTATAAGAGGTTTATTCATCTATTTTCCATTGTTATTTCTCTATGAGAGTGTGCGAGGGAAGCGCTCTAGTTACGTTCCATTCTCGGATACGTAACAATTGGTCCGACCTGCCGGATCAATAGAGAGGAGTGAAAGGCCAGCCGGATACCGATTGATGGAAGTAGTAGACACCATGGAGGGAAGAATGAATGTGGTCGAAGGGAAACTAAAGGACGTGGAGGCAACAGTGCAGAGTGGGTTCCAAGAACTGATGAAGACGATTGAAGGATTAAACCGACAACAAGAGGGGTACGCAGAACAGAGCCAAGCCTCTGTTCACGGCTCATTGAAGGACGACGGGAGCGAGAAGGGTGATGGAGCGAACGATGGGGGAAGGAACGAACCGAACGATAATGGTGTAGGAGGACCAGACGGTGTCGAAGGAGGAGGTTCGAACGGGAAGGGAAGCAATGGACCGGACGGTGTAGGACGATAGGAGGAACAATTAAATTGGAGAAAAAGGGTGGAGTTACCCGTTTTTGAAGGCTTTGATCCGTTGAATTGGATCAATAAGGCAGATAAATTCTTTGAGTTGCAAGGGGTATCAGAGGAAGAAAAGTTACGTCTTGCCTACATTTGTATGGAAGGCAGTGCGGGGTTCTGGTTCAGATTTTGGAGGGAGCAGACGGGAAACCGAACATGGACAGGCCTAAAAGAGGCAATGGTATTGCGATTCAGAGGGAGGAGTCAGGGCCCAGTCTACGAAAGACTGACCGCTATTAAACAATCAGGGTTCGTAGAAGACTACGTCCAAGAGTTCGAGATCTTGGTGGGACAGACGAAAGGGATTGCCAAGGAACCCCTGATGGGGTATTTCATGGCCGGGTTGCGGAATGAAATTCGGAATCAAGTCCGACTCCTTGATCCACAGGAGCTAATGATAGCCATAAGAATGGCGAGGGATGTGGAGGAAATCCAAGGCGGCATGAAGACGAGCAGTGGGAGTATGAGCAGAACTCAATCTTGGGGCAGACCGAATGGAACAGGAACACGATTAGAAAGCAACCGTTCCAACCAAACCCGTACGGGAATTGCAACAGGGAACCGAATGGGGTCCGCGGAGAATGGGGGGATTGGAGGAAGGGAAGGAGCGCACAAGAGTAGGATAGGCTGAACCACCAACAACAGGGAAAGAAACGTACGGAATTTACCGCATGCGGAATATCTGAAAAGAAGGGAAGAAGGGAGATGTTTCAAGTGTGGGGGACCGTTCGGTCCAGGCCACCAATGCCCCGAACGGAGTCTGCGGATGACAATATTAGCCGAAGATGAGGAGGATGAGGACGAAGAGGAAGTGGAGACTGAACTTGACCATATACAGATGGAGTTGTCAGCCTTCTCAGCTGGGGGCCTAACCCAACCCAGAACGATGAAGCTACATGGACATATAGGAGGGAAACAGGTGTTGATCTTGATTGATAGTGGTGCCAGCCACAATTTCATAAGAAACAAACTGGTGAAGGAGCTAGGGTTAGCCGTGGAGGATACTCCATCTTATTTGGTGAGTCTAGGAGATGGCCAGAAGAAGAAGACTAGAGGACGCTGTGAAGGGGTGGCCATAGATGTGGGGGAAACGAAAATTACCGAACGGTTCCATTTGTTCGAACTAGGAGGGGTTGATGTGATACTAGGAGTAGAGTGGCTCGCCAAGCTAGGAGAAGTAACGTTGAAATGGAGGGATTTGACAATGGTGTTTGGTCAAGAAGGAAAAAAGACGACCATAAAAGGAGACCCACTTTAGATTGGAGAATGGTTGAACCGAAAACTTTGTTTAAAATGAAGGAAGTGGAAGCATGGATGTTAGTGTGGGAACTAGGATGGACAAGGAAGAGTGAGGAAGAAAAACCATTCGGTCATAAGCTAACTGAGAAGCAAAATCGGGCCATGGAACAGATCCTAAAGCAGTATGAGGGGGTATTTCACGAGGTCAGAGGGCTGCCACCGGACAGAGGCATGGTTCATCAAATACCATTGAAAGAGGGGACAGATCTCGTGAATGTAAGGCCATACCGTTATCCCCATATGATGAAAGGCGAGATAGAAAAACAGGTGTCCGAGATGCTGAAGACCGGAGTCATAAGGCCGAGCACTAGTCCATATTCTAGTCCTGTGATACTAGTAAAGAAGAAAGATGACAGCTGGAGGTTTTGTGTAGATTATAGAGCCCTCAACCGAGCAACAGTACCGGATAAGTGTCCTATCCCACTGATAGAAGAACTGTTAGATGAATTAAAAGGGGCCAAGTACTTTTCGAAGGTGAATTTGAAGTCAGGCTACCACCAGATTCGGATGGGAGAAAGGGATATAGAGAAAACAGCCTTTCGGACACACCAGGGTCATTATGAGTTCATGGTGATGCCGTTCGGTCTCACCAACGCACCAGCCACATTCCAGAGTGCGATGAACAGTCTAATGCAATCTTACTTGAGGAAATTCGTACTCGTATTTTTTTATGATATCCTGGTATATAGCCGGTCATGGGAGGAACACTTGGGGCATGTCGGTCTGGTACTAAGAAGGTTAGAGGAGAACCGCTGGGTGGCCAATAGGAAGAAGTGTGAGTTTGGCAAAGTCCAAATAGGATATCTGGGTCATCATATATCAGAGAAAGGAGTCGAGATGGACCCGGACAAAGTAAGAGCTGTGGTGGATTGGGAGAAGCCCAAGACGGTGAAGGCTTTGAGAGGGTTCCTGGGTCTGACAGGTTACTATAGGCGGTTTGCAAAGGACTATGGGAAAATTGCCAAACCACTGACTGACCTTCTAAAAAAGGGGAAATTCACGTGGACGGAGCAAGCGAAGGAAGCCATGGCTAGCTTAAAGAAAGCCATCACCACTGCACCAGTACTGGTTCTGCCTGATTTTGACCAACCTTTCCATATCGAGTGCGATGCTTCAAGGAGAGGAATAGGGGCGGTTCTCACACGGGGAAAGAGACCCATCGCTTTTTTCAGCAAGGCATTATCGGAGAGATCGTTGAGTATGTCGATTTATGAGAAAGAATTGATGGCTTTGGTCCTAGCCATACAACACTGGAGACCTTATCTGTTAGGTCAAAAGTTTGTGGTTCACACGGATCAAAGAAGCCTGAGATACCTTTTGGAGCAACGCATCACCACCCAGAATCAGCAGAATTGGATTGCAAAACTCCTAGGGTATGGTTTTGAGATTGTTTACAAGTTGGGAATCTCCAATAGGGTAGCAGACGCCCTATCTCGAAAGGAGGATGAAGACACGGAGGAGGCAAGGGAATTGAGACTGTTGGCTAGACCGTATTGGCAAGACTTCGGGGAAATTATGGAGGAAGTTGAGAAGGATGAGGCGCTAAAAAAGGTGATAGAAGACCTGAGAAAGGACCCCAACTCGCATCCCTCGTTTACTATGGAGAACGATTGGTTACACTATAAGGGGAGGCTTGTGATTTCAGCTCACTCAACCTGGTTGTCTAAGCTGATAGCAAAGTTTCACACAACTCAGACCGAAGGGCATTCAAGGGTTTATAGGACTTATCGCAAGGTATCACAATCACTTTACTGGATAGGAATGAAGAAAGCAGTGACCGACTTCGTAGCAAGCTGCCTGGTGTGCCAACAACATAAGTATCTGTCATTCTCTCCACAAGGGTTGCTGCAGCCTTTGCCCATACGAACGCCATTTGGGAAGAGATAAGTATGGATTTTATAGTGAAGTTGCCTAAATCCCATGGGTATGACGCTGTTTTGGTAGTATTGGATCGACTCAGTAAATATAGCCATTTCATACCACTGAAACACCCTTATTCTGCTAGTACCATAGCTGAAGTATTTGTGAAGGAGATTGTCCGACTGCATGGGGTACCAATATCTATTGTGAGTGACAGGGATCCACTGTTTCTGAGTATTTTTTGGAAGGAGCTTTTTAAATTGCAGGGTACTCAGCTGGAAATGAGCACAACCTATCACCCTGAATCGGATGGGCAAACTGAGGTCGTGAACAGGGTGTTGGAGGGTTACCTGAGGTGCTTCTGCTCAGAACAACCAAAGGGATGGAGTGTAGTACTACCCTGGGCAGAATATTGGTACAATACCAGCTATCAAGAGGCAGCGGGGTGTACACCGTTTGAAGCAGTGTATGGAAGATCCCCCCCCTTTTCTGCATAGGTTTATACCGGGGAAGACCTTAGTGGAAGCAGTCGGCCAGGAGTTGCAGACAAGGGACGAAGCACTAAAACAGCTGAAGTTTCATTTAGCAAGGGCCCAGGAACTGATGGTGAAACAGGCCGTTAAAAGAAGGAGACTGACAGATTGGAAGTGAGTGATTGGGTGTTCTTAAAGATCAGACCGCACAGGCAGTCATCAATGCCGTCCATATTGCATCCTAAACTAGCCGCACGGTATTTTGGACTGTACCAGGTCATACAGAAGATAGGGGAAGTGGCCTTTAAGCTTCAACTACCAGAGACCGCACGGATACACCCAGTTTTTCATGTATCTCAATTGAAGAAGGCAGTGGGGGAAAGTAGGATGGAGAAGGAATTACCAGAAGATTTGCAAATGGAGGGACCCTCTTTTTGGTCGATCAGAATTTTGGATAAAAGAAAGATACAACAAGGGGAGGACGTGGTGCACCAAGTGTTAATAGAGTGGCAGGAGGGGGGGACGGACGGAGCAACCTAGGAAGACGCCCTGACTATTAAAGATCAATATCCATACTTCAACCTTGAGGACAAGGTTGATCATCAGGCGGTGGGTAATGTTAGGGGCTAGAAAATATATGAGAGGAGAAGGTATAAGAGGGACCGAACGGTAGAAGATGGGGGGCGAACTGGCCGAACGGTAGAAGACGGGGGGCGAGTTGAAGAGGAGGACCGAACGGTCCAAGCAGGAGAAGACGGGTTGCGGGCTGACCGAACGGTGGGTAGCGGCAAGGAAGTTTCCTAGATATCGCACCGGGAAATTAATTAGAGTAATCAAGACCATATCTTAGGACATTATTTGGTATAAGTTAAATATAGTAAATAAGACTAAAAATATTCGTATCAGATACCTATAGTAAATAGGTATATTTTATATTATTCAGTATATCTTGGGAAGGAATTAATTAGTATAAATAAAGGGGGAGCCTAGGGTAAAAGGCATGTTTTTGATTTGTGAGTTTGAAAGAGATGTTATGGTCTCAGGTGACTGACGGAGGTTATGCTCCCAGTTATCGGTTGTTTTCTTTGATTCAGTATTTTCATTCAGTATAAGAGGTTTATTCATCTATTTTCCATTGTTATTTCTCTGTGAGAGTGTGTGAGGGAAGCGCTCTAGTTACGTTCCATTCTCAGATACGTAACAACACCCTTATGTTAACTATCCATAAAATGATTTTGAAACAAAAGGAAAATAAATCAGATTATCAATCAAACAGGAGCTCAAAAGTTCACAAGCTGAAAATATAAGCATCGTGCATTACCTTTCAAATCTCGAACTTCATTATACAATTTCCTATTTTCTGCTGGAACTACATGATAATTTTCAATAGCCTCAATTAGACCTTTCAGCTTGGTTCCTACATATACACATCTTGTAAATGGTAAATACATCTAATCCATTATAAGCGACGATAAATCATGAAAAGTTAAGCATTATACCCTACCAAAGTACTTGAATTCCTCTCAGTAGCTTCTTTTTGTTTTTATTACATCATCTTTGATAGACTTCATGGATGCTCTCAGCTCCTATAAAGCATCAAATTATACGGTATAGCACAAGAAAAAAAAAATGACAGCCTTATTAGAGAAAAGCAATACAAAGAAGCAAACCTGGAAAACTCCAAATTGGAAATTTACGATAGTTTGACAGCTATGTTCTTTATTCTTCCAATTCAAAAATCTGGATTCTGAAAATGCCTCTAGTTCCTTCACTTGTTTTCTTGCATCTGCAAGATGAAGCTTAAGTTCCTCTGTCCTTTTTTCATATTCAGCTTTAGATTCAATAACAAGCAATTCTAACTCTGATACATGTTTTTCATGTGTTCTTTTGGCTATTTCCAAATCTTGCTTCAATGTTCAACAACTGCAACAGAGGAAAAAGAACAACTACTAACATTTAAAGACACATCAAAGAAATACTTCCTCCAATAGCTCTCTTACTATCAGGTTAAATTTCCTCAGTACCTTATGACCCTCATCTATCAAATATAACATTCAGCACCAACATAAATTCATATTAACATACCCAAAAAACAACTAAAACAATAAAAAATTTCAGAAGAACCCCAAAAAATGTGGACCAATGTTTCAAAAACCAATTTGTTGTAAACATGATTTTAAACTTGAGAGGCATGTGCGGCTATATCAGCCGCATATATCCCATTTTTACCCAATATCAAGGATTAGAGCAGAACACCAACTGCATGCAGCATTGATTAGTTCCAATTGTTGGTCCTATATTTGTCCAATATCAAGGATTGGAGCAAAACTGCGGAATTGGAGCAAAACAACAGACTGGGGTGAAATTGTCACCACATGGGCAGGTGCAATTGCGCAATTTTCCATCAGCCACAATTCCAACCACGAATGACCCCATTGATCCCATCTGTTCCAATTTCTTACAATATCAAGAACCACAATGAAACCAAAATCACAATTTCAATCAAAAGTATTGAGTATTATCATCACGCAATATCAAGAACCCAATTATAATTAAAAATATTGATTACTGTAGCAATCAAACTCAACTCGGCATCACAACCAAAAGCCTAAACTACAACACCACCATCATCCTCAGCCAAACAAAAAAATAAACATTAGACAACCAAAAGGCTCAATCATTAGAGCGTAAAGAAAAGAAAAAATTCTTACTTTTCATTGCGGTCAATCCATTAGCAAGATGGGACGCTTCTTCCACAGCCTCCGGAGCCATTTGGTTCATATCAATAGCCTTATCCTCAACCACCACAACAAATTCCTTCTCTTCAACCACAAGCTATTTCTCTTCAACCAAAGGTTGCTCTTCTTCCATCACCTTGGGTTGTTCCTCCTCAGCAACAACAATGGGTTGCTTCTCCTCAACCTTCACTACCTCTTCCGCAGCTTCATGGTGTTGCTGGCTCTGCGCACCCTTGGAGATTCCCCTGCCCCCTCTGCCACCCCTCTTTGAGGCGCTTGACGCGAACCCACGCTTCGTCGCTTTCGGAGGCATTCTTGAAACTAAAGCTAAGATAGAAAGAACGCCCTAAATTGAACAGCGCTTAGTATGAGATTGAGAGATCTGAGAAAACCCAAAAGGAAGACGCTGAAATCAAAGTACTAGAGAACCCAAGAGATGAGAAAACCCTGGAGATCGAGAATTGGGAATTGAAAGGGATGAGAAAACCCTAAATAACAAGAATCGATACAATTACGAAACGACCATCTCCGTCGGTGCCATTTGCAGCAAGACGCATCATCTCGCGAAGGGGAAAAGGATTAGGATGGTGGCATTGGCAGGGGATTCTGGGATGGAGCCGAAGAGGCAGCTATAGTCGACGACCTCGTCCGCTAAACTCGTCTCGTTGAGAAGGCATGGCAGCAAAGATGAAGCAGGTTGAGGAAGTCCAAGTTGCAAAACTTTGGAACGAAGAACTGGTTCTTAGGGTTTGGTGATTTAATCTGGGGTAAAAGTTCTTTTAGGCTTTTGATATGGGACAAAAGTGCTTTTAGGTTTTGATTTGGGAGAGTTTTAAAAAATGTAAGATCATGGAGGGAAACGAAAAGTATTAAAAAAAAAAGTAAGAAGAAAAAATATTTATAATTTATATAAGATATAAACCTCTTCTAAAAAGAATTTAAACCTCTCTATTGTGAGCATTTAAACAATTTATTCAAATCCTTTTAAATCATGTTAATTTGTGAGAAATTTTTAAAACCTCCGCAAAATAAACTCCATTAAATAATAATTTTTTTTAATATTAACACCAATTAAATTATTCATTTTGTATCATATTATATATATATATATATATATATATATATATATATATATATATTGGTAATCGTCATTTACATACTATTCTTAACAACATTTTTATATAGGTACAGTCATAATAGCCATTATAAAACATTTAAAGAAATATTATTACATATCGTTCTCATGTAGATTAATGAAAATTCATATTAATCAATTTAAAGAAGAAAGTTATTAATAATTAAATTATTTGGATGTTCAAAACTTACTTTTTATAAAATTTAAAGAAAGAGGAAGAAATTTTAAAAACTAACAAAATAATTTATTTCTTTTTAATTTATTTGGAAATAATATTTCCTTAAAGTTAATCTAGATGATAAAAAAATCTCAAACTATATATAGTCTCATCTAACCTTAAAAAATATGGTAATATATTATTTAAGTTTACCTATATAAACTATAAATTTTAAGTTTATTTTCCTATATAAATTATATCAAAGCAAATATAGATTGGAAATTGAGGTATAAGTCTAATTAAGTGGATATAGATGAAAAAGTTGAGCACTTGTAAAAAAGAAAACTCATTACTTTAAGATCTTAGGTTATAGGTGGTTGTCATTATGGGAATTTAATTCAGGTATATCAATGTTATGTCTATATGTGAATCTCCTTAAAAAACCCATCAATGGTATAGAACCTAAGGTTCATCTTAGTGACTGACTCACATGAGTACAATTTAACCTCTATATGTAAGTAAGTGCAGACAAATGTGTCTTGTTAACATTAACAATAATACAAGTAAAGGGTTATTAGCTCGAGGGGATGTACCAATGTGTAAGGACTTACACTTGAATAAAATATTGTTGAACATTCAAGAATAAATCTAAGTCCCACATTGAGTAGAAAACAAACAGTCGAGTACACTATTTAATTATTATAACCATGAAATATAAAATTAAAATTTAACTTGTCCATACATTTTCAAATTCTTGCAATTTTGTGTGCAAAAAGGCAATTTTTTTTTTTGTTATTTGATTCTAAAAATGATATGTGGTTTAAAAATCTTACTAAATATAAGACAATTAATAATAAGAATAAAATTTTATTAAATTATAAAAAATTCTATTAATATGATTTAATAATATCTTGTTACTACTGTAAAGATCTAGAAAATGACATTTTAGAAATGGTAATGGTTTAAAATAACCAGACTTAATTATTTTAATATTAAAGAGTTTTAATATAAATAGTTTCATTATGAACGAGTTTCATAATTTTAAAACACATAATCTCTTGAGAAACCACTTTTCTAGATTTCTCTCTAGGATTTCTCATCCTCTATTCATCTAATTGAAAAATCGACACCATAGGATTGATAGTTGCGACAAGCTCTTTAATTTGAACCGATCAGCTTCTTAAATAGAATAAGTTCATTTTCTGCTCATCTTTTTAGTATGTTTTGTCTTTTTTTGTATGTGAGTCGGTTGTGGATGCATGTGATGCTTGAGTCTTCTATAAGACTCACTATTGAACAGTGGTTCTAACGGTGTATCTTGATCGTGTTTTTGTTGTACATAGGAGAAGATAGAGCTTTTTGTGCATTTGCTATTGTTTTAGGCCTTTTAGAGCGGTTTATTCATTTACAAGGTAAGGGAAGCTAAATACCATTGTACTCAATTTCTCATTTAACTTGATTTGTGTGTTCATGTTTGATGGCAATGATTGATTAGAATGACTATTTTAAAATGACTAAGTTACTGTTGAAATACTGTTTTGATTGCTTTATGAATGTTACTAGTTTTGGATGAACTATGAGGGTTAGGAATTGTTGTTTAGGTAACTAGAATTGTTGCTGAAATGTTGTGTGTTATGATAAAAAAAAATAATTGGGTGTTTGGATTTAGAATCTTATGGTTTGGTATGAGGAAATTCTGATGAAGTTTCTTGTTATATTTCACTTGTTTTGATGGTCTGCCTTGATGAGAATAAGGGCATAAATGGTGGTTTTATTGTTGGATGTTTAAATGGGTAAATAGTTACGGTATTGGCTAATAATAGGTTGGAAAACTGATTGGAAATTTGTCTATAATTAATGGTTAAGTGAAATTTCAGAGGGTTTGTTCTTTGAGTAAGTTTGACATTTGGGGACTATAATTGGGTTAATTAGGATTTAGTTAGTCATTGAGTTTGCTAAAATATGGTCTACATTATGTGAAATCTGCTAGTTGTGTTAATATGGTCTACATTATGTGAAATCTGCTAGTTGTGTTTTTAGGTAGTTGGTTTGGTCAAATGGACTAAATTTCTAGACAATTGAACAAAGTGGTATTCAATCTGAGTTACAAACATATTTTCAAATCAATTACTGTGCCAAAAATACCAATTTGGTCATTTGGATAGGTCTTGAGTGCATTTATATCAAGTTTCTAAGTTTTTGTCTTTTGGTATAGTGTTGAGCTGCTTAATGTAGTGTTGAGCACTACCAAACCCGAGAGCCACTGGGCTCTAGGGCGTTAAGCGCCACTCTGGGTGTTAAGCGCCACAAAGTCAGCTCCTTGACTTTTGGGCGTTGAGCGATGGTTTAGGGCGTTGAACGCCACTTTTCCCTACAGGTCTGGATATGGTTTTTTCTAGCATATTCATCATTCAATTCATCATGCCATATTAATTCATATATTATTTCAAAACCAACATAAACCTTCATATTTTATCATAGATTTTCATACCACTTTCTTAGATATATTGCACAATCAACATAACAACATATGCATGGACTGCTTAAGACTTTAGAAAGACAATTGTAGTTTCCACAAAACTAAAAAATATATGTTCTTGCATTCAAATAAAATATAACCGAATGAGTAACATAGTGAAAAAAAAAATCAACTCAAATGGATAACTGTGGAAAACGTTATGCACCAAACAAACAACAAAGGTCAAGATTATCAATAACCTAAATTACTGGAACATTACGTGGAAAATTTTTCTCACTACATGCCTCAAATTGAAGATCTGACCGATCAAATTAGATACCAATATATCTTGAACCTATGGTAAAAAGTTCAGTTTGATCTAACAGTTGATGAAGTGGAAATCTTAATTTTTACCGAGATAGCTCTTAAGTAAAACTAAGGCGGGTGATCAACTCCTTAAAAATATAAAAATAATTTCTCTAATTGGAGCGGTCAAAGTGAATCGATATATCTTAGGAATCATATATCAAAATTTCAGGTTAATCTAACGGTTAACTAACTAAGAATTGAGGTTTTACCATAACAACTTAGAAACAAGTAGTTATCAACTCCCTCCAAAATGAGAAATTAATTTATCCAAACACACTAATTTAATTAATAATCCAAGTGGTCAAATTAAATCAATATACATTAGCAACTATATATCAAAATTTCATGTCAATCTAACGGTTAACTAGGTAGACTTTGAGATTTTACCAAGATAACTTGGAAAGCAAAAAAGAAAGAAAAGAAAGTTTAGACAAGAACCCCCCCCCCCCACCACGTGGATATAATAGCTCCTTTACTAAAATCCAAAATGGTCATATCTCATAAATTCAGATTCTTCATCCTTAAACATACCATTATAATACAAAAAAAAGAGTTAACTGCCCCTATATTGTAGCATTATATGTATTTCTTATCGTATCCTAAAAATTTATCTATTATCTAAAAATTATAACTATTTTTCAAAGGTTGTACACTTACCACCATTGCATTGTATTTAAGCCTTGTACACTCGTGGTGGTAGTTAACGTGAAGACTTTCATACGAGTGTTTTGGTAAAGGACATGGTGGAGAATTTGTCAATTTCCTTTGTTAAATGTCTCAAATTCGGACACACAACTAGCATTTGTCATTTCAACTCATCATCTTAAAGAAACTAAATTGATAATGAAATGAGAGAAAAAGAACTGAACATGAATTGAACTTTTATTATGTATCACACGTGAAAATATGAGTACAAAATGTATTTATAAACATTTCTTACTAATAGTTGTATAAAAACTTATAGTTGTAAAAAAGAAACTTAATAGTTATAAAAAAGAACACGGAGTGATACATATACAAACTAGTTTGTTTCTACTAACAATTTCTAATTAAATCAATGGAAGATAAGTTGCTAAAGGTATGTTATAATATTTTATTAATAACATTGAATATGTATTATAATTTCCAAAGATATAATGATAATAATGGATAATTTCCTTTTGACTAACTTGAGATACACCTATTTTATGTACATACTTCATTAACACAAATATATTTATTTATGTCTAACAATAAAAAAAATCACGTAAAAAAATGGTGATATTTTTCTGAATAAGTGGAAGTGATTTACGTCAGACTTATGAGGTAAAACAAATCCTTTACGTCAGACTCTATAGTGTTTGACGTAAACAAGAAATGTTTTACGTTAGACAATAAAAAGAATAACATACAATTCTTTTTATATATCAGATATAAGGTTCTCCTTCTCATTTCTCACTACACGAAAACACACTGAAAACGCTCTTGTGAGTTTGGATTTGTGCTCTAGTGACGAAATGGTGTTGGTTTGAGGATTTATATTTGTGTCGTCGTTGGTTATGCTTCGCCCTAGAGGTTTGTTGGCTAAACATTTCATTTTCATTTGTGAATGTGATTATTATTGGAGAACTCAATCACGACTTTGCATCAATGTCACTTGTTTTGTTTCTCGTGTTTGTTATTGTAAGAATACATTACAGGGTTAACAAAAAGTTTGTGTTTTTTGACTTTCGGGACATTTAAAATCAAAATCGGACATTGGTTTTCACCTTGATTCCTTTCTACCTCTAATAAAATATTACAATGAAATGAGTATTTCTAAACTTGTTTCAATTTAGGGTGTTTCATATTAAATGAAGGACTTTTGATAAAGTTGAAGAAGAGTTAATGATCAAAGAAGTCAAACTTAGAACAAAGGTTAAGCCACTTGGAAATAAAATTGAGTTGAACAAGTTTAAAGGTATTTAGGTTCAAGGGTAACCTATACATTTGAATCTTCTTCCTGAGTGGTCCAACCTCTGTCCTAAGTTTGACTTATTTATTCACCAACTCTTCTTTAACAAAATTCTTCTTTTGATGTGTAACATGTTAGACCAAAACAAATTTAAAAAGACTCATTTTATTGTAACTATTTATTGTTGGTGGTAAACATTTTTACCTATGTCATACATGTACATTTCAACGTAAACTTACATTGTATTTTTCATACAATATAAATTTAAGTATCCTACAATAAAATTAAACCTAAGAGTACCATAAAAAATCTAAAATAACTGACATAAATGACTTTAATTGTGTTAATCCTTTAATAAAATTAGGAAATAAAAATTCTATAAAATTAGCAATAACAAAACAACTAGTATAAACTTTTCACATAATGTTCAATGTGTTAATCTAGATTTTGAGCCCATTTTGATGTAATTGCAATGTGTCTGTGGTTGATGTCCAAGTATACTTGCATAATGGTGGTGGTTATTGAATTTGCACAATTCAAAGTTAAGGGTTTAAAGTTGAAGTACATCACAAAAAATAAAAGATATTGATATCCAAGTACATGGTAACAGATGTAATTATTTAAAGATAAGATTTATAAAAATGATAAAGACCTTAATAAATCATTATCATTATGATAAGGTTACAAATCTTTTCCTCATCAAAAAGTTATTTCATTCTTTAGATTAATCCAACTAATTAGTTATTAAATATTTAATAATAGACTTAATATTAGCTACTCTCATAAATTAACTTTAATTGCTTTTTTTACTAAAATGTTTAATAGTAAAAATCCACACAAATAAAATTAAACAATTCATTAATAACTTTTTTTTCAGCACCAATTAATTTACAAGATTAAAAAGGAGCAAATGAGATTTGCATATGCATCCTTCATCCTGAATTTTATATTAAATTTCATTAAATCTGTTATTAACAAGAATACATGATTATTTTTTTTCTTTTTATCTTTAACTGGTTTATTATTTTGCATCTTCCCTCTTCAATTTTCTGTATACCTGTTCTTGAAGGGAGAAAAACCATAATCCCATAATTAAAAGAAAAAAAAACATAAATAACAATCACCATATTACAAGCTTTTTAATGAATATTTAATTAAATTTTTTTAAACTCCTTAAAACATAATTAAGTTTATGATTAAACTTAATCCCATACTCGAGCAACTTAATTTTTGCCATTCAAATTTAAGGCGGCAGATCCGTAGGGAGGGGGTGTTGAATTGATTTTTATGCTTGTCCATGTTAAATGTTATATAGCGTTAAGATTCGTTGGGCATGTGGCAGAGGCGACTTCTTTTCCTGTAGACACGTGTCACACCTCGCATATTGCGTCAGATCGACGTGATTGTGAAGATGAAGTTGAACCACTTGACGCTGAAAGGATTCGGCGGTCGCTTCAGCAACTATCATCTAATTGAAGGGGAAAAACATTAGAAGTTAAGAAAACCCTAGTTAGATCTTAGAATTGGAAGAGAAAAGCATGGGGTTTAGATATAGAAATCTGAATCCCTTATACCGAACATGCATTACACGCCTTTCCTCTTCGAATTTCCCCCCTCCAGTCTTGGAATCGCTTAATTGCCATCCATTACAGTCCTTTTTGACTGAAAATCCCGCATTCAAAATCCCAAAGAGATGGCATTTGGGTCATTCCCACCACGATGATCACGATCGGCGCCACAAGGAGGGAGAGAATATTTTCCGCTTGGGTCTCGCCGCCGACATCTGTTTAGCCACTGGAAAAGCCTTCACCGGCTATCTTTCCGGGAGCACCGCCATTATCGCCGATGCTGCTCATTCCATATCCGATGTGGTAAGTGCTAACTCTCACACTCACATACACTCGGTTTGTGCAACTTGTCTCCGGACGACGTTCATCCTCGTCATTGTTGGTGTCGCAGGTTCTTAGTGGCATAGCTTTGGTTTCTTTCAAGGTTGCCAAGGCGCCTAGAGATAAAGAACATCCATATGGTCGCTTGATTTGTATCTACACGCTACTCCATTTATCTCTCATGCATCGTGTTGCAGTTTATATTAGATATTCTGAATGAGTTGTTTGAATATAATTGGTTTGCTTATCTGACAGTTACATATAATTATAGAAATACTAATAACAATTGCATAATGTTCTTTTGCTCTGTTATTTGTTGTGATTACTCATTAGGCTAATGGTCGCCATTCATCTGTTCTTCACTGAATGTTTTCTGTGTCATTAATGGTTATATTTCTCCGGTTTCTTATCTCAGGACATGGCAAATTTGAGACTATAGGAGCTCTTGGAATCTCTTGCATGCTTTTGGCTACTGGAGGTGGCATTGCTTGGCATGCTGTAGACCTTTTAATGGTACTGAAATTCAAACTTTGATCTATTTGTTGCTTCATTTATTCCCATGAAGTACACGATATAAAGAAATTTTGATTTAGCATTTTGTTAGGCTAATTATTGAAAGTGGATATTTGTCATCCATTCAATACTTAGAAGCCATTGTTATACACATGCAGGGATTGTTTTCACCTGGTCCTGAAATGGTTAGCCAGGCATTAGCACATGGGCATGGGCATAGCCACGAGCATGGTGGACATCATCATGGAATTGACATGGATCATCCCATCCTTGCTTTGAATATGACTATTGTGTCAATATGCGTTAAAGAAGGGTATTACTATTACTTAATATTATCTTTGACTAATCCTTCATTGGGTGGTATCTGATACTTTTGAACCATGAGTGTAAGTTGAAAATCAACAAAGTTTGATGCAATCTCAAGTCAATGGGGCTGATATCAAAGTATAATGACCGAGTAGGAAACCTTTAGACAAAAACGTTTGGTTGAATGAATCACTGGAAAAATTAATTAAGCTATTGCTGTAGTTATGTTAGCTCAGCATTGTACTTCCCAGGGAATGTGTCCATGGTCTTAGCTCCTTGACTTTTCCTCTCCTAAAAAAGGTCTAAATTGAGTTTGTTAACTTTTGGTTGGGATTCTGACATTATAACCTTGTAACTTAAATTTCCCTCATAGTTTCTTTTTCTTTTCATTGATGCCCCCATATGGTTTAATTAAAATATGCATTACCAAGACTTGAGTGTCTATATCTGCTTTGCGAATTTGTAGGCTTTACTGGGTAACAAAACAAGCTGGTGAGAAGCAAGGTAGTGGACTAATGAAAGCAAATGCATGGCACCATCGTGCAGATGCAATTTCATCAGTTGTTGCTCTCATTGGAGTTGGTATATAACTTAAAACTTGTTTCTTTGAAAGGTTACTGTTATTCAGGAGAAATTCCTATAATACTGGCTCCTACTTCAATATATGTTGTCAATCAGGTTTTCTTGCTAAGCCAGTGACACTTGTGTTTATTTGATGGGTTATTATTATTAATCATATGGTATGATATTAATCATATAATCACATATAAGTTATCAGTTTTTTATGGACATCTCTTAAAAATAAAAAGTGGTTATATTCATTGAACTCCAGTTATATACTTTATCGAGTTTTGACATGTGAATTCACGAGCTGCTTTTGATAATCTAGTTTTATTGGTACACTTGTAATGGATTTTCTGTTTTTTCTGCTAGCAAAGTTGACATAACTACATGTGGTCACATTCACATTTTAGAGTCTCTGAAGTCTGAATAGGAGCTTAAGTTGTCGTATGTGAACAACTCCTTTGAATTAATTGAATTGATCAAATGCTGTGGTTTTGTTTAACATTATAACATCAAAAAGTGAATTAGTGCTTTGTTTACTGTTTACAGAATAGAATTTTCGTTGATTTTTGGTTATTTAATTTACTGAATTTGAGTCTTTTTTTATGTAAACTGTCAAAGTATCATAATTGTTAAACTAGAAAAACCCTCTGATATTTCATCATATTTTACCATCCAAGACCTTGTATTTATATTTTTAGTAGAGTCCAAATTTAGTCCAAAAGGACTTATAATTCAATTAGTTCTTCAAGGTTACTTTCATAATTTGATCTTTCAAGTAAATTCAAGCATCTAATCCCTAATAATTGATTTCCTCCGCCCATTTTGAGCTTAACATGGTTTACATGAAATGCTAGCCTGTGACAGCATCATAATACTTGATTATTATAGACTACTAATCAAACCATGCGATGCAAACTCCAAGATTTTTGTCAGAAGTATTAGACTAAAATGAAAGTATAGACAAAATTATTAAGGGTTTGAGTAATTAAATTTATTAAATCAATGTCTATGGGTGTAAATGATGATTGGATGTTTCTTTCAGGACTAAAAGTTGACCCTAAACCTCTAAATAAGTATTTCCTTTTCCATTCCTAGGCGTTGATTTTGGACACTTGATCCATTTATGCCTTATGTCTTGCTTACATTCACTTATTATCGATTCTCATCTCTATATTAGGAGGATCTATTCTTGGAATGAAGTTTCTAGATCCCCTTGCTGGACTTTTCGTCTCAGGCATGATTTTGAAAGCTGGGGCCGAAAGTGGTTACCAAAGGTACCTTTATCCGCTCTTCTGCAATTTATCTTTCACTTTGCTTGCAAATTTAACTTGTCGTTTATACATTATTGAAACTGTCTTTTTTAATCCTACGTATGTATGTCAGGCACATTTTTGAACCTTAGTTAAACAACTTAAGGGAACTAAGTGTATTCTGATACAAGGATACAACAAAATATTGAACCAACCTATGCTAGACATAGACATGTGCTGGATACCTGTAAATTATATTACATTTATCTTGTTGGATATGACATCTAATTACATTTAACATGTCTACTTGTATTTCCCAGAGGGATTTTATGTGTTAAACATACTTGTTTGATGGATAGTTGTCATGTTGAGCTGATCTTCTAATGATGCAAGTTTGACATATAAATTGATATGCTGTTTCTCTTCTATGTACTAATCGGCCCAGTTTAATGGCTAATGCAATTCATTTATTTAATAATTTCAGGCATATAGTTTACTACCTCTTTGTCCGTGCTTAATGGAAATTTGAATTTGGGAAACTACTAAGATAACATAGAATACAAATGGGTGTAAAGTGACTCAAGATGAGTAACGACTTGGGAACTGATTCTGCCTAAACTAAGGGGGATAGAAAAAAGTTTATAGACTACTAGAATTATCTGCAGGCAATTTTGGTTGTGTCCAAACTTCTAGCTCTAATATTATTTCTGCTTTTGTTCAATTATCAGTGTCTTGGAATTGGTTGATGCTGCAATCCCGGCACAGCAGTTGGATCCTATTAAACAGACAATATTGCAAGTTGATGGTGTCAAGGTCTACTTTTTTTCTTCAAATATTCTTTTTAAACTGTTATTTTTGCAACCTTGAGAAACTTGCGTATGATTTATTTTCCGGTGTCATCTTTTACTTGAAGAAATGTGTAAAATTCTAAATTAATTTTTGTATGCACTTTAAACTGGTGTACATCAGTACAGTTTTGGTGTTCTGTATATAAATATATCAGTTTAGATTACATATTTTTTGTTCATTTCTTTGAATTTTCTTTTTTAATTTGTATGCAGGGGTGCCATCGTTTAAGAGGTAGAAGAGCTGGTTCTTATCTGTATCTTGATGTACATATTGAGGTCAGTTCTCCTGTATTTTATATTCATGTCACATGCAGTGTGTTATGTACTCATGATTGAATTGCATGTGTCAGGTTTCAAGGTTTAATTTGTAGTTTTACGTTGCAGGTTGATCCTTTTTCTAGTGTCAGTGCTGCACATGACATTGGGGAAAACGTTCGTCACCAAATTCACAAATCTCACCCTACTGTGGTTGAAATTTTTATACACATAGGTGTGTCTTTTAGCTTTATAAATTTCTTGGCTATTGCAGAGTCGTAGTTATTTGTTTTCACAATTCTTTTTAATAATGGACATAGTTGTTACCCAAAGTTACTGTGAACCCCAATAATCAAATTTTAAATTGCAAATTGAATTGAATTAAATTTAGATATACAATGAAAATAACTTGAAATATATATAAATTATGTATAGTTCTATAAGGTTGTCTAGGTGGTACAAGTAGAAGAGGAGTCACAAGTTGTGGGTTCGAGTCCTTCTACCATTAACAATGAACATTTACCAATAAAAACAAACTAGGAATTGACAAAAGGGCCAGAGCAGAAGTAAGTTTTATGTCAAGTCTGAACAAAAGAGTAAGCAATGAAATGTCAGGATAGGATGCAGTTTAATGGGGGACATAAGTCCCTGCTTTAGAAGAATGGAAGCTAAGCAATGGAATAATCTGACTGGTACTGAATTAAGATTTGAATGAAATTATTATTGTTGAAAATTATAAAATGGTAATTGTTCCATTTAATAAAAGTATAATTAATTATTTTTGTCTTGCAAAGTGTGTTATGTATTAGAAGTGTATTTAAATCTCGAATTGAGCGAATTTCTCACTCATTAACTGTCACTAAAGTATTATCTCCTTCGATTTTAAGTTGACGTCAGGACAATGGATCCATCTCTGCTATGCATCCTTATTTTAGCCGTTGTTCAAAGCTGAAAAACAGTATCTTGGGTTCTTATGAACCAAACAGTTGTCTTCTTTCAGCACTTTCATGCAAACTGTTTGGCACTGGTACTTGACCATTTTATGGATAGAAAATGCTTCAGCCTGTTATGAATGTCATAGTGAAGATCAAGTCTGTCACCATTGGTCCATTTCATTCTATCTTATTTCACCCACCATAGATAGGTCCATGACAAAATATGCTAATTTTCTATTCATGCAGGCTATATTTTAAAATTGCAGCCTTAGAACAACTTAAAGTCAGTTATTTCCAGTGATGTATTGTAACGGGGTTTTCTTAAATTTAAAAATCTAAATGACTTTTCTTTTCGGTAGTGAAGGTGTTCTGCTATTTTGCATCTTTTAACTCTAAATTTTTCTATTCTTATTTGTCTTTTGTAGATCCTGCATTGTCACATGCTTCTCCCTGCACAATAGATCAGCAAGATAGTTGGAGCGCAGACATGGACCAGCAGAGTAGTGTTCCTGCTGAGGATGGTAACATTAAAGGAATTGTTGCTGACATCATCTCATCCAAATTCCCTCAGGTAACATTTTGTATGCGGAAAGAAGAAGACAATTAAAGTAGGTCTTAGTCGTAATTTTATGTGGGTCTTTCCTCTATTTTGGGATTCTTTGATTTTATTGGTTCAATGTAAACGGATTATTCTGCAATTATTCATGTTCTCTTAGCCATAATTTGGGGAATTAGATGGTTGCGGTTCTCATAGTAGTACGAGTTGTCTTGTCAACTTTTTCTGTTTCAATATTTAAGGTGGCTGAAAGACGCTTTCTTTTTTAATGGAAGTACTGTTGAATTTTAAAGGTGGGTTTAAAATTACTTGTGCATTCAATCTTTAATTGTCTCTCGCGGGTTTCAGATGCTAGTTGAGCGCATAACTCACCACACGTTTAAAAGCAAGTTAGTTCTTCAAATTGAGGTTTCCATGCCTCATGATATCCTAATTCGGTAATTTCTCTCGTCTCACTTTTAGTCAGTTTGGTTGTGAATTTGTTCTGTCTCTTGTGGGGACTTATGTTTATTTATCCACAGGCATGCAATGGAAATGGCACAGCAAGCAGAGAAAGAGATTTTGAAGACCGTCTCGAATACAGTTCATGTTTGCATTCAGCTACGTTTGGGGCAACCATTCCCACAGACCAATCATACTTAGGACCATCTCCATGGGTGATGGATTGCCAAATTTTTTGTTACTCCATGCCTCTTTTTACTATGACTTAAGTTAAATATATTATTGCAATATATAGCTCTGGTACCTAGTCTGATAACATACCAGCCAATGACTTTGAGAATTTCTCAGGAGGTGGAAAGGTGAAGAGACCTCATAGCCCTGCAAAATTTCTGAATGTGGCTAAATAACGAACCTCTTAGAGTTATACAGTTGTTTAACGGCAGATTTGTTCCTTTATTAGCACCTTGTAAGTCCAAAGTTTCATCATAACCTAAAACGTTTCCCGCCTGCAGTGTTGATCAGCATCAGATATTCTTTTGCAATACATCCTGCTTTTTAGCATTGGATTTATTGGGTTCCTAACATTTATTGACCAATTCCATCCATTTTATGATGCCTATGCAGTGGGTTAGGCAAAGACGAAAATGATATATCGCATTTTGTGTGTAATTTCTTTTGGACATTTTATTATAGATATAAAAAAGAAGTATAGACATTTTATGAAATATGGGAATGATGAGAAAAAAGAAAAAATGTTATGAATTGTGTTGTTCACATTATACAAGTGTAATTATACAAGTGTAATGGCATGGTCGCTGACCTTAATCCAAACCCAGTTTTTAATCAAGTTGATTGTAAATTAATGTTTGAAATATTATCTTTTTGTTACTAAAATTTTCTCCAAAATATTGTCAGTTTGGTCTGAATAATTTTAGATTTTCTTTAGTTTTATAAAATCGAATTTTGTTATATAGGTTCTTTTTAAAATTGGAAGTATTATTTTACTTTTACTACCGCTATTATTTTAGATTATATTGCCTCAAGAAACATGAAATCTGTTATTCAAATACTAAAATAGACATTTTTTTTCGCAGGATCTGAAACTATAATGTCATAAAAATTGAAATATTGTCTGCCCATTTTTAACATTATTTGGCATTGGAAGGTACTGAAAGGTAAAACAATATTACACATTAGAGAATATACTTGGAGAATATTATGTCAGTGACTTATTAAATAAGGAAAAATGATACGTGAACAACAGATTTTGACAACATTTAGACATGGGACGCGTGTCTAAATGTGATTGGTTCACGTAAAAATTGATTTTAAATTGGACTGCTGACGTGGTATGGTGTTATGGATCAGATTTGAATCTGAAAATCATTTTTTCCATTTTCGCGGCATTCCACACATTTGAGAGAGGAGAGAAGCGAAGCGTGCTTGAGAACTCAGCCACCACCGTTACAGTGAGGATCTCGTTCGAACCGGCCACTGCTGCTGTCAGACTGCCGCCGCCGGAGACCGGTCATCCGTCAGTTGTCTTCCCTCCACGCAGCCACCCAGAATCGCGTTCAAGCCGACTTCGAAGAAGGCAAAACCTAGACGTCTTCTCTCCTCCAAGCCACCATGCCGCCACCGTTGAGTCGTAGTTCAAAGAAAACATCTTGCTGTCGTCCCAACCGCCCAGTGCCGCCGGAGGTCCGCCGGAGTACCTTTCTAAAAGGTATTTTCTTCCTTTTTGCACGAGTATCTCTTTTCATTGAGTTGTTTTCTAGCACTGTTGTATGGTTAGAAGCAAAGCAGAAAAGCCTATAGTAGAAAGCCTCACGGGATAAATCATGGGACTCAATTGGTTCGATTGTTCTCGATTTCCTTTTTTAGGTTTTGATTATTATCCTTTGTTCTTTTTATTTTTTAGCTTAGTTGTCTGATATCAGAGCTCCAGTAGAGATTAGGCGATCCTTAGATGTTGGGAGTATGAAGAAGAAGGCAGCGTCGATTGCTTATAATGGTGATGATAAGTCCGGCTTCCTTAAGAAGACAGACAAAATCTAAGGTTAGATCATCCCAATTTTGCTATTAATGGTGCGGGAACTAAAATTCCTACCAGCATTCAAAGGTTGTTATGTTATTTTACCAAGAACATTTGCTTTTTCCTATTGCACTTTTTAAGAAAAGTTTGTTGAAGTTGATTGAGTGAACTTGTGGTGGAAGCCAGATTTGATGGGAACTCTAAATTGATTTCGTTACCGTTAATGGATTTAAAGCTACTTATGCAATTAAGGATGGTGCGGAAGGACCGAGAGGATGGAAGGTATTTCCTCTCCCTTTTCATTTTGCTGTTTTATAGTTATAACTTTTGAATTTAAAATGTCAATTTTTTTTCTACTCTTTAGTGTTCTAACACGGAATGGAATTCTGCAGAGTAGTGGTCTTCCTTGGTTAACACCAAACAAGACATTGAGTTTGGATAATCTAACGCATGCTATATCTGAAGTAATTAGAGTAAGTATCTTGATTTTATCTAATTGTAATTGTTATTTTCAATGCTGAAGCATGGGAAAATACTACTATTGCTTTTCATATTGTAAACTAGTATGCATTTTCTCTATTTAATTGAATAATACAGATATGGTATTTAAATTGCTTTTGGGAGAAGTAAAAGTTTGATCTTTCAAATTGACAATTTTAGTTTGCAAGAAAGGAAACTGACCAATCAGGGAAAACGAAGAATGAATCATTAACTGGACTTGCTGATTATAAAAAAGAAAAATGAGAATGAGATTTTTTTCAAGAATATGGTGGTTGATCCATTTATTTGTGCTTGATTTTAAAATAAATAGATTTTTGTTCATGATCTTGTTAGAGTATTTCTTTGTGTTTCTAATTAATGGAGGATCATTGCAGGATTCATCTGATGATGTTACTGTTACTCCTGGGATTGCTGCAGTGGCTGCTGGACTGAGCCTGTTAGCTTTTTCTGGTGTTGCATTGGTTATTCTTGTTGCTGTTTTGTTCTTTCTTGCAATTGTTGGATTCTGTACGTTTCTTTTATCCTATTTTAATACTTGTTTCTTCTGTCTCTATGATAAGGATTTTTGTCGTCTCATGTGATTGTTTTTGTGTTCACAACTTTCTAAGTATTATCAATATTTCGTTTGCAAGGTCTTGTATACTTGTAAGTTAAACTAGTTGAGCATTTTTCTAATCTTTTTTTATTTTTTGACTTTGTAATTCTTAATCGTTACTTTTGGAGAATAAGTATTTAATTATAGTAATTAAACTTGCACAAATAGAAAATCAAGTAACCTAGAATAAACATACTGCGAAAATACTCCCTCAGTTTTTAGTGGCTAAAGCTATTATTATATATTCAATGGTATTGTTGTTCATGGATTTTTATAGTGGCTAAAGCTATTATTATATATTAAATAGTTTTTTTGTCTTAAATGAACAGGTTTGGAGAGCCCAAATGCTACTTTAGTATATGTGGTGCAGTCCCTAGAGTTCATTTTGAAGATAGTGTGTTGGAAGCTTTATTAATGTCTATTAATCTTGGTGGTTTGAAAAACCTTTTATCATTGTAATCAATATTTATTACATGATTGAAGGTTGATTTTGTATTTTGGTTGGATTGACATTTAGCAATAGGACAATGCATCATTGTCTTAACAAAGTGTTATTAGACATGATACTCATTTTTGTGAGGTTGAAAGATGTATTTAGAAGTCAAAGAACCCTTAACATAAGTACCTACTTATTTCAACTCAAGTCTCACTAAAAATATACAACTTATATTTCATATTTTGAAGACAATATTTTAGACTTAGGGTGTCTGTTTTGATCATTATGCTCCATTGTTGGTGTAAAAAAAATTGTTATTACTTGAAAATAATTATTTTTTATTACTTTAAAAGAATAAAAGAAAGTAAGAACGTAATGATTAAATATTTAATTAATTTAAATTACATAATTTATTTATATTGCAAGGCTTGCTCCAGATAAATTATTGTTGAATATTATAACAAATGTTATATTGGAAGGCTTTTAATAAAATGAAACAAAAGTGCAGTTCATCCTGCAAAAACAAAAGTGCACAACACTTCAATAAAATGAAACATTTATATGAAAGGTCATGGATAATTGGGAGAAACAACTACAAAAAATAAAATTTCTCAACATATGTACAAATATTCATCAACAAAATCTCAAAGTACATTGTATGAAATGTAATTGCACTAACAAATTCGACATTAACAAAATACCATGAAACAAATTGTTACGCAGTAATGCAGGTACTATAAGCTTTCCTTCTTTGTAATAGAATCTATTTCAACAACTTAAAGAATAGAAGAAGAAAAAAATCAAGCAACCTCAAAGAAAAGTGAGACAAATTCTAAGATAATATATTCATATGTACAATAATCATATAAACTATATACTATGAAGCTGCAAATTCAAGTGCACAAGTCTCGTTACTATTAACTTCCAGGACTAACTCTTGATTCTGAATCCAACAGTACCTACCTTCAACATCAATAATATATAAATATTGAAGAGCAAACAAAAAGAAATATATAAAACTCAAATTTGGTTTTGGATAAAATAGGTATATAGGGAATTATACCCGTAAAATCTTGGCCTTCTGGTTGGATTCCCTCTTCCAAAAGAAACAGACAAACTGAACAGTCAAGTACCTTGAGAAGGCAAAAGTTGAAAAGTGCATCACTCAGCAATTACCAATGAAAAATTAAAATATGACAAAAAACAATCGATCTTTATCTGAGGAACTACGAGGCCAGTATTTGAGAACCAACTTTGTAAAAACGCAGACCAATATTGTAATTATAACCCATGAGACAGATCATAAGTTATACAGTAGAATCTTAACAACTCTTTCAAACAAGGTCTCATGAGTCATTACTACAATTTTTTATACTACCTCAAGAACTAGAGAAAGAAAGATGTATGTTTTCAGATAACGCAAGCAGTTAAAAGCTAAAGATCATGGAAGGAAATGAGAGGGACATAAAAAATACAATTACCATAACTGGAAAACTGTTATGGTAATAAGCATCAGCAGGTGCAATTACAAATTTCCAATTCCCTTCTATTGTATAAGCATTTCTTTACTTAATGAAAAATTAACAAAGTAATTAAAAAATCAATAACAATAAATACACACTTACATATGTGCCGGCAAAAAGTAACATACTCAAGTCAACCAATCCTCTTTTCTCACAAGTCCCTCTAGAAGAGAAAAATATGAAAAATTTAAAATGAGTTTGATTATTAGTATCAGAGCCAAGGTCATAAGTTCAATTCCTAGTGGACAATTGTTCACGGATACATTGTTACGGGTTGCACAATTTTCCTATGGCGGAGACCAGGTTGGCTGAGTCATAATCCAAGACTGGGATTCTCAAAGGAACAATTGCTAAGGGGGAAAGCTTTTGGCCTAGTGATAACAATCAATCCAACCGTACAGTAAAATAAAATGTGAACAACATATATGCAAAAGCGGTACAACAAGGCTAGAAATTGGAAAGGGTAGTTTCAATTGAGTATATGACATAGTGATATGACGCAGATACAAATGGGAGCTTCAACCCTTCAACCAAAACTGCAGTCCCGGAAATGAAAGCTAAAGAGAAAGAGAGAAAGAGAAAAAGAGAGACATTGAACTGGAAACTGTGATTCTAAGATAGCACGGATACTTTATTTATACTGAGAAAAAGTAAATTTAATACAATAAATAAAGAAGATATGGAACAATAACAAATAAAGTGAAGACTCACTTGGCTTTGGTTTTAGGATTCTACCGTCGAGGAACTGCGATTCTGGGTGGATGGAAGACGGCGGAAGGGAGGCGGGTCTCCGCGGCGGCAGTGCGATGACGGTGGGCACGAGATGGTCACAGGCGGGTGGCGGCTGGTTTTCCAACGCGCTTTTAGGGTTCTGCCGCGACCAAATGGAAACGCGATTCTGGATGGATGGAAGACGGCGGACGGGAGACGGGTCTCCGGCGGCGGCAGTTCGGCGGCTGTGGTCATCGGTGGGCAGGAGATGGTCAGAGGCGAGTTTACGAAATCGGCAAGAGAGACAGGTTTGCGAAATGAACTCGATAGGGTTCGTGAAATGGTTCAAATTCAAAATGTTCTCCTTTCTCTCTCTGCCAAGACGTCATCGTTTGAGTTAAAAAATAAATTCCACCTGGACGAATCACATTTAGACATGTGTTTCGTGTCTAAATGTTGTCAAAATCTGTTGTTCACATATCATTTTCCTTAAATAAGTGTTAGAAACACAGGTTTTTTTTTGGATTTTTTTTGGATTGCAACTTTGATGACTCAATTTTGTAATTTTATATAAGTTCTAACCAAAAAGAGTTACCGGTGATTTGAGCGTCTCTTCACACCAGTTAAATCCTCTCAAATAAGAGATATTTTCCATTGCTGATTCGGCTCATGCTTTGTATGAGTTGTTTGTATGAGTTGTTTTCTTAATACGCACAAAATAAAAGAAAAGGTAGATGATGAAAATGAATGCTGTTAGATAAATTCATCATATTTAGAAAAAAAAATAATAATAAAAAGTTCCTTATCTAGAATCATGATTCACCCAAAAATGAAAAATGTAATTTTCCTCCATTCATCTGTGACAGCCAGAAATAATATAGTAATTGAAGGAGAGCCATTGATAAGATAATTGTAGTCTGATAGAATAAATCCACATTCATTAAATTCGGAAAAAGTATCATCACTTCAATGGCGCTCTAATCAGTCACCTCCCACCATCACACTCAATCCTCTCATCTGTAATACCAATTAACTATCCCAAATAAATCTTGAAAAAAGAAAAAATAAATAAAAAACATCAAAAGTGCTGAAGGCTCAGAAGGATCCATTGGTAGATTTATAATCACAAGGGGAAATTCTCAATTCCCTCATAAAATAGGTAGTTCTTACCATCATTGCCTTACAAAAAACATTAAATCATAATTTAGATCAAGAAAATGAAAAAGAGATAGAAGAAGATCGAAAGAAAAGAGGCAAAAGAAGTAAGCAATAATTGAAAATCAAATAGAGAACAGAGATTTCGACATAGAACAGAGGAAGACCACTGGATATGCTGTCTATATTTATATATAAAAATACGTGATGTAATTAGGGTTACCGTTTTGGGCCTATTTCCATTTAGAGAGTTACTCCCTCCACCTCCCAACTTGCTTCTCCCACCTCCCCAATTTTTTCCATTTTTATTCTAATTACAAAAATATCTTTTTTTTTTTACTTTTTTACCCTTTTTTACATTTTTATTTTTAACACTTTTTACCAAACTCTAAATATTTACCTTTACCCTCTTCACACCCCACCCCCCTGAAACATTCCGCCTCTTCCTCTCACTCTCTTCTTCTCACCTCCTTCGTTTTATTTTTGCTCTGTCTTCTTCATCCACAGTTTACCTTTGCTCTAGGTGGTGCGGTGTTGTCCATTTGCTTCCTTCAAGGTGAGTTCCTTTTTTATTCAATCATCTTTGATTTACTGTGCATCTGTGTCGCTGATGTGTGCGTTTGGGAAGACGATAAGCATCTGAAACCGATGTCGTCATCCGTCGACGGATTTCCACATCCGTTTCAGAGCCAAAAGGATGTCGATATCGTATGAGGCCTAAAAAAGGTTTGTTTCATCTAGTTTCACATTCTGTCAGTTTTTGTGATGGAGAAATAAACATATTTTCAGGACTATATGTTGACTGTTAAAAGCCCCACACCCAGAGATAATAATGGAACCTATGTCATGAAGATTCCAGTAATGACTCGGCTTCTCCTATTTTCATCAATATCTAGTGCTTCCTCTGTTCAGTTGTACAAAAGTATTATTTACAAACTCTTATAACGACACATAAAATAAAAAATTAAAAAAGTGGAAAGTGAAAATTGATTTGTATAGAGACAAACCCCGTGTGACTGTCGTATTAGGTAGTGTTCGAATAAAAACTGAAATTCGTTTTCAGAATTTCAATACATATTTTTTAAATTATATAACATAAAATAAAAACTGTTGTTTCAAAGCTTTATTTAACCAAAAGTATTACAATTTTTTACTTTAAATTGGTTTCCCCAATTCATATAGTTTTTTATATAATAAGTATTCAGATGGTGAGATAAATCCTCATGTTGTCACTCTTTTATATTTGAATAATTATGTTTCATCCAAAACCTAGTTTTATAGTTTATTCTAAAAGTTTAAATTTTTTATATAAGATTTAATTCTTAATTCTAAGATTTCTACCATGAAACATTATTACATTTAATTGAAATGGTTACTATAAGAACTTTAATCTTAAACTTAAGATTATGAGATGAAGAAGCCTTCTAAAAGAAAAGGATTGTTGCGTAGTGTATCAAATATTTGTTTACCATCAATTCCATAACGGAAGAAAGATGCACGAAATATTATCAAAGTGGAAGAAAGATGCAGGAAATATTATCAAACTGGAAGACATTTTCGTAGTCCTGTTCTTATCCTTTTTTCCATTTTCCTGTTAGTGTAAGAATTGCCATCCACCTTTATGAATTTAGAACAACAACATTAAAAAACAAACTTCTATTACTATTACTCTAAGGCGAAACGCATGTCGACATTTTGACATCCGTCGACGTATGCCCATATCCGTTTAAGCGGTTTCACAAAAGGATTACATATCTCGTCTCGCCGCGACTTTCCTCGATAAAACACAACACCACCAACAGATAGATAATCACCACACTTTCATACCACAACAATAAAAAAATACCAGAAAGAATTTCTAGGAAGAAAAAGTAAAGATGAAAGCTTTCTAGGAAGAAATAGTAAAGATGAAAGCTTTCTAGGAAGAAAGAGTAAAGATGAAAGTTTTCCAGAAAGAAAGAGTAAAGATGAAAGCATTCACATAAAAAGAGAATAAATAAGTTATGTGGGAGTGAGTGAATGAAATCATAAAATTTTAACCTTAAATATAAATTTTTGTTAAAGGATAAAATAAGAATAAAAAAAATAAAGCAAAGGGTAAAAACGGAAAGAGGAGGTGTAGGGAGCAAGTAGGGAGGTGCAAGGAGTAACTCCCTTCAATTTTATGGCCTTCAAGTGGCCCGTTTTGTTACTTTAGGAGTTTTACTATTACACTTTCCATATTTCTATTTTCACTTCCTTTTCCTTATTCTGTATTGAAATTATTTAGGCTTCAATTTTTTCTCTCTCTCTAAACCCTTTAAAACATATTTTTCCCTTTTATTGAAAAAAACAAAATTATTAATTTAAAAACTCTCACCTTTTGGAACTATCTGAAATTTACTTACTTTTCCGAATATATTTTTTGGAATGAAAAACAAAAATGAAATATACCTCAAGAGCACACGAAAATAAATTTTGATAAAAGTATTTTATATATATGAACAATTGAACTAAAATTTAAGTGGAACGCTATAAAATTCAGGTAAAATTTACATATCTCAAATAGAAAAATTATAAAAGTATGGGGAAAAAGGATTAATAGGGAAATCCAAGTGGAGCGTGAAATATATATATATATATATATATATATATATATATATATATATATATATATATATATATATATATATATATATATATATATATATATATATATATATATATATATATATATATATATATATATATATATATATATATTTTATTTCTATATATTAATATAAGTATATTAACTATACACATTAATTATTTTTATTTAGAATTTTAAATAATATTGTTTAATTTATTTTTAATATAATATTGTGTTTTTTAAATTTTTTGTAAAAGTAATTGTACATTTTGTTGTTTTACATAAATATTATAGTATTATTTATTTTTTACTAATTTTTCTTTTATAATGTCACTGTTATCATTATTTAAAAAAAAAATGTGAGAATCCCACATTGTTCTTTTTCATATAAACTTCTTTTCTTCTTTTTAAAATTTAGGTTAGTTTTTTTCATTCTCTTCTTCCTCAAAATTTGATCTCATTCTATATTTTCTTGAAGATATAAGATCATTGAAATGATTCAGGTGAAGAGTTCTACCAAATACTTAGATCAATTTTATCTATAGATAAATTCACGTTTTTATCTTTTTAAAAGAGCATATATGTTTTTTTTATGCATGCAATTTTTCCTGAGTTGCATGCAATTTGTCTAGCAATGATTCTAAAGTCATTTTTGTTGTGTAGCTAACAATCATAAGTGGTGAAGTTATGTAGGGAAAAAAATAATGCTAGGCATATTCTTTAAGGTAATGGAAGTTAAGCATTTAAAGTTTTAACTCTTGAATAAATTTGGTTGATATGATAATTTTCTTGAACTGTGGACATAGTATTTGACTTAAAATTAGGAATTATGTGTTTGGGGTTAAATTTTGATGGGATATGTGGGGATTGATCAAGGAGACATATGATTTGAAAAATGCTAGGTTATTTAATGTGTGAATTTGTGAAAGAAATATTATAATGTTGATATTACTCATTTATGAAATGTCGGCTGTAAATGTAGTGAAATTATGGCGTATATAATTATATTGTGTGATTGAGTGTGCATGTGCTTTTATTTTGTTGATGAAACTGTTTGATCTATTACATGATGTGAATTTGTATGACAAAATTATGCTCAAAATGTGGAAGACTAAGTGATGCGTGAAAATGATACTAATTGGATTGAGATTTTGATTTGAATTGCGGCTTATAAGTGTGAGAATGAAATTATGGGACTTGGATTTTTATCTTGAGATAAACTTAAATTGTTTCATGTGATTATTTTTAGGAAAGAAGATGTGGAAAAGTTAGTGTAGTTTGTGAAATTGAAGTGGAAACACCTATATCAGAAGTGAATGAGGCCTATTGTATATAGTAGTTGTAGCCTTAGGACATAAATTGTATAAGCTTATTTTGTGGGTACCGTTAGGGGCACAATCCTGCCACTAAGTGCTATGGAGAAAATTACAAGAAGAACAACCTTTGTGTCATTACCGCTAGGGAGGCCTGGTCTATTGTTGGGTAGTACATGGACAAAGAGCTTTCTATTTGTGCCCCGTTGAGTGATAGGCACTGCACGACAACTCTAAATACATAAATAACTAATTTTAGAACCTGGTTTGAAGTAGTGATATGTGATTGAGTTTTAGTAGCTATTGTTCATGATAAAATACTATTTCTTAGGGTGTTAAGGTATATTGGAGAGGACTTTGGGGAGTGAGACTATCCTGACTCAACTAGTATCTCCCTAAAATAGAGTATGATATCTAAGTATGAATTGAAGGAGACTCCACATGATAAACGATATGATATGAAAGGATCATACTTAAGGAGCTAGTAAGGTTAATCTTGTCATGGCTTGGTTGAGAACATTGGTCTATCTTGAGTGTTGAAACACCATTGAAGGATTTAGTAGCAAACATGACAAGTGCAGAGTTTCATGTAGGGGTGTCAAGACCACTCCCCTACCTTTTTCTTTTCTTTCACATTTGTTATTTGTTGAAAGATCAAAGGGTATGTATAAAAAGAGAAATGAAGTTAATTACCTAAGACATGATAACTACATTCAATTATGCCTCCTATATAGTGGTGAGCCATAGCATGATGTTTTAAGACTTTTATGAACCATCCAAGACTATTTCAAATAAGTCAACCTTAGACTTATCAAAGACTTGACTATTATTCCTATTGGGTTGATTTGTTTTGTTTGCAGATTTTTTATGCCACTTAGAATTAATACTTCCCATGAAGAAGAGTTACTTGTTGTCATCATAACCGAAGGTAGCATCAGGGGAATTTACAAGTAGGGCTATGTGTAACGCCCCTTCTAGATGCTACTAAAAACTTATAAGGTGTTATACCAATATTGGGATGCACTCTGGTAGCTAGTATTATACCAGTATTCAGCCCAAGACAACATCATACTCCAACTTTTCGGCTGTTTTAAGTAGAAACATCGTAAATAAATTTCCAAAATTCTGTTAATCACCTCTGTTTGCCCATCTGATTCAAGGTGATATGTTGTGCTCATCTTGAGTTGAGTCCCCTGCAACCTAAACAACTCCTTTCAAAAAAATGCTTGGGAACAACGGCTCCCGATCACTCACAATAGAGACTAGAATTCCATGCAATCAGACTATTTCCTTGACAAATAATTCTGCTTCTGTATTCGTCGAGTACGGGTGTTTCAACAGTATAAAATGGCTATACTTGCTCAGCCTATCAACCACCACCAAAATTGCGTCATAGCCTTGGGACTTGGGTAGCTTGACTATGAAATCCATACTCACCTCCTCCCAAACTACGTGAGGTATGAACAGGGGTTGCAATAAACCCTGCGGAGAAGTTTCCAGATATTTGTGTTGTTGACACACTAAACAGCTGGCCACGTAGCCCGTCATCGATCTTTTCATTCCTATCAAGTATTAAGACTGGGTTAGCCTCTTGTACATTCTGTAAACTCCCAAATGTCTGCCCGTGCTCGTTGCATGAAATTCTACCAAAAGTTTAGGAATCCATCCTGACTTCTCCAACAAAACCAGTCTCCCTTTATAGTGGAGCCTCCCCTGCTCTAGTGTGTACGCAGAATGTGAATTAGGGTCCTTCTGAAGATCCTCCATTATCTTCTTTAGCACTACATTTCTTCTACCTCTGTCAACAACTCCTGGAAATCCTACCAGTATGGCCTAACAATCACCCTTACCTCATTTTCCTCCTTTCCCCCTTCACTCCTTCGCGATAAGGCATCTGTAGCCACATTGGATTTACCCGCCTTATAAACGATCTCGAATTCGTAGCCTAACAACTTAGCCACCCAATTTTGTTGATTTTGGGTGGTGATCCTCTGTTCTAGGAGGTATTTTAAGCTCCTCTAATCAGTATGCACTATGAATTTCTGCCGACTAAATAAGGTCTCCAGTGCTGAATTGCTAGCACCAACACCATCAACTCTTTTTCATAGATCGACTTGCTTAATAACTTTCAGACAACGCCTTGCTAAATAGGCGATGGGTTTCCCTCCCTCAGTTAAAACTACCCCGACACCTGCTCCGGATGCATCACATTCGATGTGAAAAGTTTGGCCAAAGTCTAGAAGAGCTAAGACTGGTGTTGTAGTTATGGTTGCCTTCAACTTTTCCATGGTAGCTCTGGCTTGGTCGTTCCACTCAAACTTCCCCCTTTTTATAATGGTTTTTCTATCTTACCGTAATCTTTCATAAAGCGCTAATAATATCCTGTTAGGTCGAGGAATCCCCTCAAAGCCTTCAATGTCCTGGGCTCCTCCCATTCTAAGACCGCTTTTATCTTCTCTTTATTCATCTCTACCCCCTTCTCCGAGATTTGATGACCCAAATACTGAATTTGCTGCCTCCCAAATTCACATTTCCTTCGGTTGGCCACCCACCTATGTTGTTCTAACAATTGTAAGACCTTCTTCAACTGCTTTACGTGATCCCTCCACGTGGTACTATACACCAGGATGTCATCGAAGAAAACCAACACGCACTTCCTGAGATATGGTTGCAGAAAGTTGTTCATTGCGCTTGGGAAAGTAGCTGACACGTTACTGAGGCTGAATGGCATCACTAGGAACTCAAAATGCCCCTAGTGAGTTCAAAAAGTTATTTTGGGTATATCCCTTTCCCCCATTCTAATTTGATGATACCCATCTTTCAAGTCTATCTTGGAAAAATATTTGCCCCCCTTTAATTCATCTAGAAATTCTTCGATAACATGAATCGGAAATTTATCCGGAATGATGGCTTTGTTTAACGTTCGGTAGTCCGCGCAGAAACACCAACTTTCATTCTTCTTTTTCACGAGGATAACTGGGCTAGAGAACGGATTGGTGCTGGGTCTAATTATCCCAACTTTGATCATGTCCGCCACCTGTCGTTCAAGCTCTTCCTTCATAAGGTGGGGGTACCGATATGGACGGACGTTCACCGGGTCCACCCCTTCTTTAAGGGTGATGCGACTCCTTATCCCAAGGTGGAGGCAACCCTTTAATCTCCTGAAACACCTTGTAGTGCTAGTGCAGAACCGCACTCAGCTTTGCTTCCTGCACAATAGTCAAATCACCTTGCCACTCACTGTCCACCTCATTCTCCACTTGTCCCAGTTCCCAAACCAATGTCCATGTTTCAGCATCTGCAAGCTTGAGGAGGGCTTTTGGTTCCACCAACTGTCTGGACAAGGCAGGGTCCCCCACTCCCACCCTTTTACCCATCAGGTTATACCCCATGGTCATCTCTTTCTAATTTATCATCATCTTTCCCAGCTTAGCCAACCAAGCTACACCCAAGATAATATCTACACCACCAAAGCCGAACAAATAAAAGTCCTCCTCCACTGTAGCTTCTCCCAAACTCAATCAAATCTTATCACAACGCCTCCTGGTAATTTTCTTTCGCCCATCTCCCAGGCTCACCGGATACGACGGAGTGTCAGTCAATGGTAACTTAATTCCTTTGCTAATTTCCGACTAACAAAATTGTGGCTGGCACCATTATCGATGAGCACCACCACGTTTCTTCCTCCAATCCACCCCGTCAGTTTCATCGTTTTGGGTGGGGTCATCCCTTCTGCTGAGCAGGCTGACAACTCCATGGACTTCGTATAAGGGTCTACCACTTCCTTACTCATGACTTCCTCCTCATCTTTCGCTAGAAGCAATATGCGCAGGCTTCTCTCGGTGCAACGGTGGTCAGGTGCAAATGGCCCTCCACAACGGTAACATCGGCCCTCTTCTTTCCTCTTAAGGAATTCTGGGTAAGGAATGTTCCTCACCATTCTGCCACTGTTGTTGTTTCCCCCATGGTGCTCACCCTCGCCGTCGAATTGGTTGCAACTCCTTTTCTCTACGCCGACCCTATACTCTCTGCTCCTCCATACTAGTTCATCGTGGGTCTATTAGGTTCTGATCGCACCATTACCCCCATCAATCGCGACCCAGATGGGTTAACCTTGAACCCATTCCAGTTGCTCCCTCTCGCTCGTAACATCGCATCCTCTACGTCGCGTCCGACTCGCATCGCCACCATCAACCCTTGGGGATCTTGAATCCTCACTTGTCCCTTGATGTCCTCGCGCAATTCGGTGAGGAAATGGCCCAAGACTTGTTCTTCGGGCACGCCTTTGGTTTGTCCCATCAAAATCTCGAATTGGCGAAACGAACTTCTCCACCGTTCCCTCTTAGCGTAGTGTCGCCAATCTCTCAAACACCATCCCCTAGAATCCTCCTCTAAAGCGGTTGATCATGGCTGCCTTCAGGCCTCCCCAAGATCGGTTCTTGGCCTTTTCTTTCCAGAATTTGAACCAATAAGCCGCACTTCCATCCGTGCTGATGTATGTCAGCTCCACATTTTCTTCATTGCCGATCACCTTCTGGATATCAAAGAACCTTTGCACCCTATTGAGCCAACTAAGGGGCTCCACCCCTTCAAATGTAGCTAAATCCACCCTTTTCTGCCACGGTCTTTGATCGTCATTGCGGCCTCCGCCCCTCTGCCTCCAACTTCCCCCACATGTCGAAGTGGATTGTCGTTCACAGAACTATCGTCGGAATGCCCCTCCGCGTTATTGGTGTTCGTTCCCAATATCCTCATTATCTGCTGCAGATCCCTTCGTACTACGGCTGACTCCGCTTTCATCCCCTCCATGGTAATCTCTATTGCCTCCAATCTTCCCTCTGTATTTCTTCATTCTTGCTAACGTGCCCAATTTGGATCCAGCAGGTCGGACCAAATTGTTAGGTCCCCTCTTCAAGAACCCTTCACATACAGTCAATTAGGCACACAACACATCCAAACGAGAAGAAAGAATGATGAATTCTTGTATTAATAGAAAGAATGTAGAGTATGTGAACCGTGAGAGCTTTACCTCCCCTCAGAAATCATAGATTCTTGTTAGACTTTTTACGAAACAATCAACTAACCATTCACAACTAAAACCCACTTCTCCTAAGTGCCCAAAGAGTTAGGTGTTTCCCGTTCTATTCCTTCTCACATAATCCTTCCAACTCATAACCCAACACAACTAAAAAAAATAAGGTTGGCGAAGTCAAGCACATGTATGAGAATAGAAGAGCACCATTGGAAACTATATTATTAAAGAACTTACATGATAATTATCTATCTGTTAATAATTATCTTTCCAAAATATACGTTTTTACTATAGTGTTTGAATAATATTAAATAATAATCTAAGGTTTTGATTAAACATTTTTGGATGTTAAAAAAAAATATAAAAAGGTTGTGTAATAAAATATATTCTACTGTACCCTTCTTGATTTGGAAAATAAGACAAATCTGAGAATAAATATTTTGATTTTCTATCATAACTTTTTTATATTTTCATTATCTTTTTTTTCTTTTACGGTAGCGAGTGCACATGGAAAAAAAATTAATGTTTTAGGCAAATTGTAGGACCACAAATGAGATATTGAACAATTAGCGTAATTTGCTTTTTAAAGTTATAGATTTTATTACTAGTACTTGTGTTTTTATTTATTTTTTATGATAAAATATAATAAAATTATTATTATCATTATTATTATTATATTATAATTATAAAATTAAATATAAATCATTTTTATAATTTTATTATAAAAACTTTTATTTATTTTGTAGATAATTTTTTAAAAACATGGCCAGATAAAAAATAAAGGTTAAATTTAAAAAAACGGTTATTTAAAATATAAAATTGATAAAATAGTTAGTTTAATTTAGAAAAACTTTTATTTAAAAAATACAATTAAAAATAAATGTTTACGCCAAAAAAAATTCTCCTTTTTATTCAGATATTTTTTTTTCTACTTCTCAACAATCTTGAAAAAAATTATTCTTTAATGGGTATCTAGTTTTAAAAAACAAGTTAAACAGCAATATAATTTGTTCAAATTTATTTTCTTTCTAGGAATTTTAAAATAAATTTACGAAGAATCTTATTGACACATGAAATTGGTGATTACTATTTTAAGTTTAAATATTTAAAAGAAATGTTTAATATCTTCTACAGAAGAATATTTTTTATAACATTGTTTTAGGTTTAAAAAATACAAAACTTTCGTCTAAATTTTAGGAAAATGTTACTTTAACACCCAATCTTGACACTCTTTTGACACTGGCCCACGTGTCGTTGTCTAATTGGGTGTTGTTTTAATTATAAAAAAACTGATTGTTTAAAAACCTAAGGGGCAAATTTGGAAATCACGGAGGGACAAAGTTGGAAATAGGGACAGGCAATTTGGGTTTTAGTTTTGGCGGTATCATTCAATTTTCATTTTCTTTTCTCTTTCACGGTTGTCGCTCTTCATGTGTTCTTCCCCGGCGTTTTCGTTCTTTCTTTCTCAGATGTTGTCATTGTGAAATGTTATTTTCGTTTTCGGTCCGGCATTGACGTTGTGGGTGTGTGGCGAAACATCTTTCGTGTGGTGGTCGTCCTCGGAGCATTCCCGTTCTCGGAGCATCACTTGAGTGGTTTGGGTGGTGATTTGTTTTGTGGGTAAGTGGAAAAATTTTCGTTTTGTAATCTCGTTTTTCATAAAAAGGTATTTATTTTTTGAAAGAAACCTAATTTATTTTGTGGGCATTGTTATCACTGCAGGTTCAATGGCTTCAACAAAACCAAGTGTAAGATAAATTTTTATGCTTTATTGGAATGGATGATGTATGAAGTATGAAAGTTAGTATTTAATGTATGTTTTATTAATGTTTTGTAGTGGCGCCTTCGCATTTTCATGGATTCGGCTTGCATCCTTAAAATGAATACCAAACTTCAATACCGTCATATAGAGCGACTTAATATGACCCCTTTTAAATTCTGCTTGAACCTTTTAAACCCTATTGAAGTGAATTTAAAATTATTAAAGGAGATGGTTCAACGGTGGGCAGGTAGTGATGTTAGTTTTAGGGTTTGTCAACAATTGGTTCCATTAAATGTTGTTGATGTCTTCATGGCCACAGGGTTAGACATAGGTGGTGTAGACGTTAGCTTTGACCAATGTTTAGTTGGTTTGGTTGGTGAGATGTTTAATCCGAACACCACGACAAAGGAGGAGTTGATTCAGAAGTTTCATTCGATTGTAGAGGATGACGACATAGAGGTCGATGTGGTGTGTAGGTTATATATTTTAGTTTGTTTAGTTACATTTTTTTTCCTAGGAAGTCTAAACATGTTTGTAACATACCTTGCTTAGTTTTAGATGATTTAGATAGTTTGTATTTGTATGATTGGGCATCTTGTGTACACAAAAACATTGTTCACAATTTAAACAAGTGTACGAAGAAAATAATGCGTGGAGAAGTCTCAAAGTCACTCGGTCTTAGTGGCAATGTAGCTGTCTTGCAGGTACCATTATCTATTGAACCATATTTCATTGAAATTGTTTTAAATATTGGCTAAATGTTTGTGTTTTAAATTTATGAAGGCTTGGGCCGTGGAAAGATTGTCCTTGCACGGTCATCGTTCGCAAAGGTTGTGGCCGCGCATATGGCGATGGTCCCCATATACGGCAACGGAAGAAACAATTGCAAATATCTTTAAGACTGGAAAAGTAAGTGTTTGAAAGTTTTATACTTTTTCTTTTCGTAAATATTGATGGATATATTGAAGTATATATGTTATTTTGTTTGTCATAGGTAAGAATGCATTAGTACTTAAGTAAGAACGATTGTATAAAGCCGGAAGTGCGGGCTGCTTTTGACATGGATGTCCGAGGAATTGTTGAAGACACCAAGGGTGAACCATCCACCCATCCGGACACAGAAGAAGATAGTTCCGATGACGACAGTTGGGAAGCTGGTGCATTGGAGATGGTTACGAAAACCAATCTTCAAATCATCTCATTGATTTCGAAAATTGGAATCCTTACCAAGGAGTTAATGGACCTCCGTCAATGTCCAATCTATGGTGAAGAAGGTGATGTGTGTCATGATGAAGAAGGTGATGTGTGTCATGATGAAGAAGGTGATGTGTGTCATGATGAAGAAGGTGATGTGTTTCATCATGAAGAAGGTGTACATGTAGGTGTTGGTGTAGGTGATGACGGATGTGGAGGTGGAGTTCATGATCAACATAAATGGGATGAAGGTTGTGTTGGCGGAGTTGATTTACATCCTTTAGGGGATGAAGGATGTGGTGATGTAGGTCATCAACACCCTTTAGTGAATGAAGAACCACCACCCAAACATCACAAAGGTGTAATATCTTACACTGGTGGACCATCCCACCCTCCTCCTTATTATATTCCTGATGATGATGGTGACAATGTTGAAGATGAAGACCATATTCCGTTGAGGAAGTTTGCTGGTGATCCAGGCACAGATGTGGATGTTGATAAACTATACATTGCAGTTGGTGTTGGTGTTAAAGACCGAGCTAATAGGTTAATGTTTTTAATTTAAATGTAGGTGTTTGTGAGGTAATTGTTTGGGATTGAATAATAATTGTATTTTTTCAGGGTTGTGTGCGACATCATTGGGCAGTCTTTGAACACAACTTCTATTCGGAGTTTAGGCCATCGTGATTATATTGATAACATGGTTAGTATCATGTTAGTTGATGATAGTTTTTATTATTGTATATTTTGTAACATGATTTGATAATTTTAATTGTGTAGGTCGTGTTATTTGCTAGTACAATTTTTATGCACTTTAAAAAAAGGTTGACGGGTGTTGTGAAGAGGGTTCACTTCAGTTCTTTATATGCGGTAATTGTTAAATCATTTGAAATTATACTTAATGTTATAAGACAATTAATGCATTTGGAAATGTACACAGGACCATATTATCCATGATTATAAGAAAATGGAAAAAAATCAACATGTGTTTAGACTTCATAATTACCAGACCTATATGAGGTCTGAGCATTTTGGTCTTGCTGACATTGCCGGCGCTGAGTTTGTGAGTTTAAATAATGATTTGTTTTTATGTTTTGGAATTGTACCATGTCCATGTGCGGAGATTTGATATATGTTGTTTGTAGGTGTTTATGCCATTTTGCCATGATTACCATTGGTGGTGTTACTGTTTGAACATGAAAACATTGCAAATAACAGTGATTGACTCCTTAAACAAGGCTGTGAGAGATCGGAGGAGGATTGACTTGTTTGTGGTATGAAATGACAGTATATGATGCCCGAAATTTTGATGATGTCAATTTATTATATTTTTTGATATTACTTTATGTAATTTTTTGTTAGGGTAAAAACATGGCCAAATTTCTGTGTATGTTGTACAATCAGCCTGAAGGTAGTATTACTGCTTTGCCTGTTGTACAATCAAACATCCCAAGTCAACCGAACTTGTAAGTTCATGGTAGATAATTTGGTGCTTTCAGTATGGTATGTTGTCATAAGTTATATATTTGGTTGTTTGATTTCAGATTTGATTGTGGAGTCATAATGTTAAAGGCAATGCAAATTTGGGATGGAGAAGACCGGTACAACGGCAAGAGCTTGCCCCAATACACAACTGTAAGCATAAAATTGGGTGGTATACATTTTATATGATGGTGTTGTTTATAACTGAAGCAAAAAACATTTTGTTTTAGGAGGAGTTGCGAGAAATAAGAAAGAACTACGTCAAGGAGTGGATTCTGGACGAAGACAACATGGCAAGAATGCAAGCCCTGCATTTGTATGGGTTTTTGGAAGATTGTTGATATTTTGTTTGTAATTCAAATAACATTGTTTCTTTCAGAAATGAATTCATGTACAGCTTGACATTGATGATGATTTGTATATATATAAATATGAATAACATTAAATTTTTCGTCATCACTGAATGAATAGTATTTTTTTGTCACTTGTCTTCGTAATCGATAGCACGATATTATAAAACGTATTAATTAATAGGAAAGTTAGTAAATGTTCCACATGGTTGGTTGGAGTGAAAACTGTTGTGCAGAAAACTGTTGTGCAGACCATGATTGTGTTGTAATCGTTTACATGTGGTGTGTAAACGATTACACAGTCTGAAATGCATGATTTGGACACATTCCTGGTCACAGGGGACCAAAATATTGAACGTAGAGGACCACTGCCATTAACTGCGAAATGTGTGCATGGATAGGTCTTGTTTGCACACCTACGTAGGTAGATTATGACCCATCCTTGAAGTTGGCCATGGTTGGTTCAAGGCCAAACTATTGTGCAGACCATGACTGTGTTGTAATCGTTTACATGTGGTGTGTAAACGATTACACAGTCTGAAATGCATGATTTGGACACATTCCTGGTCACAGGGGACCAAAATATTGAACGTAGAGGACCACTGCCATTAACTTGGAAATGTGTGCATGGATAGGTCTTGTTTGCACACCTACGTAGGTAGATTATGACCCATCCTTGAAGTTGGCCATGGTTGGTTCAAGGCCAAACTGTTGTGCAGACCATGACTGTGTTGTAATCGTTTACATGTGGTGTGTAAACGATTACACAGTCTGAAATGCATGATTTGGACACATTCCTGGTCACAAGGGACCAAGAATTTAAACGTAGAGGACCATTCACGTTAATTGTGTCATGTGTCCATGGGTAGGTTACATTAATTACGAAAGCAATAGACAAAGAATGTATGGAGAACAATAATGAGTAACATTGCATTTTTGGTCACACTCAGGAGTGCAGTAATAAAAAACCATCAATAACATTCACATTAACAAAATGTAATGGTACTTTCTGACGAATACATTCATCCCACAAAATGTTGGAGTTCTAATAAAGTAGTATTACAGTAATCCGAACAATATTGTTCAATTCAGCAGTAGTAATAAATATTCCAGAAAAGTCTAATTGTTGGTTTCTACTGTGGAGGATGATGGTTGCTCAGTTGGTGGTGGAACGGAGGATGTTGGTTGTTCAGTTGGTGGTGGAACGGAGGATGATGGTTCGTCAGTTGGTTTTGGAACGGATGATGATGGTTCGTCAGTTGGTTTTGGAACGGATGATGATGGTTGCTCAGTTGGTGGTGGGAGGAATTTGCTTAGTAATTCGTTGACCCACTTCAGTTTTTCTCCCCACATAGGTAGGGGAATAGTTGGTTTAGGTGTTTGCTGAACCAGCTCGATGGTAGGAGGACAAATGTCAGGGGGAAAAACTTTCACTACGTTTCGATGGACGATATTCAGATAGTGGGTTGCTCGATTTGGACTGAAACATTGTACCTAAAGAAAACATACAATAACAATATCATTTGTATCGATCAATACACATTCAAAGTCATAATACTTTAGGTCATGTATGTATGGCTTACAAGATTCAGTATCACAACTGATCCAACTCGAATTTTATCTTTATGTTCAGGATCTTTAAGAACTTTATTGTGTAATGAAGCCTTCATTGTCCTAGTAGGATCCTGTTAACACTTAAATCGTTCATTGTTCACACATAATCGTTCATTGTTAAAACAGGGATCCCTACGTTGAGGTTTGTGTCTAAAACATCAAATTTGTTCTATGTAATCGTTTACACCTGCGTTGTAAACGATTACAGCAGGTTACTCTGCAGAATCAACTTCCCTTGATCTTGTGAGGACTAACCATTGGTGGGGTCCTTCCAAACCCAAGAAGCTTCAACCAAAAGGCATAAATCAGTGACACCACAAATTGCCAAACCAAACAGTTCAACCAGTTGTGAAAAAACATAAAATTTTGACATGGTCCCCTGAGACCAAAAACAGGGATCCCTACGTTGAGGTTTGTGTCCAAAACATCAAATTTGTTCTGTGTAATCGTTTACACCTGCGTTGTAAACGATTACAGCAGCTTACTCTGCAGAATCAACTTCCTTTGATCTTGTGAGGACTAACCATTGGTGGGGTCCTTCCAAACCCAAGAAGCTTCAACCAAAAGGCATAAATCAGTGATAAAAAACAAAGCTTTGCTTCAATCATCATTGAAATCCACTAATGCTACATTTGATGTCAACATTCATTCATTACTAATTCAAACACTACAACAAATCCCATTTAAAATGCAAATATCTTAATAAAGGCAACTTCCATGTTTACAACATTGAAGAAAAGACAATCCACATTACAAAATAATTGGTCATGCTACACAATCTGCATATTACGATAACTACAAACATATTTACAAATGTCACTCTAACTTTTTCCTAAGTAAGCCTACGTAAGGAGTCCTAAGCGCTTGACTCTTGTAACGCCTTCGTGACCCCATCCTCACAAATGTCTTCTTTACAGGACGACCACTAGACATGCCTTGTTCGGATTGGCCACCCGGGGACATGCCTCTAGGGGATAACGACGGTTCTTCATTTGGCACATTCTCTCCACCATCCTGTGGTCTTCTTCGTCTACGTTTCTCGAATGCGATCTCTTCCTCCAACACAAGAACCCTCCTTCTAAGTTCTGCAACAAGACTTTGTTGCTCGTGTAAAGTTTCCGTAAACCGCTCTCTCCGGTTTTTCTTAAGTTCCTTCTTTGTTGATGCCTTTTCATCTTTAGTTTTTCCTCTTGCTTCATCCTTCAAGTCTTTCTCTTCCTTCGTTGTACCAACATCAACATCAACATCAACATCAACATTAACCTGAAATTGAACAATTCAAACCAAACTAAGAACACATTTTTTAATGATAACAGCGACCACTCAAACAACTTACCACACCAGTTTCCAAAGCTCTTGTTAGTAGGTTGTCTCCCAACTTCAAATTCATCCAATGCAATATTCTTGGATTTTTTTGTATATGACCTTTGGGAGGAATCAATTTCTCAAAAAACCAAGCCTATGCGAAAATATATAATGTTAACTGGTACTCAAAAAACTTAATGGAAGCAATAAATAAACATAACTTACTTGCAACATGTAAATGCAACCATCGACATAAACGTTCGTTGTGGCTTTTCCTTTCTTCAAAGCATCTGAAGCTTTGTTCAAACCACGTACCAAACATCTATACACTAAAATAGCCCAGCAGTAGTTTCCCAAATCGTTTAAATTATCAACAATTTCAAATAGTTTGGGTAACACTTTTTCATTACGGTGTGGAATTAATATCTCACAAATACCAACCAAAATGTATAAGCTACAAAAAGGATGACAAGGAATGCTTTTTCGTTTCTTCATCAAACATTTGTATACCAAACTCAAATCTCTTGTTTTATTGCCAATGTATTTCACACATCTACTACATCCCATTTCTAGATTTAAATCTATCTCTTTCCCATCTAAACTCAAACCCAAAGCTAAACAAATATCTTTCTCATTCATAGGCACAACTTTGTCTGCAATTAAGAAACCACTGCTTGAATCAACCCATCTAAAAACTAACTCACTCAACATTTTCCTACCAACTTTAACATTACCAGTGAAATCTAAAAACCACCCAAACGGAGTGCCGCCAATCAATGCACGCTGCTCCTTACTCAAATGTTTGTTCAAACTAGAGATGAACTTTGTCGAAACGGAGTGACGAACCGTCAACTGCAAACACATTGCAAAAACCCAAACTTAAGAACCCTAAATCATAAAAAACAAACAAAACCCAAAATCCATACACCCCACCATCAACAATGACACCCAAAGTACAATGCCCTTACCCTCGTCGAAGAACTCGTCATTTCGCAAGCCCGACACACCAACAATGACGACAACCAATGAACGCCACACCCACACCGATAACGAAGGCCTCCACTGCAACCCCAACCACCAAACTCAAATGCCGGAAAAGGAAACCTAAAACGATTTCCCACCACCGTTACCCAAGAGAAATCACGTATCGGAGTGGTTTCGAATGAAGAGAACAAGAAACATAACTACAATCACTTCATTCTGCTCAAGGGCAAAAATGGAAATGAATTATTCAAATTTTCTCCAACTGCATGACGTCAAAATACTGCTTTTTTCTTTTAAAAAATAACGCCCAATGGGAAGGTGACACGTGACGTTGTTAAAATTGTGTCAAACAAAGAGTGTCGGCTTCCTAAATTTTAATGCTTATATATTTATTAAAATTCAGACCCATCCTTACAACAGGTACATCCTGTTATCTGATAACAGTTCCGCGCATTGAAATCATAAGTTTGAGCTTATCCGTTTTTGTTTTCTTCAGATTTTGAACTCATAATTGATTCAAAGATAAGCTAATTATTGAGAATAACTGGCTGAGGAACTGTTATCAGATAATGCTACAAACTTTGAAGAAATCTTTGAAGGAAACATTCTCTTCTATATAGTCTAAATTAAACCAGACAACACGTTTGTATGAGTTGTTAAATGTCCCAAAGGGACTTCTCCATAGCAGAATCCCCATGTGGAAGGTGGTGGTGAAAGTGATTAATCATCTGTAACCTCTGGTGGGTTAATGCTTCTAACTCCAAACTTTGCTGTTGTTGTTTCTGTGGTTCATGCAAACTCCCTGCTCTTGAAGTTGCACCCCCAACGCCCAAGAAATCATGGATCGTTGTCATGTCACCACCTCCAAACCTTGAAGCCCCCGTTGGATTTCCTTCTGATACATCTCTTCTACGAATGAAACTTGAACTACTAGCACCAACCTCTTGTTCCACGTTCTTCATCACGCCTTGGTTGTGCTCACTTCCCATGAACATTGCACCGAAGATTCCCATATCACTGGTGTTGGAATCAAGTATTGCTGACATTTCTTGTTGCCCCTTGTGGAAAAATTGGTTGGTGAATGCTCCAGCTTCCCTGATCCCTGCCATGTGAGATTGATCATCAGGGTGCGGATGATGGAAGGGGTCATAGGAAGAAGGACTATGATTGGGGTGAGGACCAATGATGCCACTAACAAAGCTTTTCTGCATCATGGTGGGAGAGTTAATGCTATTATTGCTTGCAGCGGCACCCATTTGGGCTGCTTTCTGTAATAAAGCTGTGGCAGACATGTGAGCTGATGCAGCAGAGTTCTTGCTGTCTTGGAAGTAATTGAAAGTATGAGAGTTGTTGGAGCTGAGTTGAAGGGTGGAAGATGAGGGGAGTGACATGTTTTTTGGACCACCAAAGAGTGTACCTGAAGTGGTAGAGGACATGCAACCCCTCATGCTCATGGACTTAAATGGCATTGGGACAAGATGTTCTTGGGATAGGCTTTTGAGTGGGCTCTTACTAGACTCATAGTTGTTGTTGAATTCTGGTACTGCGTTGTTTGGACTAGTGCTTAGAGGCATTGTGGCCATGAGCTCCTGCAATTCATTTTGCAAGCTTGGTGCCATGCCAGTGCCACTCGTTAATGAAGGGTTTACTCGGTTGTTCTCCTCGGTTAATGCGTCACAAAAGGCCCTGTGTGTGATAAAGCTGTCTCTTCTGCAAGATTCAGATTAATAATGCATTGATGTACGAGTTAGGAACTTTAAAAATGCTATCCAACACTAAAAAGACAGAATCTTACCATTTAGATGGCATCATTTTTTCTGTGTTGTTATTTTATAGACAGCTAAAAGAGACAAAATATCTTAAATTTAACAACTCTTGCATGTCCTCGCACATATGTCTCCATCTTAATTTAACATATGAAAAAGTAGAACCACATCAACTCCATGTTTTGCCATTTGTATTTTGTAATTACAAAACGGTGTTGTGTTTTGCAAATTACTCAAAATTCAACTTTATTAAGGGTATACCTTTTTGAGTTATATTAAGAACTCGACATTATAGTTAAGATCAGTTAACACTTTTTAAATCTTACTTGACACCACAGCTAAATAACTTCACAGTTGTTGCACCATCGGAAAGAGTGCATGCAAAAAAAAAAAAAAAAAGTGATGAGACATAGAAGAAAGAAAGAATGGACCACACCAAATGAATAGTAATGGAGAGTAAATGTTATCTGTCAAATCCAGTATGTGTTTTTATTTATGAGCACAAACTACCACGAAGCATAATCAAATGAAAAATATACGGAGCGTATAACAACACTTAGCTGTTTATATGCAACAATCAATGTCAACATGAACGTGATGGCCTCTTTAACCCCAAAAATCATGCAAAGGTTTGTAATTAAAATGAAAAACTGAACCTTTGGTAATAATATATGTATGTAAATGTAATGATACCTGGCAAATATGGTCCCACAATCACATTTGTATTCCCTGGTGCCACAGGTTTTGTGGTGGGCCTTCCAATCAGATTGGACTGCATATCTTTTAGAGCACTTGTCACATTTCCACTTTTTTTCACCATGTTTTCTGCTGTAATGCTTTTTTATGCCGGTGAGGTCTCCTAATGCTCGAGCTGGGTTGTGGTGGACGCATGAGGGCTCAGGGCAAACATAAACCCTTTTCTTCACCTCGTTGCTTGCTCTTTGTCTCAGTTTCCATGGAAGATTGTGACCTCTGCGGTGCAACTGAAGGTTTTGGTCCCTCTGAAACCCTTTGTTGCAGATCTCACAAACGAATCTATTTGTTGCCATTAATGTGGTTGGTGATAAAGCAATAACTTCAGCATTCGGATCTGTTTCATAAACTTCATCACTTTAATTTCCACACTATATTATATATTCATAAACCTCTTACATGTTAGTACTTTTGCTTTAGCCAACTAATTGTTATAATCTTTTGGATTACTCCAACTACTAGAATCGTGAAAAAACTGAGCGAGTCAAAGAAGAATGAAAATGAATTCGAATAAGGAAACATTCTTGTTGATTATTAATAGGTTGTTGCAGTAGTATTGAAATAAACTAAGAATAATAATATATTAAGTTAAATAGTTTCTCACACTTGTAAAATTCTCACTAATAATGCACACCAAACCTTCTGTTCAACCATAATTCAACGTATTTACAAGGACTGCCTAGTAACTAGAGTTTGACCAGTAGAGTACAGCTAGCATGAACCATTACCATTTCAAATTAAGCAAAATTGAACAAGTCAAACACACTTGGACTTGTTTAATTCTAATTTTAGTTTCCTTAATGACATCATCAGTTAATTAATGAAGAATTTGGTGTTTGTCATGAGTAAGTTTTCCTATATTGAATCTAATTCAAACATGATTAAAATCCAAATATTTGGGAGGAGTTAAATTTGATGTGCAACGGAAAAAGTGAAGCTGAGGTTTGAATATTTGCCTGGGGTTCCAGGTAGGTTTCTTTTCTTCTTGGTTGCTTGCTGCTGCTGCTGTTGATTACTTGATCTATTGGTGTTGCAAGCCCCAGAACTTGAGCCATGCCGCTTTTGTGGCTGTTGCTGCTCGTTTTCTTCATGAACTTCTTCCACAGTGTTTGCTGAGGAGAAACTTCCTTCATCACCTGAAATTTTTGACATTTTTGAACATAAAAAGATTGTAAAAGTTGATAGAATCTTTTCACTGCTCTTTCTTTTATCTCTTGATATACCGCAAGGAGATTATTTGGCTTGGTTTATGAACTCTAAGCATAGAAATTGAACTTATCTCTCCACAGAATAGAGGAGTAGATAGAGCCAGGAGGAATTAGAAAAGTGTTGCCATGGTAATACTAATATTGGAACCTGCTTTTCTTTGGCCTTATATATATATATATGAGAAAAAAAAAATAACTTCACAAATATTGAAGAAAGCAGTTGCATTAATTTTACTAATCTTTTAAAGTAATACTCCAATTTTCCAAAAATGTACATTTCGTAAAATAAAAGGGTACAAATTATTATAGTGTATTTAAAGTATAAATTTATAGTATTTTAAAAATATTAATGAATTAAATAAAATTATTTATATTTGATCATATAATGTGTGTATATTAAAAATTATAAAAGAAAGTATATATGACAGTATATATAACCGAAAGTCAAATATTAATTAAAGGTTATTTAAAAAAAGAGAAGTGGTATTTTGATTACTCCGTTTTCACATATACTATTAATAGAAATAATATCTATTTGAACTAATAGTATATTTTAATTAATAATTAAGTAATTGTTAATGTGTTACATAATTAATATTACTTATTAATATATCACTAATTTTTTTAAGATATATAATAAATTAAAGTAACAAAGTTCAAATTTAAAAATATACAATTCTTTTATAAGTAAAACGAAATGATGGTTGTTTGTTCCTTTTTTTTTTTAAATATATTTTTGTAGAATGATAAGGCAGTATATACCTTGAGCTTCCTGAAATGAGGTTATCTGCAGGCATTATTTTATTATTAATTAATGTGAAAAGATTTGTTTGTATTAATATAATATAAGTGATGAGAAATTGGCATCATCATAGCCGACTCTATGGTTCTCATAAACAAGCCAAATAAGTGATCTTAAAACAAAAAAGAAGTTAGTAAAGACAAAAAGGAGGGTTGCTGACGAGTTAACCTAGCTACATTAATTTTGCTTTAATGGCGTATTCGCATTAACTAAGAGCGTCCTATGATCTCCTCAATTAATATACCACATTTTCAATTTGACATAAATATTACACTTTTCTACCAATTTTAACTATATATTACCAAATTAATTTATATACTATAGGAGAGAATAGGTATCTGGGTTGACATTAATGACCATATACAGAGATACTTAAGCTTATAACCCTAAAGTCTATTGGAAAAAGAAAAAAAAAAGGAAAATAGAGAGAAAGTTAAACAGGTAAATTAAATTTTTCACTTCACTATAATTTATTATCTAGTTTACAAAGTTGTGGCAAGCATACATCTCCTGAAAGAATGTCTTTCAAAGATATTTTTTCGTTTTAATATGAGTTCCGTATAAGATAATAAAGTTGGTTTATGGGGAAAATTGAACTAAAGGTCTAATTAAGTGACTTTTCATTATAAATATACTTTGGATGTCTAACTTTAGAGGAACACAACACTCATTCACAGGATATGGTAGTTTTTCATGAATATGTTTTCTGTGGCTAAGTTTAACTATTTTAAGGGAAGGTATATAGGTTTAGGTTTTTTTGTTGTGAATTAGACAATTTGTTGTTGGGTTTATTCCTTGTTTTCATTAACCTTTCACTTATTTAATTTGGTATTGGGAGGTTTTGATGTTATTCGTAATTAGGATCGGTACAGTATAGTTTTTTTCTTTTAGTAACTTTCCTCGTTTTTTTTTCTATTATAAGGACTGGAGCACCTTTATAGTATATATTCCTTATGCTAATAAAAAAAATGAAATTTTAGCAACAATATTTTGTTAAAGATATTATTTATTGTGAATTTATTTTCATTGAAACAAAAGCAACCTAATGTTTAAACACTCCATATGTTTGACTAAACACAAATATTTTCAATAAACTTGTTTTTTTTCCATGTTTTACTATCTTGTAATATTATGTCCAACAAATGTGTTAAGTGATGCAATCCAATAAGATCCATTTAGTTTTATTGACCTAAATAGGTTGGTAGATATTTTAAGACATATTTGTTTGTGCAAATATTCATATATTAACAATATATGTGACTGTTTGATTACATCATAATCTTCCTTAAAATCATATATTTATAGAATATATGTTATATGAGGTAAGATATGACATTGTCGTTAATATTTCGCTAATTATCATATATATGGTAAGTAATTATATATGTCAATATTATTTTATATTATCTTGATACTACCAGTTTTATCACATGAGTTCCAAGGTTCAAAAGTTCTATAAATACACATGATATTTAATAGAAAATACGCAATCTCTCATACTCCTTCCCTTTTACTCAAAATATTCAACTTTCTTATTGATTTGAGCATCAAAAAGTCTTTTGTATATGGATTTTTTTTTTCTGTGTTTCAACCCTCAAAAGCATACATCAAAATTCTTCCATTCACTTAAATTTTACTATCTAATCAAAGGACCATACTCTAGATTCTGGTAAGAATGTATCTCATTTAAAACCAATTGAACGGAACATTCATCCAAATATAGGAAGGACAAGAAAGTTAAATGTATGACTTATTTTGAAAAATCAAAACCATATCTACTCTTTAATATTTTTCATAACAAATCATAATTAGTAAAATAGATAGATAGAGGTAGGAAGTAAAAAATTAACAAGAAAATTGTTAATTATTTATTCTTTAGGTATATGATTTCTGCATATGATTACTCATTAATACTTTCTATACACCGTAACATAACATATAAACACCATTTGAATCCTTACTAAATAATTTTTTTAATAAAGTGTGACAATATATGTCAATGACAATAATGTAATAAAGTGTGATACCTAACATTGAATAAAAGTTGTATTTGGAACCATAGAATGTTATCCTTCAAAAATAAAACAATTAATTTTGAAGAAGTGTTTAGTGTAACACAAGTCAGAGCATGACCTTAAAAGCATTTTTTTTTTTCATTTACTCTAATTGGTATGTAACCACCGCAGTTACATACGGCTAAAATCCGTATGTCAAAATCCGTATATAAAGTAGTGTTACATACGAACAGAAATCCATATGTAAAAGGGACGTAGATAAGTTACATACGTGTATATATATATATATATATATATATATATATATATATATATATATATATATATATATATATATATATATATATATATATTCAGGTGTGGGGTCAATGTCGTCTGAGGTCCAAGTTTTGTTCGGTGAGAGGTCTCTTGTGTATCTAAATTGTTCAAAAAGTATTTGTAAAAGGTACTCCGATGTCAAAGTTAGATCAACTCAGACTATAATAATGAATATTGTAATTAATTTATAACCTACCTTCTTATCTCAAACCTTTAGGTATATATTTTGTGGTGGGTATTTTTATCAAGGTTGACCTAATTACGGCACAAACATAAATAATCATACTTTAACCTTGAGTTAATCAGTTCTAGGATTGATATTCTTTGGTCCTATTCAGACTGTTCGGTATGCTAAATGGTTGTCGGGTCTGATGAATGGTTGTTTGATATGTTAGATGACCGTTCGGGCTTCATGACTTGTGTCTGGGTTTTGGAGTTAATGTACTTTGGTCCTATTCAGACCATCTGCTTTGATAAATGGCTGCCCGATCTATTAGATGACTATTTAGGTTGTTTGGTTGATCATCCGAACTCATGATGCATTGTCGGCTCAATGGTTGACTGTCTGGGTTGTGGTTGACCGATTGGTATACAATACATAGGCTTCCTAAGCCTGAGCATTAGATATTCTTTTGCGAAGGGGTTTAACTCTCTGTTCAATATTGTGCTACCTACCCTTCCAATCGTTCGTCCCAAATTATGACTGTTGGGAGAAGATGTAACATCTTGATATTCGCACTTGCCAGATTGGGCCTTTTAGAATGGTTGTGGATGAGAGCATATGTGACGGCTAAGGATGAAGAAAGGGAAAGGTCTCCGCTGCTATAAATAGGGGTGGGCCTAACTCATCATTTTCATAACTGATGGTTTTCAAGCTAGAAGTAATAATGTGTATCGTTCGTCTTTCTTCGTGTGAAGAGTCTTCTAGTGGGGACGACAGTGACACATGAAGAATGAACAACTTTTCTAACAAAAACAGTAGCACTTAATCATTTAGACACACTCAATAGAAGTTCTCGCTCTACTCACAATAGGTTTTTCAAAGCCCTTTTTTTACAAACATTGAAAGTTTCTCTAGCACACAACTCTTAAACTTATAAGTGAAAAGTTCCATTGAAACTATATTTTGAAAATTAGGTTAGAAACTGAAGATTCCATTTTACAACTACCACTAATAATCGATTATCATAAGTGGTAATCGATTATTCAGAAAATATTTCAAAAACTATTTTCTAGCGTGAAAATTGATTAACATAAATGGTAATCGATTATTTCAGAGGCTTTTGAGAAGGTTTGAAATTAACTATGATAATCTATTATCATAATCGATTATCTCAGAAGTTTTTATGAAAAATAAAATTTTCTTGAGTGCTCTATTATTTAGCTGCCTATTAACTCTTGATCTACTAATTTAAATAAAATACAAAAATTACAATACTTCAACAACTAACTTATTCAATCTTCAACGACTAACATTCTTTATATCTTTAACACTTCTTCATGAATCATCATTATCAAAACTCTTTATTAAAACAAGATGTTCATCTTTTTCTTTTTGCTAAGAAAAAACCATAATCTATCAACTTTGACAAAAAAAAGTAGAGACAACCAATAATTTAAAGTTCAACCTATAAAAGAAAAAAATATTATAATAATTAAAAGAAGTCATTGGTTCAACTAAGAAAAGAAAATTGAGTTCAAACAATCAAAATCCATATCATATTAAGAGTTTTATTATTAACCAATGCCTCAAATTAAAAAAAAAAAACTCTAAAACTTATTATTACTTTTTAGAATTCTATGATTTAGAGGATTCAACATTAAATTTTTTACGAGTTCTTTTTCCTACTTGATTTTCTAGTAGTTTAAACATACTCATATAAATAATTTATTTTACTTTTTCTTCTAATTTTTTAACCAAAGTGTTGATAGCTAGTTTTATCTAGATTTTTTAATAAAGGTTTATATATATATATATATGTGTGTGTATGTATAACTTCTTGAAGCAGTCAAAATCCCGGGTAGAAAAGTTTTCTTCGCACTCAAAAACTAGAATATGATACTTCACCATTTGAGTCAATAAAATTTGAAGGTCATAATAATAATATAATGAATGAGAAAGACATTGTTGAAATTATCGATAGAATGATCGATATATTTGATGAAGCATGCATACTTACATTATATATAAAAGCATAAGCTTGCAGCTTCAGCTATATCCCACCCATTTCTTAATTAATAGTTACAATGACGTTTCACAGAATTTCGAGTTTCCTGAATCTTCAGAATTATTAATTGACATGGTTACTAACTGACACAGACAATAGAGCTATGTGTATAAAACCAACCATATGGATTATTCTTTTCCACAAGTATATCTTATAGTACTTCGACGATGATGTTCTGTTTTATCCAAGGACAGCAAATGCATTGAAATTAATATATACAATTACATGCAAATGTTTACATTCCGTGAATAGTCCATTCACTATAAAGAACTAATACCAAAGCTAAGAAGAAATATATGCTATTGTTTTTAATTCAATATATATTTCTTTTGATACATCTATACACGTGACGACCAATATTTATCAATAATATATGTTATTAGTAGTTAACTAATAGAAATCTTAAAATATATTTTGTCCTTACAGACAAAATGTTTTAGAGAACTCATATCCTTTAAAGATATAATTAAATTAAAATTATAATATATATATATATATATATATATATATATATATATATATATATATATATATAAAATTGAAGTGAAAACTATACCAATTAACAATTTCATAAAAGTGAGCGAGATACAAACTCATTATATATTATAGTTCAGTTTTTTCAATGTGGTCATATTTTTTTGTTAATTAGTTCTTAGTTTTTATTAATTTTGTTTAATTTGATTTTTTTTCTAATGGTATTTAATCGTTCGAGTTTTTTTTTTGTTTTTTTGATTTTTAAAATTTTTTCATTTAAAAAATTTGTTATGTATGACCTAAGTATTGTATCATATGGCAAGAGTAGTATCACGTGTTAGTGTGAGTACCTTACATTTAATTTAGTCTTTATATTTATTATTTTGATTTAGTTTAGTTTCAATATATTTTAAATGGAACAATTTCTTGTTTCTTCAATTGGCATCAAGTTTAATTTTTATATAAATGTTATAATGGTATTTTTATTAAAATTTTCTTTTATTAAATATTTTTGAAATTACTTTTAAACCACCTAATTATATTATTAAATATAGTTATAGTTATGTTATTAAATATAATTATATTATTAAATATTTCTGAAAAATTCTTCATTATTTTTATATTCTAACCCCATCTTTAATATGTATAAAAAATCAAACCCCATTTTTTTTTAACCAAATCTCACTAGTGGAAAAACGTTGTTTAACTTCGGTTATTTTGGGCTTTTAACGTCTTCTTCACAACCAACGCAAATACCGGTGACGTTAACGGGACGTCGAACATCCACATAACAGACGTCTATACAAACGTCAGTTAGTGCAATGTCCAACGTCATTAAACGTCGGTGCAGGCGTAAACCGACGGCTAAAGGCAATATATAGACGTCGGAGCAAGCAATAACCGAAGTCTAAGAGCACATAAAGACATCGAACATGTCACTAACCGCCGTCTAATGTCACTATAGATGTCGGTGTATGCATTAATCGACCTCTAATATAGTCGTTGTGTTTCAGTGCAGTTTTGTTCCTGTCTTTGGATAGCCCAGTAGCACACTCTTTCTTTGCTAGTTTCCCCCGAAAAACAGCTTGCGTCTTTTGAATTTCTCATGACATTTCAACCCAAAACCGAACCCGGGTTCTTGCCTAGTTCCATTTTTACGCAAGAGGGAAAAATTACGGTGAAACGATAACTAGGCAACAACCCAGGGTCGTTTTTGGGTTGAAACGCCACGAGAAATCCAAAAGACGCCGCTTTTTTTGGGAGGAAGCTAGCAAAGGAAGAATGTGGTACTGCGTAATCCCAAGAAAGGAACAAAATTGCACTAAAACACAACACAAGGAAAACAAATTTTAATCAGTTGAACCAAAAGACTAATATAATCGGTCTAAACAAAGTTTAAACGGTTTAAATAAGAAAACACGCACCTGGAATGCAATGCCACAAGAGAGAAAAAGGAGAGGAGGAAGACAATTAAATGAGGCGAGTCTGCAAGGCGGCGAAACAGCAATGCCGCGAAACTCCTCCGAGTCTGCGGTTTATTTAACATGAAATTAGGCGTCGGTTGCTACAGAAACCGGCGTCTATAGTCACGTAGACGTCGGTTATATTACTAATGTGACATCGAAGAAAACTTTTAATCTGCGTATTAGACGTCAGACACAAGGGGCGCCGACGTCTACGGCGTCGATCGGATTGACGTTTCATTTCCTGTCAGGGAAGTAGACGACGATTTTCCTAGGGCGCCGACGTCTATAACATTTTAGACGTCGGTGCCCTTTACCGGACGTCAAATTGCTTGCGATTTTGGTGAATAGCATTAATTATAGTCACATAGACGTCGCATCCCCAAAAGTCTGACGTCTATGTTGCAGAAATTGACTGTCTTCCCGCCTTCCGGACATTATAGACGTTGGTTTTTTACTACGTGACGTTTAAGCGCCTGGGAATCAGGTGAAGAGCATTAATTGCAGCCAGGTAGACGTCAGCCCCCATCACAACCGATGTCAATGGGGGCAGGAAAGACTGTCTTTTCGCCTACCTCAGACCCTTGGACGTCGGTTTCGGGCAAAGCAGACGTCGAATATATCATAGACGTCGTTTGCTATAAAAACCGACGTTCAGTTTACCAACTTATTTACGGTAATGCCACCGTCTGCTAGTATACGTCGGGCTACCCTCCAACCGACTTCTTATGGGTGACGTTAAACAGCGTTTTTCCACTAGTGTCTAACCCTATTTTAAACTGAATCTACCTATTTTTTTTATAGGTAACAAAAATCAAACAAATATAATAATTATATATTGTAATAATAGGTAACAAAAATCAAACAAATATAATAATTATATATTGTAATAATATAGTTAGAGTTGATTTAAACGTAATATCACAAATATTTAATAAAAATGTTATTTTTAATAAAAATATCAATATAATATTGAATCAAAATAACAAATATAAGGACTAAATTGAATCAAAATAACAAATATAAAAACTAAATTAAATCAAAATAACAAATGTAAGGACTAAATCGAATATAAAACACTAACACATGACACTACTATCATCATATGTTATGATACTGACTTGACACATGCACAACTTTTTAAATAAAAAATAAAATAAAAAAATTGAAAAAAAAAAAAACACTGACATGTGACATACATGTTCATATTTTCTTAACTATTTAAACGTCATTAGTAAAAATACCAAATTAACAAAGTTAATAAAAATTAGGATTAGAGTAGAAAAAAAAAACACTAGGACCATATTAAAAAAAGTAAACCAAAAGAGGAATCAAATTAACCTTTAACCCTAAATTATATACCCATTAATTTAGTCTTCTCATATCAAAATGATTATAATGTGCAACATTCTACTTTTACTCAATAAAAATATATTAATTTATATTTAATATATTTTAAGATTATTGAAAATTTAAATCCAGTCTAATAATAGTAGATGGAGGGTGAGAGTTAAATTTATTGATTAAATTATAAAAATTACATAAAAGTATATTATTTATAGGTTGACCTATTACATACATAAACAGAAAATACAAAACCAAACACAATAAATTAAGTTGGTGTAAATTTTTTATAAAAACATCATTAAAAGTTTAAACTAAAACAAAAAAAGAGAGATCAATAATAGATTAACTATTCATAAATATAGTTTTCTCCAATAAAACATAATTTAATTAAACAATACTTAAAAATATTTAGAAAATCCGTCTCAATGTATTTTTTATAAGGTCACTCAATCTTTGGGCTACACTAATTTTTTTATTGACAAAAAAATTAAATAAATATGAGAGTTGTTCATGCTAAAATGAGACGATGATAACCGTTTATGTGAAAGTCTTGTGTGCCGAACGTCTCTCCACTCTGTACTCTGGTAACCAATCTGTATAGGGGTGACCTGCAGGGTACACTTGAAGGCATAAGTTAGAACTTTTTTCTGTAGGTCTTTAGTAATTTAATAGTGAGTAAAAGTGAGTTTACCTCAAAATTAAACCCCTTTATAAGAATATGACAAATTAATTTACCTCTTAATAATCATTAATGCAAACCTTAACTACTTAACAGTACCCGTTATGACATTAATTGCGTATTAACTCTGCTCAACAGAGCGATCATGAGATGTTTTCTGCTACTGCTACATCCACCGCTCGATCCTCTCTACATCCAGTTTGCTTGATCGGTCAGCTATAAATCCATAGTAACCAGAGTAATTTTCTTATCAATTGAAAAATTAAATAACTGAGTAATTTTTTTTTATAAACAAATATATGATGAATAAATATGATTGTATTTTGTTTTTATAAACAAATATGATTTATCGAGTTACCTATTCAAAGATTTAATATGTATAAAGATAACTAATTACAACTATTAACTAGGAACCATGGAATAATTCCAAAATTCTCTAAAGGATGTTCCCACTTAATTAAAATAGAAAAGTGTTTTTGTGTTTAGGTAGACCATTATGGGTTTTAAAGAATGTAAGTTCTTGCATCAAGTTTTTTTTTTTAAGGGAAATATAAAGACACGTATGCTAGGGATTTAAGTGTAAATTTGAGTATTGAGTAGAGATGAAAAAGTTGATTTATATATAAGAAAGAAAATTTACAATTTCTTTTTTGAAATTTTAAATTGAAAGTAGTGTCATAATATCTTATTATATTAGTTGCTTATGATTTATTGGTGTTAAATCTTCCTAGCATATCTCTTATGAAATTTGAGAATCACACTGAGTAGAAAAAAGACCCACACAAACACCTTGTTTTAAAGTTTTATATTGGAGGGGGTTTGTAATTTCTTATATGGGTATTCTTAAGACACATTAGTGTCGAATTTTCCTTATACATCCCATGTAGATTTGTGAAGAAAAAATAGCTTGAAGAAAATGGTTTATTTCCAATTATTCCATATATTTGGTTCTCTTTATTCTTTAGTTAGATAACAATTTGGATTTTCTTGTGTTATTGTTTGACCAATTATTATTGTTTATTGTTTGGTATTTTCTGGAGCCTACTATATATTAATTATATAGGGAAGACTTGATATGGGTTTTATTTTCGTTTGTTATTTTTATGGTCTTCCATTAATTAATATTAGATCTTTGATTAAGAACTTTGGCTTGTGGTTTGAATATGGTAGACTTTGATAGTATTAGATTGAATTTTATCAATTATTCAAAATGAAAAACCGAAATAGAAAGTTTTTATTTTACAACATCTCTATTATTACGTATCCGTCTTTCTTAGACGAGATATTCCTCGTTTGAACAACATTTAAGTGCTTTTGTCATGTCGTTTTCTCATCCAAATTTGTATACAAATGGAAATTAAACCACTTAAATCATCATAAGACTAGGAAATATTTATTCACACTCAATTTATCTTAGTTGTTCAAGTAGCTCACATACGAGGTTTTCCCAAATACTAAATTTTAACCATGTGTTGAGTTACTCAGTAACTTATGTATGAGATTTGTCCAAATACTCAACTCTAACGTGTGGGAGAGAAACTTACTTTAGGTAAACATGGACTTCTTTTTTTAAATCATGTAACTTTTGGTCACTTGATGGCCCAGTAAGCTTTTGGGCTTTAGATAATTATGTGCGGGGTTACTCCCTGTACCTCTCCAATCCCATTCCCCACCCCCCATTCCATTTTTACCCTTTCCTCTATTTTTTCTATTCCATTTTTATCCTTTAGCAAAAATTTATATTTAGAAATAAAATTTTATGATTTTATTCTCCCACCCCTACATAACCTATTTATTCTTTTTTTTTTATCTTCATGCTTTCATCTTTACGCTTTCTTCCCAGGAATTCTTTATTCTATTTTTCTAGAAATTCTTTCTACCCATTCTTCTTATATTTCAAGTGATAATTGAGATATTGATTTCTCCTGGAAGAATTTGTCCTTGAATTATTATATCTCTGCATTGCATTGGTGTGGTGGTGTTGTATCCAACCTTTAACCAGCGATCCTTTTCGAGTCGAGGTTAGTAATACTTTCGTAAAACCGTTAAAATAACTTTATACATTAATTCTAAATACAATTACTTATAATACAAAATTAATGTATTAATTCTAAATACAATAGACTAATAACACAAGAAAATTAAAACAGTACGTAACAAAATTAATTGAAAATAAAAACTTAAAATATAATTACTTATAAAATAAACGGAAAACATAAAAATAGGAAATGGATGTCGACATCCATCGACGGATATCGACATCCGTTTCAGTGCCTGGACATCTTCTTCATCAATACAGAGCACACAAATGAACAGAGCTCAACAGCAGACCACAGAAACCTCAACAAACATACCAACCAGATTTAAAAAAACAATACAAGAAACGAAAAGAAACTAACCTGTCGAAACGTCTACCACCTCTCCGCACCGCACCGCACCGCACTGCCACACAGTCACCGCACCGGACCGCACAAAGTAACAGAAGGTAGGTTCAGAGGAGGACTGAGAGAGTTGCAGAGAGCATTTCAAATCAAAATGAAAGCTTTGGTGGGGGTGGACAAACGCGAAGGAGGGAATCTGAGTCTGTATGTGTTAGTGTAAAAGAGGTAAGGTAGATTAACTTTAGTAAATAGGAGTAAAAAGGTAAAAATAAAAAATACAAAAAGGTTATTTTTATATTTTAAAAAAAATCCAAAAAAATTGGGGGGTGGGAATGGGATTGGGGAGATACAGGGAGTAACCCCCATTATGTGCAGCCACATTTGTCAAAGGAAAATTTCCTTCTGCATTCTCATATATATATTTTTTAAATTCCAATTGTGTTCATATTATAATTATACTTTTAGATTGTAAATATAATAAAAATTTACATTTTTGAATTATAATTCATAATGCAAATTTAGAAATCAATCCAAAACATAAATTATAAAATTCATAATGTAAAATTATATTATGGATTATACCATTTATAATAAAAATTTGAATTATATAATCTATAATGTAAAAATATATTTTTAAATTGTACCATCTCTAATATAAAATTAAATAGTTAATTTAGAAAATAAATTACATTTTGAATTATTATATAATTTGTAATCTGTATTTCGTACACTTCATAATACACACATATTGTAAAATTCAAAAATTTACATTCAATATTTTTTTAATGCACACAATCTATTTTCTTTCCATTTGTTTTTGAATGTTTGAGGTTCCACCATCATGTGATTTTATGGGGATGCCAAAGATAGAGGTAGAGTGAAGGTGAAGGAAAGTATGGAAGTGCCGTGGGGGAGGAGAGGGAAAAAGATGAGAGCAAATTCGACTTTTTACTTAGCTTATGGAGGTGTGGAAAGAAAACATAGGATGTTGGAAGAAATTTCCTTTCCAGTGCCATAAAGATTTGAAATGCCACCCAAGTAAGAATGAGCCCAAAAGAAAATGTCATTTGAATAAATGCTCTGTCTTATCAAACGGAAATGGGACTTCTAACATTCCTAGTAAGATTTTAGAATGTATTTTTACATTTCAAACTCTTTTTTGTCAAATACAAAAGTATTTGGGGTGTGTGGGAGAGATAAAAACAGAAATGTAAATACAACTCCTGTAGATTTATATTTTCTTTTAAAATTGTCTATCTTATTCACATATTTTTTTTTTCTCATAGCCAATGGTACGTTTAGATTGTTTTGAATCATATTTAACTCAATTTTTTTCTCATGGTAATTTAATAGATCATATTTGTCTGGTTATACAAGTAGGGATAGCAAAAAAGTCAAATGTGATAGGTTGGAATAATATTTTAAATATAGAAGCATCAATCAACTTTGTAGTCGAACAAGTCATTTTGTGGGTCAAGTCGGGGCTAGCTGAGCAACCTGGCTTCATTAAAAAAAATTTGAATTTGCGTAATGATACTTCACATTAACATAGTATGACTTCATTAACAGAGTCCAGCAGTTCGATCAAGATCTGATATGATACAGTTCAATCAAGGTCTGATATAGGTAAACTAATATGAAACTGTCTAAACAGTAACCCTTTTCAACAAATTTTAGCCCATCTTCAATCCAACATCAATCTGTTTTAGCCTGTTTTCATGTATAAAAAAAAAAAATTAGTTTGTTTCCATATAATTTTAAATTTTTTATGTAAAAAAAAAATAGGCCAAAGCACCGTCCGGTCAGCCTAACAGCTCATGCAGACCATGTTATAATGTTATAAAGTTCAATCCATTTTCAATTGAAAGATCATTCTACTCACATTCATTTTTTTATGAGCCAATATAAGCTTGAATGGACTATGTTAGTCCATTTTGCCACTCTTATACACAAGTTTAAATGTTTAGTAAGTATCTATATTTGTATTGTATTATTATTTAGAGAAAAAGACTTCTATTTTAAATTTATATCTATATATTGAAAGACAAATAAGACTTGGACAAAGTATATTATCTCTTATCATCTTTCCTTTTAGAATAAAAATTGCGCTGAAATTCTTATTAAAAAAAATATTAAATTTATATTTTTTATAAAACTTATTAATTGTTATTTATATTTTATTAAATAGATTTAATTTAACATAAACATTTTTGAAAATACAAAAAAAATAAAATTGATTAGATTATATTATTCCATAAATGTCCAATTCAATTAATATTTAATATGTACAACTTTAATTATGTAAAAAAATCATTTTATATAACTAATTTTATATTAGTTATAATTCTCTAGGTATAAAAAGTGATATAATGACATAACTATAAATAAGATAATACTTTCTGTACTAGTTGTAATTATAACCGATATAAAAAGTGGATGTGGTGACATAACTACAAATAAATGACATTTTCTATGTCAGTTGTAATTATAACCTGTATAAAAAGTAGATATTGTGATATTTTTATAATAAATAAGAAAACTTTTTATATTAATTATAATTATATAACTGGTATAGAAATTAGTTTCTTATTTTTTATTTATTTATAAACACAAACCTATAACGCTCCAACTTTCAAAACCCTATCTGCATGACCACACATTCCCTCCTTGTGAATCCTCTTTAAGTCTAACATTGGCTGGAAATGAGAGTAGAGCATTAAAAGTGAAGAACCATTAATTCATTGCATTAAAGTTTTTGGTAGAGAGTGGTGTCAATCCCTTATATAATTGGGCTTAGATCTCATTGGTGTCCTATCTCTCATTGAACCTCCTTCTCTAAACCTAACAAGTGGTATCAAAGTCAAGTTAGGCTTAGATGAGTACAATGATTTCGGTATTGAAAGTCTTTCTAGTGATTGTGAATGTAGAAGGGAATCACCGATGAAGGGAGAGATTGTTAGAATTCCAAGTGTGAATCTATGTCTCACATTTCCATTATCTTAAGGATTTTGGTAGAGGAGTGGTTTTAACCCCTTATATGGTTAGACTTAATCTTATTGATATCGTATAGTTAACCCCTTCCCCTAAACCTAACAGGTTGTAGGGAAGAGAATGACGAACTAAGAGTTGGTGTCAGGCGTGTAGTACAACAACAAAGTCTCATGCCTTCTAGAGTATGCATCTTGGAGTGCTTACCATTGCCTCTCATGCATTTTTTACCAATACCATGTTTGTGGTACCACTTTTATTTTTTTAGTACGCAATACTTTTTATATTGGTTGACATTATAATCGATTGGTATAAAAAATATATTTTTTATACGCGTTCTAAAATCAGTATTCAGTTCAGTACTTTTTACACCCTTTATTTCTATACCAAATCTAGAATTGGTATAACAAGTCTTTTTGAATTGGTATAAAATAGCTTCTTTGTACTGGTGTCCATCCACAAACTTGTTAAGATGCTGTAATTTTTCAATTTGTTTAAAAAATAGGTATTTGAAAATTAAAGATTTTAATGGTGAGGGTTAGCCATAGGAGAAGATTCAAATTAGTATAATATGAGGAAATATACGCACTATAGAATTGAGTGGGAACAAGTTAGGGAGGAATGAAGAGCCAAGAATCCTAAAGAAAAGAGAAAAGATTTGGAATGTATGAATTTCTTTAGCTCCATCATACACACCTTTAATAACCCTTTTGGATTTGTCAAACTCTTTTTCCTGTCATGTGCCTACACCCACTTTCACCTTTATATTACTTTATTCTCCCAATTTCTCACAAAGAATCCCGTATCAAATCTTACTCTTAGTCATTCTTTATTGGTCTCTTTTAATTCTTAATTCATTAAATTCTCACCCCATTCAAAAATTATCAAGTGTTTCAACTTCCACACCACTACTTATCAGTTATCTAAACATTTTACAAATTCATGTTTGTGAAGCAATCACCGAAAACAAAATTCTGCATAATCTATAGACTACGGAAGGAACCAACAAAATCATCTTCCTCGATGTTGAAAGTTTTACATCGATTAGAGATAAGACCAGTTTATAATATAAAATAGATGCATACTTCACCTTTTATAAGGTTGAATTAAACTTAAGAACCATTTTCTAATAGATGATTCCAACTGGGCGAAATTAAACCTAAGTTGAACTTTGAATACTCAACAATAATAGTTACATTCATTAATTCATCCAAACAAGTGAGGACCATAAGTATGTTTCTGGGATTTGCTGTTCACAATATTAAATACATATTCATCCCTGCATATAAGTGCAACTTTTCCATTGTTAATTTAAGATCTCTGAGTAAGAACAGTAATAGGACCACACATATACCACGTTCCTCCACAGTGATTTCAACCCTAGAGGTTCAGTTATACGATAAATCTTTCACTTTGCCACAAGGTATAACAGTCTACCATAGCAATCAAATTTCTTTGCATGTTATTTTAATATCAGAATAAGTCCAAAGGCATAAGGCCATAATCACACTTCACGTACTTTCACTTTATTTTATCAATATTTTTTCTCTATGTTAATTATTGTTAATAGAGTGGTACTATTTTTTCCTGTGACACTCATTAGTCTATTTTTTTCGAAAAGATGAACTAGTTCAGCCCTACACAATCCCTATTACTTCTCAATGTCTCGTTTTTTCCAAAGTTAATTCAATATGTTCTAGTGTAATAATTGAAATCAGTTGAGATTCCTGTAGTGTTTGAGGTAAAAACGAAAGCAAAATGTACATCAGACAAAGCAGAAGAGAAAAATAGGAAAGACACTATACTATGTTTCTCAACATACGTACGAACACGTTTACTTGAGCCTAACTAAACTATAAAAGGTCACACCAGAAGCAATTCAGAAACTTTATTCTCAGTTTCAACCCTTTCTGCTATAATTTATTTATGCCTCAGTTACTAAATCTGGCTAGTCTGCAAAATTTGTATGATCTGAATTGCCAAAGAAAATATAATGATTTTGTTTATAAATGGATGCAAGTGTATTTACATGATAACGGTACATGACTATCTGTGTCTCATCATTATATTGTTATTTGTTACTTAAGAACACTGATATCATATCAGTTTATTCTCCTTTTTTCATTTTTTTTTGTATACAACTATATGGTTGGTGAAGAGATAAAATAATTTTACATTATTTTTCCTTATCTTAGATGATCTTAATTGAAATTCGTTTAAAGTCAACTGTGTTATAAAATCAACCTATGATATATAATGAAATAGAAACTTCATCAAACAAATTTATTTTATAAAGCTTAAATTCTCTAATATCTTTTAAAACACACCTACATATATAATATTACTTTCAAAGAAAAGACTTAGAGATGGATTTATTTTAGAGAAGGAAACAAATTCTTCCCACTTATATTTTCCTTTAACTTTGATATTATTCCTCCCAGTTAAGATGCTTCTGACTTCATATATAATTGATAAAAGAAATAGAAGCATCTAGGCGTAATAAGTATCAATATCATAAAATTGGTTCTCTTAGGTTTCAAACGTAACTAGTGTCGTTTTCATGAATGTAGACTGTGAAAAAGAACTCCACCTCAACTTAAAAGAAGTGAAAAAGGTGTTTGAAGAATCATGATTGAGATGAGGACTCGTCAATTAATACGAACCTCATGAAATAATTAATTATATTAAGGATCGACCTACCCTTACCACCACATTTTTATTTTATATACATGTATAATTTGTTAGGTTGATTAGGAGAATAAGAGACAGCAAATTGAAGTAGAGACATAAATTATTTATTTATTATGTAAAAAGTAAATTCATATATCTCTCATTAGCATGGAATGAGAAGTTAATAATTAAAAAAGTAAACTATTAGAAAAATTCATCAATGGCTGGAATAACGTTGTTGCATCTCATTTTTCTTCTCTTCAATAAAATACAATACATAAGGGGAGTACTTACACCATCTCATATAAAAAAGGTTTAATACCCAACTTTGTCTCTAGTTTGGTTGACAAATCTCAATTTAGTCCTTTTTTAAAAAAGTGTTTTAAATTGGTCCTTACTTATAAAATTTTGAATCAAAATAGTTCCTTCCGTTAAATAATGACAAACGGCGTTAAATTTTTTTTTTCTCTTCAGAAAAACTTAGTTATAAATAAAGATTATGCTCACTTGTTACCTCTACTACCAAATGGAATACCTTTACGTTCTCTTTAAAAAAAAGTACTTTTATTTAGTTATTACTTTTACAGTACATTTTTTTTTAAATTTTGAAAAATTGATTAAATATATATTTTTAATTCTTCTAAAATAAGTGAGTTTATAATTTTTTTAAAAGGTATTTATTTCTTAATTACTCTAAAATTAAAAATAAAAAAAATAATTTTTTAATGATTTTTTTTGTTTTTGTAATATATAGTTATATAAATATTAAAATTTAAACAAATTTAGTAATATATCATTATTATTTTGTTATATACATCATATATATATATATATATATATATATATATATATATATATATTTATTTATTTTGTGAAGTTTAATTTAATTTTACATTACTTAATACGATAAGATATTGTTATTTATTTAATTATACCTTTTTGTAAACTTTAAAACATACACAAAAATAAATATAATGTAGATGGAGGCATACAATTTATGTTAAATATATATGTTGATATTTGTATGCTAAACCACACGTATTTTGTTCTAACAAAATATATATATTAATTATTCAAATTTTATATTAAATGCTTAAAATTAATTATCACTCGTCTTATATAAATCGATTTGAATTTGAATGAAATCATTTAATGATTTTAAATGGTAGGAATATATTTTGATTTGTTAAATGGTTAAATTCATATTATCAATGCAAGCAATTCAGCTATGACCAATAAAAAAATTTAATTTTTTAATGATTTTTTTTTATTTTGTAATATTATTTAGTTATATACATCATAAAATTTAAACAAAAACAAAAAATCATTAAAAAATTAAATTTTAGAGTAATTAAGAAATAAATATCTTTTAAAAAAAATTATAAACTCACTTATTTTACCGGAATTAAACATATATATTTAGATTTATTTTTAATCAATTTTTCAAAATTAAAAAAAATGAACTGTAAAAATAATAACTAAATAAAAGTACTTTTTTAAAGAGAATCACACTTATAAAGAAACTAAAGGTATTCCATTTGGTAGTAGAGGTAACAAGTGAGCATAATCTTTATTCATAACTAAATTTTTATGACTTCATTACTCAATGAAAGATATTAAATTTTTATTGCAAAAAGTACAATAATCATTAAATACTGCAAATACTGACAAAAACCTGCAATGCACAAAAAATAAGAAGAAAAAAAAAAATTAACGCCGTTTGTCATTATTTAACGGAAGGGACTATTTTGACTCAAAAATTTAAAAGTAAGAACCAATTTCAAACAATTTTCTAAAGAGGGACTAAATTGAGATTGGTGAACCAAACTAGGGACAAAATTGGATATTAAACCTATAGAAAAACAATCATATACAAGAAGCCGTATATATACGGAAAAATTAAAAAACTAAATTGCACTATCTTCACACAAACACATTTAAGCAAAGATTATCATTACTCGCCTATAAGATAGAGTACATTCTAAGCACACTTGTGAATCTAACTTGTAATGTTGTGTATGGTGGCATTGTTGCATCCCATAAAATTAATTAGTATTAATTATGGCTTCAGTCTCTGAATTTTGACGTAAAATTGAAATTTGTTTCTGTCCAAAACTTTAAAAATGAATATGATTTTTATAACCCAATTACATTAAATTTTTGACATGTGAAATGTGTTTCTTAGTAGAAATTGAAGCAGGAATATGTCAAATGGTATAAAGAATTCAAATGCTAACATAAAACATATTTGACATGTAAAAAAAAATTAACGTAATTAAGGTAAAAGGATTATGAATGGGGACCAAAATATGTTCCTGCTTTGTTTATATCCTCTTTTTGAGAGTTGAGAGTTATCATCTGTATCTTTTCTCATAACATTTTTGTGTTGTAAACTCTAAAGAGAATTAAAACACTTGTCTAGACGTGTTATCTAGGGTTAAGACAATAAGTGGTAAAAATACTTAAGACCTAAAGTAATAAAAATACTTGAGACAATATGTGGTTTGAATACTTGTAAACTAGAAATGGTTAAACTCAGACTAGTCATGTTGACTAGGTTAACTAGGAGTAGTGAGAATAGTTGTTATAAACCCAGAGAGGTAAAACTCATGTAATCATGTTAAAGATTACTGGAACCCCTTAAAACTTCTTAAGGCAAAACTACGTAGCTCAAGTTGAGTGAACCAGTATAAAACTTGTGCTTTGTTGCTTTCCTTCTTTAAACGTTTTCATAAAGCCTTTTTTAAACATCATCATCTGAACATATTTGTTATTTATTAATCTTTTGAAAACCTATCAGATGTCATTTGTGAAAAGTTTTGAAAATACTACTCACCCCCCTCTAGTGTTTTCTTGTGTGTTTGATAGGAGCTTCGTAGATTGCACATATGTTTGTAGGTTATGGAGGTTCGCAAAGGTTTGCACAAAGGTTCATGTAGAGGTTCACAAATGGTGTTCGCGTGGAGCGTAACAACGATAAAGGTTGTGTGTTTGATGGGAGTAAGGGGGTTAATAACTAGAGTAAGCCTATGAGGGGGAAGAATATCAAACTTATTTTTGTTAAAGTACATGACAATCGATAACGGCTCCATACATATAAACGTAAGCTTTTTTATAGCTTGCTCCTTTTTTTACGATCATTCTTTTTATAAACATAGTTTGATACGATCCTGTCCAGGAAAGAGTAAAATCTTTTCTGAATTTGAATCCTCAAGGGCACAATAAAAATAAATAAAAGAAGAACGCGAAATAAGAAAGAGATGGAGACGCCACAATTTAGCAGATTGATAAGTCAATGAAGATTCGCCACAAAAATGTTAATCTTTGATAAGAATTAGAGTTCTAAACCAAGAACCAAGAGAATCCTCTCTCAAAAATGAAAATGCATATATTATGACTCCCAAAGTGTCTACATATATATTTGGTGCCCCTATATATAGGTACAAATGTTTAAGGCACCTAAGAAATCCTAAAAGAAAGCCCAATGACATTGGGTCCAAAAATAACTTCAAAAATAGAAACAAGTTGTTTGCAATTAAAATAAAAATACAATTTATTTAATTTCCCAAAATTATTCTTCAATTGTGTTTATGATCTTCATGTTCTTTAAATTCCTCTCTTCATGGAAGATTATAAGATTCAAGATTCAAGGAGACGCGTTTTGATCTTTAACCTTGTTCTACATCCTTTGAATTGCAAATGTCCTTCTTCAAGTTCTTCTCAAATATGTTTCACGAGATAGTCATCTATCATACCCTCCTTCTTGAAAAGGATTTGTCCTCAAATTCGTACCTCTTGAAGATTCTTTATCATCGTCATTTGTCGTCCACCCCACTTTTAATTACAATTTTACTTATAATCGTGATTAATGATGGTTATTTAAATAACCGTCACTAAAAAGTTCATTAAAATTTAAAAATTGTCATCATGCAAATTTTTTTATAAGGATAACGTGTTAAACATCATCCATAAGCTATTTTAGTATTAATGATCTTACGTTTTCAAAATTTAAAAGAAAAAATATAATTTTGGCACCTAATTCATTATTATAAGAATAAAACTTTTATTTATAATTATAATCATGTGAGTTTGGACCACCCAGCCCGACTCGACCCGGCTGACCACGGGTTGGTCACTTAGTGAGTCAATCCAACCCAACTTATTTATTAGCGGGCCAAAAAAATTCAAACCTGGCCTGACCCACCACGGGTTGGCTCACTAGCTCACTTAATTAAAATTTTTTTAAATAAAAAAATTACAAACTTTCTATAATTCAAATCTAAACAAATTTCACTCCCAAATTTCACTCCCAACATGAGTGTTTAATTAATTTTCAAAATAAGGAACTTAAATAATTTTTTCAAGCAAAAAAAAAATAATAAGTATCTTTTTATAAAATTAAAATTAAAATTTAATAAAATAAAATTAGATAAGAGGGTTGGTGGGCAACCCGGCCCACCACGGGTTCAACCCCCATGTGCTAGGTTTAAATGAGCCGGGTTGAAATCTGACCTGCATAAAAAAATACAATTTTTTAAAACCCAACCCGGCCTGAACCCATGGTGGGTCGGGTTGACCCGCGTGTTGTGACCCATTTTGACAGCTCTAATTAAGGAACATATATTGGTTAGAGGCTATGGGTGGAAAGTACAAAGAACGCATATATGGGATTGGAAATGTTGGTTGTCAAGATAATTACGTTGGCAGTTACATATACGACAAATACAAGCATCTTCTAGTCAGGAAACAAATGCACAGGAGATTATTGAACTTCAAACGCGACTAGTAAATAGTGAGCAACGACTAACAAATAATGAGGAATAAATTCAACAAATGAATTCCAAATTTCAAAACTTTATTAACGCCATCATGTAATACCTTCCGCCTTCGGCAATAGCTATTGCACAAAACATTTTTGATTTGTCGAATATTGAATGACAAAATCAGCTAAACAATGATGAAATGCAACCAGAAGATCAACCACAATATGAACAAAATGACCATCATGATTATTAGCATTACAAAACTAAGTTTACCATGTTATGAACTATATCTATATTATTCTTAAAATTTCATAAACTTAATTGGCAATCTTGTTTATGTAATAGTATAATATAATTCAGTATTAAATGATAAATGCTTGAGGTTTGGTGATCAATGTCCATGTATTCTGATGGCTGCATTTTTGTTATATCATGTCCAGGTCTGTGACTCATGAAACAAGCAAACTGTTTCTGCCTCTTTATTACTAATTTAGATGCCGATTTATCCATATATACATATGAATTTATTGATATGTATTATATAGGAGTAAATTTATATGTAATTACATACAGACAAATTTGTATGTAACGTTATCTACGATATTTTACTTACAGATTTTTGTATGTATTTTAATACACAGGTAACATTGTTTTACCTATGGATTTTCGACCTTATATACAAATTTTGACCTAGGTAATAGCGTTTTTTTTTTTAATGTGTAAAGTGTTGTCTCGGTTATCTTTAACAAAAAATTTACTAAGGCACCATTGTTTTCTATCTTCCTCCATTGTTATGGTTCTTTGCGAATGTCACGTTGCCACCATCTTCCATTTCTTTCGTCGTCAAATGACACCATGTTGTCGCTTTACCACTACTATCACTTCTTCATTTCTTCCCTTCCCTTCCACATCTCTAACTCCATAACCTTCACTGTGCTTCGATTTTGAAATCTGTGAGAGAGATATTCGCTCAAGTTTTTTTTTTTTCTGTTTTTTATTTTAAAAAAGATAATGCAACTATTTTTTGTTGAAGTTCTTCACACTAGATGCAATTTATCACTTGGTACTTTAAAGATTTGTGAGGTTTCTGATTCTAACTTGTTTTGTGCTCTAGTTTCATGAAAAATTTAAAATTTTTATTAATATGTTTTTAATTTTTTTATATTAATGTTAAAGTATAATTTTTATGTTTAATGTATTTTTTTATATTTGATATATGTTGCATTAGTGTTTAACACATTTACTTGTTATAAGGATAACATATTATTGTATCTAGATTCTGTCTAATTCTAGGTATGATAAATATAACGTGTTGTTTATCTGTTAGTTCTATGGTATTTTGTACAAGTTTTATATATAAGAAAAAAAAAATAAAAAATCTATTAAAAAAAGCCTACAGTAGACTTCGGTTATCCAAAACATAAAGTGGTATTAGCATTCGATTCAATCTAACCTTAAAATCCTTTCTAATTTAAAATATTATTTAATTTTAAAAGTATTTGGTCTCGATTATTTTTGTAAGAACCAAAACCAAATATCTTATTTAGTCTCAATTCTACAATATCAAATACCCTTAAAATTAAATATATATTTTTTTAAAATTAGAAAGATTTTAGACTTTCATTGTTATTTGAACCAAAGTCTAATCCACATTTATTTATTTATTATTTATTTATGTTTCATGTTTCAATTTTGAAGGAATTGGAACATTATTGGAATCTTTATGCTTCGGTTGATAACCGAAGTCAAAAAAATCACTATTTTTATCTTGCATTACTGTTTTAAAATAGTGACAATTTAAAACAAGAGAAATAAAAAAAAGTAGCTAATTGAGAAAAACGGTATTAGTAAACAAATGCATGGAAATTTTAAAGAAGAAAAGTAAAGATTTGCATAAATTAAAAATAAAAAGCAATAAAATAATCGGAATTGAAATGTAAATGATCAAAGGAGAAAAAAATATAAATGCAACCATGTAAAAAGATTAAAGGCAAAGCAAACAGCAGATTTTAAAATACATAAAAGCTTAAAGTAGCTCTAAATGATTAAAGTGGTAATGCCATATACATCATTACTAATTATAGTAAACGTTATAAAAAAAATTTATAGTATTGTAATATATTGTTTGTATCAATGCAACCTTAAATATGTTTTCATTTATAGACGTAGGTGAATGATTATTAATTTTAGTTTATGCATGACACGTTTGATTCCTATTCTAAGTCAACCATTAGAAATATACAAATGACGTGCTACTAGATCATTAGACCTCTAACAATATTAAGTTTCTTTTTGGTTCCTTTGATCTGTCTTCTCAATAAAATGAAATTTTTTCGTGAGTGTCTTTGAATTTTTTTTTTTTTTTTAATTTAGTCAATTTGACATTTAAATAGTTTCCTTCATTCATTTCTGTGTAAAAGAAAAATCAAACAAAGGAAAAATATTTAGTGTTGTGTATGTGGAGATTTTTTTCACTAATGAGTGGAAGACCTTTTAGAAATTGTTAAATTGTTGTGTTATAGGAAAATTATTATCTGATGTTTAATTTGTGTATTGAACTATATCCCCTCTTAAACTATATCCAACAAAAATGTCAGTGAGTTGTAAATCCAACATTTTTATAGTGAGAAATATATTTATGAGGTATATTTTTACTTTTTTAACATATGAGAAATAAACTTATGGATATTACTTAAATTCTTCCTAACTTTAGCCGGAAAATTTTGATAATAATAAAGTATGAATATATATAATTTTTTTAACATAACAAGAGGATGTTTATAAGTATATACATTTTTGTTTTATTTTTAATCTATTATTCATTTCCATTTTAATTATTAAAATATTTATAGCATATGAAATAATATATTATTTATTGTTTCCTTTGAAATTTAGTTTTGTAGAAGTTTTATTAGTTATATAACTTTTTATTATATTTCTTTCATATTTTTATGATTTTTTTTCTTTATTACAATTTTGATTATATTTTTTTTCTGTAGTTTCATGCATTGCAAATTAGGAAACTCAAATTTCAATTATATATATATATATATATATATATATATATATATATATATATATATATATATATATATATATATATATATGATTATTTGCTTTCTTTTGTAATATTTATTGCTTTTTTTATATATGAAAATGTTTAATTTTAAATTTTTAATATTCAACTCTCTAAACTTACAAAACTTACCTTATGTATTCTTTTTTACACTTAATTTTATTTGATTTAATAAGTACTTCTTTTTATACAATATTTCATTCTCTCACAACTATTTGACGCAATCTATATCTTAGAGCTATCAAAACGGATAATTCGGCTCGATCTGGTTCGGTCCATTACAGGTTGGTCATTTAGTGAGCCAACCCAATCCAATTCACTTATTCGCGAGCTGAAAAAATTCGAATTTGACCCGACCCACCATGGGTTGGTGGGTTAAACGGGTTGGCTGATTGACTCATTTAATTATAAGTTTTTTTAAAATAAAAAAATTACAATTCTTTTTAATTCAAATCTAAATAAACGTTACACTAAAATGATGTTAAACTCCAAAAAAATTCAAAATAAATAAAAAGGAAATATCATACAATCCAAGTGTAATTCAAAAACATGTAGAAAAGACGAATAAATAAGCTTTTAATATTGATGATTTTTGTATCATTTGTCCATTTATAATATCAGAGTCTTGAATAGATAAATGTATAATATTTTTCTCTCTTGAAACATGTTATTCTTTATCATCATCTGTAGTATAGTGAAAAAAATGCTAACTAATAATATTAAAACATAAAATAATAAATGATTAAATTAAATTAGGTGGATTGGCGAGTCAACCCGGCTCACCACGGGTTCAACCCGGTGAGTCGGGTTCTAAGTGAGCCAGGTTGAAAACTAGTCCGCATAAAAAAATTACATTTTTTTTCAAATCCACGGGTTACAATCCATTTTGACAACACTACTATTTCTATTAGTTTGCTCATATGTCTAAAATATTTTACCTCTCACCATTGGCTAGAGTACATACTTTTGTTCAATATACAATTTCATTTAATTGGTGTATTGCATTTCAAAGAATAAAAACTTCAATTTCATCACTTTTATTCATTTTTTTATCATTGTTTTTATTTTATCACATTAGAACATATGACAATTATGCAATTGCTATTTTACTCTATTTTGATATTTATGTTTCATGATATTTAATACTGAAAAAAATAATGTGTGTTTTTCAATGTTAAATTTTTGATGATATTATATTCCTTTTTATGTAATTTGATTTTTTTTAAACAGTAATTTAATTAAGATTTGGTAATGGATATAGATGCAAGATAAAATCATTACCCCCATACTCAATACGAATAAAAATGAGATATAAATTTTATACCTATTAAATATAAAAGTAGGATGTGCATATTCAAACTCGTATGTACTAAATGGAGATTAAGTAATTAGTCCAAGTTATAAATAATATTGTAATACAAATGTGTCATCCAGAAAAAAAATTTAAGATTGTAAAATAAATGTCATTCATATTTATTTTAGAATAAATGTTAGAGATTAAAACTAATAATTTAAAATTTTATATAAATATAAATAAAAAAGTATTATAAATAAATTAAAATCAAATTTTATATATTTCATGTGAATATTAAATATTTATTTTTAAGTGTTTTAAAAATAAAAATATAGTTATTTTAAATTTTATAAAAAATATATAATTGAAATAAAAAAAAGTGGGTGACCTTATTAGGGAAGTAACAATAGATTTAATTTTTTTTTTACAAACATTACTGTAGTGCGCATGTGATTATAAAACAAAATCCTGTTTTAAAGCAAAAGATTAAAAAATTATTGTTTAAACATTTTATATATATATATATATATATATATATATATATATATATATATATATATATATATATATGATTATGTTGTTTAATTTATTTTTACTTACGCACTAGTGTTCTATATTAATGTCTTTTATATTAATTTGTTTTTGTTATTTTGTTTGCTTGTGATGGTTAAAATATCTTTTTAGTCCCCAAGTTGGGGTGAGAATTTTCATATTGTCCCCGCTTTCAAAAATGAGTGCATTTGGTCCCCATGTTTTCAATTTTGAGTGCAATTGATCCCTTCCGTTAAGTCCATGGTAACGGCGTTAAGAGTTAAGTGACTATGCATGTTATGTGGCAGGAAATGTTGTCGTGGCAGTAAGGTGGCAGTACATGTGTTTTAAATTTGGGGCAAATTACATATATTAACTTTTTTAAATTAGGGCAAAATTATTGATTTGAAATTAGGGGAATTATATTAAGGTGGAATCAACGAGGCTTAGATTGGGAGAAATTCGTTTTCTGAGAACGGGATTGGGAAATTAGGGCTTTTGCAGTGAACATTGTGTTTGAGTGCGTGGAAGCAACAAGGTGGTGGATTTCGTTTTCGAAGGTGATTTGTGAGCGAAAAGGTTCGAGATTTTGGTCATCCACGTAGAGGTTCTCTTTCTTCGAAGCCAAAAAGTTGAAGGTGATGTTTTCTTTGGACTTTTTTATGTAGTTGCTTTCCCCCATGGAACTTGTCTTATTGTCCCCTTCGTATGCTGTGATGTGGTCCCTTTTACTGTGTTGTGGTACCTTTTATTCTGTTGTGGTCCCAAGTTGCATATGTAGTGGTCCCAGGGTACTTGTTTACTGTTGATTTTTGTGTTGTGTGTAGTGGTTTTGGTTCGAAATTAGTGCGTAGTTTGTTGTCTTTTGTAAGGTTGAACATGTGGTTGTTATTTAATCTCTATTTCATGGTTCTTTATCACTTAAGCTGTTGTAGGTGAAGTAGTTATTGTGTGTCATAAAGTGTAACTTTTCTATGCCTACACGTGTTAGTAACGTGTCATATATACAATTAAGTTCTCATACTGTATGCATGTGAAGTCTGACACTGAGTTTTATATAGGGTTATAAATAGTTGATAAGTGAAGAGTATGGAAAACTGTCATGTTGAGGTGGTGTTTCACCATGGGGGGAAGTTTCTTAATGATGGATCATTCGGATACCGTGGAGGGGAAACAAGTAACTTGATGATAGACATAGATAGATGGAGTTATTTTGAAATGTTGGCCATACTTAAGGAGATGGGTTATAGAAATGTTAAGGAATTGTGGTATTCCTTGGGTGGTCGTGTTTTAGAGGATAGGATTGAATTGATAACTGATGACAAGGGAGCAATGCATGTGGTGAACATTGCATTATTGAATGGTAAAGCTCATGTGTTTGTGGTTCACAAGGTGTCTGACCCTGTTTATCTGCTGGAATTGGAATATAATGTTGGTCAAGGTGGTGAGGATGGTAATGTTGGTGAAGGTGAAGGTCAAGCTATTGAAGGGGATGATGTTGAACATGTTGTTGTTGAAGGGGATGTGCAGGCTGCTGAAGGTGGAGATGATGTTGAACATGTTCATGTCGAAGAGGATGTGCAGGCTGCTGAAGGTGGAGATGATGTTGAACATGTTCATGTTGAAGAGGATGTGCAGGCTGCTGTAGTTCATGATGAGGTAGGTGGTGTTGAAGAAGTAGTCCATGATGAGGGAGGTGGTGCTGAAGAAGATGTCCATGATGATGTAGGTGGTGGTGAACAAAATGTGCAAGAGGAGGTTGAAGTGAGTAGTTGGATAGGGTCTGATGAAGAAGGGTCTGATGATTTGGTAGATGTTGATGTCCATGCAGTTGAACAACTTGAAGTCCAAGACCTGGAAGGTAGTCTTTTCTTTGAAATGGGAACAGGAAGTGGAAGTACCTCAAAGGTCCATAAACAGGCTAGGGGGTTATCGAATACTGAGTGGGAATCTGATAGTTGTGGAAGTATTTATGCAAGTGATGATTCAGATGAAGAAACACCCCGAAATGGTACTTTTGGGATCTTCTCAGAGCCTGTTAATATGAAAGAATATAAGTGGGAGTTGGGAACATACTTCCCTGATAAAATAGATTTCACTGATGCTGTTAGAACTTATGGAATACATAATGGTAGGAAGTTGAAGATTTTTAAAAACGATAAGAGAAGAATATGTGTTAAGTGTTGTGGATCACAAGGCAAATGTCCATGGTACGCATATTGTGCCTATAGGAGTACCCAAAGTACATGGCAACTCAGGAAGATCATAGATAGACATACATATACTAGGGAATTCAACATTGGGCTAGTTACCTCCAAATGGTTAAGTGGGAAATTAGAAAAGAGCATGAAAGTAAATCCAGAAATAAATCTGAAAAATCTGCACTCTAAGTTTTGCAAAAATGGAACATTGGTGTGTCTAGGTCCACAACAACGAAGGCAAAAGCAATGGCAACAACCAACATTGAGGGTTGTTTCAAACAACAATATCAAAGGTTGTATGACTATGCACATGAAATACTTAGATCGAATCCTGGCTCAATAGTCCAAGTGAAAGTAGATCGAGTTGGTGATGATGTTATATTCAATAAAATATATGTTTGTTTAAAAGCATGTAAAGACAGCTTTGTCTCATGTTGCCCTATTACACATTTGGATGGTTGCTTTTTAAAAGGTAAGTATGGAGGGGAACTTTTAACTGTTGTGGCAAGAGATGCTAATGATCAGATGTGTCCATTAGCATATGCTGTGGTTGAAGTGGAGAACAAGGATACATGGACTTGGTTTTTAGAATTGTTAATTGATGATGTTGGAGGTGGGGCATACAGTTCAAGGTGTACCTTTGTGTCAGATCAACAGAAAGTAAGTGAATGTTTACCTTTGTTTGTTTCCTTTGTTGAACATGCCAGTTTTGGACTCATACTAACCTTCATTAATTTCGTAGGGACTTAAGCTAGCTTTACAACAACTATTTCCTGGTGTGGATCAACGTTTTTGTGTAAGGCACATTTATGCCAATTTTAGGAAAAAATATCCAGGCATTAACCTTAGACAACTTCTTTGGAAGGCAGCAACAACTACAAACCACCAAGCATGGGAATCAATCATGAGACAAATGAAGGATGTCAACGAAGAGGCCTTTAAACACTTGTTTACTATTCCACCAAGGTAAATAAATCTCAATTCCTTATTTTGTATCATATTACTTGAATCTGTCTTGCTTGTCCACATACTTAACTTTTATTTGTTTTAGATTTTGGTCTAGGTCAAGATTCTCAGCAAGACCTGCATGTGACACAATTGTTAATAACATATGTGAAGGTTTCAATAGCGTGATCTTAGAGGCAAGGGAAAAACCAATCATAACAATGTTGGAGGACATTCGAAGCTACCTAATGAAGAGGTGGGCATCCAATAGAGAGAAGATAACTAAGTTTGATGGTCCCATTTGTCCTAAAATTAAGAAAAGACTACAAAAAGAGCTAGAGAAGACACAATATTGGATACCTAAGTAAGTTATGACTTGTTTGCATGACATACTCACTTTGTTTCATATTTATACTCATATTTTTATTCTTTTGGTAGTTGGTCTGGGCTGCAAGTATTTGAGATCCGCCATGCTTCCAACCTTGGTGAAAAGGTTGTGGTTGATGTACAAAAAAGAGAATGTAGCTGTAGGAAGTGGACTGTCTCTGGGATCCCTTGCTGCCATGCACTCACAGCCATGAGGTTTTTGAACATCACTCCAGAAGACTACTTGCCTATTTGGTTTAGAACCTCCACTTATGAGGAAACTTATATCCCAATAATATTTCCTCTCAATGGACCTGAGCTATGGGAAAGGACTCAATTTCCTGATATTTTGCCACCTCCAAATCGGGTCTTGCCTGATAGACCAAGGAAAAAAAGAAGATTGGAAAGCTGGGAGCAAAAGAGAGACAATACACAACTTAGAGAAGCTGGAATCCCAAAGAGATGTAGCTGTTGTAGACAAGTAGGGCATAGAAGACCCAATTGCCCTCAAGCAACTCAACAACAACACCCAACACCTACAACAGACCCTACTCAACCAAGTGAGCAGCAAGACCCCACCAAGCTAGTCAAGCAGTTGAACAACCTACTCAAGAAAGTCACATTACTAATGATCACACTAGCACAACACTTTAGTGAAAACATGTTGTTGTTGAAGACCTTTGTGTTGTATTTTGGAGATGTAATTTAAACTTTTTGTACTTAATCTGTCATGAGCTTTGCACTCAATCAGTTGAACCCATTACTTTTGGTTGTATTTTGTTTAGAATTGTTAATCTGGAAATGAGCTTTGGACTGAATTACAGCTCATGTTTTGTATCATTTGTGAACTACTTGGATATGTATTTTGGCACTCAATGACAGATCATGTTTTGGATAATCTTATGGAATTATTACTGATATTGTCAAGTACTTGGATAAATTTCAGGTTGTTACTCATATTTCAGTTTTGATCATAGAAGCTTACAAGCATTGCACATTGTTTTCAAGTAAAAATTCTGCAGAAAATTGGTTTTCTCGGGTTTGGATTCTCATATCTGTTTTCATTCAGATTTTTCGTGTTTTCAGCTTTTTTCCAAGTTTGTTTACTGTGTTGGAATGTGTTTAACATGATAGTAACTCATATCAATCACAAAATTGCAAATTGAGTTGTTGACTTTATCAAAATCAGTTTTCACAATTCTGCATCAAAAGCTACTCATGGTTTCATATGTGCACATTGTGTCTGTCCAGTTTTATTGATTTTAATGCTTGAGACAAGTTTAATTGCTAATATTATTCATGTTTCAAGTGTTGGAAATCAGTATTTACCATTGAATCTAAAAAAATATGGTTGAGTTGCTGAATTTATGTTTTATTGAGAGTTTCACTGTTTTTAGTAAGTGTTTGCACCGTGCTTATATCATTGTTGAAGATTAAGGTCAATTGATATCTTCTATCTGATTATTTGCAACTAGATGTAGTGTTAGGACCATTCTTACACATTGTTTGATCCAACCAGCGTTGCCTTTGCTGTTTTTACCAACTCTGCATCACTTTTTCATGCATTTTTCTGCATTTTAAGCAATTGACACAATGATTTGGTGATCCAATGTGTTTCAGTGTTGTTTAACCGTTTGTGCAAGTGTATTTCATCATTAGAAACTTGTGTGCACTGTTTATTTGGTTAGTTTTGAACAAATCTGCAAAATCATCTTCCAAACCATCAAAGTTGCTTGAAAATTGGAAGTGCACCACTGATTTTTGGGTGTCATCTGTTTCTTTGTTCTTTAAGTGCTTGAACACATTCAATTTTATGAAATAAAGTTGCTTGAAGACTCAATTCAAATAAAGTTACTAATTGTCATTACTGATATTTTAGGTTGTTACTGTCTCCATCTTACAGAAACTGTCTACATTGCTTCATTACAACAACCCAACAACACCTTTTACAAATTTAAAACAAAAGACAAACAACGATGATGATAACAATCCCCATCAGACATACCAACCCCAACAACACTTTCTCCCTTTTCTGATAAACCAACACTGACTTTTCCAAACTACTGATCTTTCTCCTTTGCCATGCAATTGTAGTATCCCTTTCATCTATATATTCTTCAGTTCGCCATTTGAAGAAAAACATCCTCTGACTTCTTCGTTTCTACTCCGCTGTTCCAAACAAACAACCAAAACCATGTCATCATACACCAAACTAATGTACCCAAAATTTACAAACAAAACCAAAATAACAAACCTTGTTAGGGCAACCCCAAAAATGCCTGCCCTCATTCTTCATTGTTTTCGCGACTCTTAAAACAACTCCCTCTCCACAATAGCAGACCTGGTTTCCCACCATTGCTCCTCTAGACGAAGCACTACGAGAGCTCCCCCATGACCAAGTAGAAGATTGATTCATTGACATTGCTGGAATGTATGGAGACAATAAAGCTTTGACCACACCTAGAACAAAAACCCATTCCCAAACAGCCAAGTTAGGGCACCCACCTCACAATGACATAACTTCATAAAACAGAGCATGAATTTCAGCAAAAGGACAAAGATGACCTGACCTCAACTTCTCCAATGCTCTTCTGCTCCCCTACTTCAGCTCATGTTCGAAGTGAATATACTAGGGCAAATAAATTTTTTCCTTTTTTTAAAGCCTAAAAATGATTTAATCACATCTGTCATTATTAGAAAAAAGGTTTATCCCACGTTGGATAACATTTCCTGCCACATAACATGCATAGTCACTTAACTCTTAACGCCGTTACCATAGACTTAACGGAAGGGATCAATTACACTCAAAATTGAAAACATGGGGACCAAATGCACTCATTTTTGAAAGGGGGAACAATATGAAAATTCCCACCCCAACTTGGGGACTAAAAAGGTATTTTAACCTAAACTAATCAATATCTAATGGCATTATTTTTATTTTTTATTTTAAAATATGGGACCTAACTGTACAGGATGGACCTAATGGTGAAAGAAATCTTAAGGAATTTTTTTTTTCATTATTTTATTGTTGACTAAAGGTTAAGCACGTAATCTTGGACGTGTCCCCTAGCTATGCCTATTTAAGCAATTAAATTGTTTTATTGAAATTCAAATTCTGACTCTTTTTTTGTTTTACCTTTTAACTCTTTTACAGCACATCCTTTTAATATACTTTATTACACTTTTTAACAATGAAACAATAGAAAAAGATGTTTGTTAAAAAAGCTTTTAACTTTACTCCAATAAGTATACCAGACATTAACATTTATTAATGCCATCTAAAGAAGTGTTTCCTTTATTATGAAATTCCCTTAAGCTTATAAACAAAACCACAAAAATAACTTTGAAGATGTCTTGTATTTTGATCAAGAAGATGTCTTGTATTTCTAATTATACTTCAAACAAGTATATTTTAATTACTATTATAAGTGAACGTGAAATCGATTCATCATAAATTAAGTTAAAAATAAATAAATTTAATTTGATTTACTTTTTATGAGTCAAATATTTTATAATTTTATTCAATTCATCATAAGTTGGTGAATTGATTCATTAAAAAATGTTTTATTTTTTCAATTTATTTTATATATTGATTATATTACAATCAAAAGAATTGACTTAACTTACTATTTTATAACCAAATAATCAAAATGTTAATCTATTTTACCAAACATTATTATAAAAATAATAGTTGAAAAAAAAAGTGTCAATTACATAATAAACATATAATTTAAATATTCAAACTATTCAAAATTACTGTAAAATATTATATTATTTAAAAAAAAAAACAAATTATCAACTTACATAATTAAAAATAATAAATAATTATAATATAAAAAACTTATAAAACAACAATAAAAAGTTAATAAAGGATTATCGTTATTGTGTTACAAATCAATCCAGTTTCTACCTCACTCAAACTTGTTTAATATGTACGTTAACTGAGTCGTTACAATTTGACTCATATTTCCAACCTAACCTAGATCAAGTTTATTATAAATTTGATTGACTTTTTTTATAAATTAGGTTAACTCTTATCACTATAAGGAAATAATTAATATTGTTGACTAAAAATTTCTTTCTTACAAATACAAGTTAAAATCTATCTTAACTTCTCTACGTAAAAATATATTTAGGGTAGTTTTTATGGAAGAAAAAGCCTCTCAAAACATTAAATACCGTGATAAATATCTTTCATAAACTAGTTACATTGATAAAATTAAATATTCTATTTGTTTTTCTAGCAAATTCTAAAGAAGTAAGATTAAACAATAAATAAATAAATATAAATAAATAAATATATATATATATATATATATTATTTCTATATAAAATAATAAAATAAAATAATTTAAAATAACATTTTTCATAAATTAAGTTAATTCTTATCGGTATAAAAAGAAATAAGTAATATTGTTGGCTAAAAATTCGTCCATACTGATAAAAGTTAAATAAAAATTGATGCTAATTAATTAGTAGTAAAATTCAACATAATCAATTACTAAGATAAATATTTATTTGTTAAAAAATAAAAGTAATTTTATATTTTTTTAATCTTTTTAAAATAATTAACTTTTTATTACTATAAAAAAAATTATTGATCAACATAATTTCACCACAAAATTATATTGATAATTTAAGTTTATTGACAGTAAAATATCATTAACAAAAGGTTCTTAATAAATTTTATGGACGGATCACGAAATCTAATATAATTACTAACAATTGTGAATCGTCAATAGTAAATGCTATAAATATGTTAAATTTATTTCTTATTTTTATTTTTTTTTTATTAGTAAGTTTTTATTATTTCTTATTTATATTTTGGGTTTAGTCCATATATATATATTTAATCCAAAGAAAATTAATTCTATACATAATTTTTCACTATATTCAAAATATATATATATATATATATATATATATATATATATATATATATATATATATATATATATATAGAATTTAAGATTATTTTAAAGAAAAAAAAAATTTGCTCCTGTCACTACATCCGACACTGTTGGTGGCAACACCATCTACCGTTGTTGGTGTCATTATCATCTACTACCGTCAATAACGCCATCGGTCTACTGCTTCCATTATTCTTCACTTTCTTTTCTTTTTTTCTTCTCATTTTTCTCTTGTCACTGGGATGACTAAGGGTTTAAAAGGTCTAAATCAAACTTAAACTTAACAATGAGACTTTTCAAATTTCTAATAAAACAATTTATGTTAAAATGCATATTAATTTCATTTTAAAAAGTTATCTATTAATTTATTGTAATTATTTCATTCAACGTTTCATTTTTAATAGATAATAAAGTGAATATGTTAATCTATGTTAAGACATTGTTGATATTAAATAGTTCTATTATAAGTTATATATATGCATTTAATAAGATCATTTTCTACTAATAAATCTATCAAAATTCAAATATATTTTCATCAAAAGTAGAATTATCATCTAGTCTTTCAATATCCTCGCTGTCATGGGTTTGAGAATCAAAATTATCATTATCACTAACTGATTCTCTTTCTATTGTTGTTTTTACCTATATTTATATTGTTATTATCTCATTCATTCAAAAAAAAAATCCTTTTGTAATTCATTTTTCTTATCTATTTTTATAGATTTATCCATAACTCATTTTTATGATAAAATTAAAGTCTTAACTCTTCTCTTCTTCTAGAGTTTTGAATAGCATGATTGATATTTTTAGTTAACATATCTATATAATTTTATGTAAAATAAAAAATTATCATATACTAAGGATAAGTATATAAAAAAGAATGATTTAAAACAACAAAATCTGTTTTTGGTTGTCAAGAAAATAAGCTTGACCATAAATGCGTAATATCTTAAGTCCCAAGTCTCTTTCTTTTCTTTAATAAGTTCTTAAATGGCTTAAATGCTTACTTGGTCCCTATGTTAGGAGGTAATTTTCAGTTGAGTATCCGGTTTTAAAAATGTATACATTAAATTCTTTTGTTTTGCAATTTGTATCAATTTTATCCTATTCGTTTAACGGTATTAAAATAGATAAGGTTAAACTGACTGTACATGTGAGGTGTGCGAGAAATGGTCACGTGTCGTTTGATGTGGCAGCCACCACTTCAACGCTGTCTCCCATCTTCCTTTACGCAAGGAGGCAACATTAAAAAAAGAAAAAAGGTTTTCATCTTGAAGGTTGTCTCCCCTCTCCCATCTCTCATCTTCATTTTGCAGGTTGCCCAAGCGAACTTCACCATCTCCATTGCTGGCAAACGCGAAAAATCCTCGTCGGAGAGGGTTGCCGCCCTCGTCGCCGCTGCTCGCAACAAAAATCGCACGAGTGCAAAAACGCTGTTTAACGTCACCCAGTAGACATCGTTTTCCTGATAACACGACGTATATGAGTGGACAGTGGCATTATCGTAAATAGCTTGGTAAACTAGACGTCGGTTTTAAGGTAAGGCGACATCTATGACCTTGTAGACGTCCACACTGCCGCAAACCGACGTCTAATGGCCTGAGGTAGGTGATAAGACAGTCTAGTGACGTCGGTGTTAACGTGGGCCGACGTCTACTGGGCTGCAATTAATGCTCTTCACCTAATTCTCAGGCGCTTAGACGTCATGTAGTCAAAATGCGACGTCTAAGGCCTGTCTGGAAGGCGGGAAGACAGAAGATTCTTTGATTTAGATGTCGATGTTGAGGGGAAGCGACGTCTATGTGCCTGTAATTAATTATGTTCACCAAACTCGAGGGACTTAGACGTCGGCTAGAAGGGCACCAACGTCTATGTTATTATAGACGTCGGCACCCCATCACAACTGTCGTGAACATCCCTGATAGGAAATCAAACGTCAATCGGTTCAGCTTCCTAGACGTCGAATCCCCTCAAAACCGACGTCTAATGGGTATTCAAAAAGTCAGTTTAAATGTTAACTTGGACGTCATATTAGTGAGATAACCGACGTTTATATGACTATAGACGTCGGTTTCTGGAGCAACCGACACCCAATTTCATTTTAAATAAACCGCAAACTTTTCGCGGCATTCAGTTTCTGATATCGTCTTCCTCTTCTCCTTTTTCTCTTGCGGGACCCCCTTTTTTTCTCGCTTATGGCACCTCTTCTTTTTCTCTCTTGCGGCATTCTATTGTTGTTTCTGATATCTTTATCGTCTTCCTCCTATCCTTTTTCTCTCTTGCGGCATCCCAGGTGCATGGTTTTTTTTATGCTTATTGTTTAAACTTTGTTTAGTCTTTCATCGATTATCTTCTGGTTCAACTGATTAAAATTTGCTTTCTTTTTGTTGTGTTTTAGTGCAGTTTTGTTCCTTTCTTGGGGTAACGTAGTGACACATTCTCCATTTGTTAACTGCCTCCTAGAAAAAACAACGTCTTGTGAATTTCTTTTGGTCGTTTCAACCCAAAAACGACCCTGGGTCTTTGCCTAGTTATCGTTTCACCGTGATTTTTCCCTCTTGCGGATGAAAATGAAACTATGCAACAACCCAGATTCGGTTTTGGGTTGAAAGGACTCATAAGAAATTCAAAAGACGCAAGCTTTTTTTGGGGGGAAACTAGCAAAAGGAGATTGTGGTACTAGGCTATCCAAAGACGGGAACAAAACTGCACTAAAACACAACCACTGGAGTAGACGTTGGTTAATGTATACACCGACGTCTATAGTACCTTTTAGACGTCAGTCTATGTCATTTTCGAAGTCTTTAGTGCCCCGTAGACGTCAGTTATTGGTCAGACCGACGTCTATATAATGTCTTTAGATGTTCAGTTAGTTCTACTCCGACGTTTAGTGACGTCGGACATGGCAGTGACTGACGTCACGATAGACGTCAGTTATATTCATTTTCGACATCCCATTGACGTCATCGCAAATGACATCGGTTGTTTTGTAGACATTAAAAGCCCAAAATAACCGACGTTAATAAGTGTTTTTCCACTAGTGTCGCCACCATCTCTATTGCCGCAAACGCGAAAAATCCTCATCAGAGAGGGTTGTCGCCCTCGTCGCCGCTACTCGCAACCGAAATCGCCACAGCACTACTGCTCCCCTTCCCCTTCCCCATATCATTCAACCCCAAATCAATAATCTCAACCTCTGCCAATCACAACAACCAGACTCACCACAGAACATCACGACAACATTAAGCCCCCAAAGAAAGAAGCAACTTTCAACCCAAACACCGTTACCTTAAGCCCAAATTTCACTCACCACAAAATTCACACAATGCACGCACAGTCAAATCTCAATTGCCCCCATCAACCAGAACCCTAGAGATCAAACTGGGACAAAACACTCCAAAACCAAATTCAATTCAACAAATTGAATGACAAATCAAAACCCTACGTTTGAACCACCACAAAGAGAACCTTACCACACCACTTGCACCAATCTAAAAAACCCTCATTGCTTCCTGAAATTCCCAACACTGCACGAACTTTGAGTCCCGCAGAGATCACTGTATTAAAAAAAATTGAGAAAGACAAACAAAAAACATGGAAGAAGAAGTTGGGTGATGTCCTTGGGTGATGAAAAGGGAGGAGTGTATCAGTGGAAAAATTAAAGATTTCCCACAAAACAGAGCTTTTATTGGTCTATTCTTGGTGTGGTGCAAATGCAACTCCAACGGCTTCTCCAACAAAGTCTTGGTGTTTCAAACGTCGTTCGGCGTCAGACAACACGAGGTTGCCGTTCTTAAGGAGGGAGAGCGAGGAACATTTCCCGTTCAGTGGAAAGTCCTAGTTGGCTACCCCGTGAACTTATTCTAGGTCAATTAAATGCCACGTCTTCATTTTTTGCACACACTCTCATGTACAATTAGTTTAACGTTGTCTATTTTAACACCGTTAAACGAATAAGATGGAATTGATACAAATTGCAAAATATGGGGACTCAATGTATACATTTTTAAAACTGGATACTCAACTGAAAATTCCCTCCTAACATAGAGACCAAATAAACATTTAAGCCTTCTTAAATTTAATTTCTAAATTTCAACTTTTTCATAAACCTTCACAGTTTATTTTGAAATTAATCAATAATAAAACAATTTAAAAAAGTTATACTGAAGATCAAATTCAATCACGTAGTTGACGAAGATTGGGTAGAGTCTTATATACAAATGTATACAATGAAAAACTATCACAATATTAGATTTAATATTATTAAATTAAGGCTTTTTTAATATAAAAGAAAATTATAATTTGATAAAGGAACTCTCAAAATCCAATTTCGTCCGCGAAAGTAAATAATAAAAATTAAAGAATTAGAGAATAATAATTAATGGTGGGTAAAGAAAAAAGGAAAAAGAAAATAATAAAATAATCTTCCTTAATGCATAACACATCACTTTAGAATGTTTTCGAAATATTAGTTTAATATGGTAATAATTTGAATTAATATTATGACAAAATTATAAGCAATATTTAAAAATAATATGTTGATTGCTACATTAGTTTCTTCCTAAAGAGAAAAATATGTTTTCCTTTTTTGAATATTATTTGATTTATTTTTCTTGCAATCAAGATTATCATAAGATTACAATGTGTATTTAAATACGCACCTTGTGATAGAAAAGAATGGAGAGACAGAAAAATACCTAGAGATAATAAATATTGAGAAAGAGAATATAGAAAAAAATAGGTTTTCAGACATAAGAGTTCTGTCAATTGTAACCACCAAGGAAATACTAGGGAATTCTAGAGGCTAAAAAGGTACGCCATCTCTGTACCATTCCTTTTTTTCTTTTTATTGTAATTGGATTTTTTTTTTTAGAAAGGGTACGATTTTTACTGCACGAAAATAACCTGTTCTAAAAGAATCGTAGAAAGAATGTTTTCTTTCCTCGTTTCTTTTGGTATTGGCTATATCTCTCACATCACCTGATGTTTTATCATTATTATTTTTTTTTAAAGAAAATAAGTAATAAATCAATAATTTCAAGAATAAAAAATACATTTCTTATCACGTTTTTGTCTATAAATAAATCATAAAATAAAAGGTACACGTCGGCCTATAACTGTTTTATTTCATTTTTCCAATCTTTCTTAAAATAAAAAATTACAAAATATTTAAAGCCAAAAGGTCAATTTTGTTAAACTAAACCTTTTCACTTTTCGAAAAATGTCAAACAATCCATAATAATTTTTAAACAAACTCACAAACCTTTTTTTAGATAAAGAATTATGTGATACCTGATTGTCCATTAATGGATATACTTAGAACAAAAAATTTTTTTTTTTTGTTTCCTAATAATTTTTTTTTATGTTTTGGGAAAATTAAATATTTTGAAAAACCACGTTAATTTTATACATTTAATTAAAGGTACTGCATTTGGGCAGACATGATAGGATGCTAATACCTTCCTTACACGTAACCGATTCCCGAACCTGAAAATCTATTTTTCGTAGACCATGCTTTTATTTTAGGGTTTTTCCATAATAAATTATGGTGGCGACTCTCAAAATCTTTTCTTAAAACGGTTTGTTTTTTCGGTTCACTGTCCCGTCGCGATCCCCAGTGGAGTTGCATCTGGGGTCATGATGGGACCCCAGTTGCAACGGCGAACCAAAAAACAAACTGCTTTAAGAAAATATTTTGGGAGTCGCCACCATAATTTATTATGGAAAAGTATGGAAAAACCCTAAAACAAAAGCATGGTCTACGAAACAAAGATTTTCGAGTTCGGGAATCGGTTACGCGTAAAGAAGGTATGAGCACCCTACCGTGCATGCCTAAAGGCAGTATCTTTAATTAAATGCATAAAATTAACAATGTTTTCCAAAATATTTAATTTTTCAAAAGATAAAAAATAAAATAAAATAAATTATTAGGAAACAAAAAAAATTGTTTTAACCTGACAAGGATTGACCTTAATCCTATGTATATCCATTAATGGACAATAAGGGATCACGTAGTTCTTTATGTAGAAAAAGGTTTGTGAGTTTGTTTAAAAATTATTATGGATTGTTTGACATTTTTCGAAAAGTGAAAAAGTTTAGTTTAACAAAATTAACCTTTTGGTTTTAAATATTTTGTAATTTTTTATTTTAAGAAAGATTGGAAAAAAGAAATAAAACAGCCATAGGCTGATGCGTACCTTTTATTTTATGATTTATTTATAGAAAAAAAAAACGTGATAAGAAATGTATTTTTTTATTCTTGAAATTATTGATTTATTATTTATTTTCTTTAAAATTAATAATAATGATAAAACATCAGGTGATGCGAGAAATATAGCCAATACCAAAAGAAACGAAAGAAAACATTCTTTTTAGTATTTTTTTTAGAACACTTTATTTTGGTGCACTGAAAATTGTACCGTTTTTAAAAAACATCCAAGTACAATAAAAAGAAAAAAGGAATGGTATAGAGATGGCGTACCTTTTTAGGTTCTAGAATTCCCTAGTGCTTCTTTGGTGATTGTAGTTGACAGAAGCCTATGTGAGAACCTATTTTTTTTTTTTATATTTTCTTTTTCAATCTTTATTATCTCTCTAGGTGTTTTTTTTCTCTCCCTCCTCTTTTCTATCACAAGGGTTACACATTGTAATCTTTATGATAATATTGTCTTAAATGTGAATTAGTGACAATGGATAAAATAGGAAAAGAAAAAGTCTTGATTGGAAGAAAAATAAATCAAATAATATTAAAAAAAGAAAAACATATTTTTATCTTTAAGAAGAAATTGATGTAGCAATCAACATATTATTTTTAAATATTGTTTATCATTATTGCCATAATATTAATTCAAATTATTACCATATTAAACTAATATTTCGAAAACATTCTAAAGTGACGTGCATTAAGAAATATTATTTTATCATTTTCCTTTTCCTTTTCCTTTTATCCCCACCATTAATTATTATCCTCTTATTTTTAATTTTGACATGAATATGTAACAAGTATCTACAAAAGACAAAAGTGAATAGTAATACAACAAGTTTTGATTTTAAACTTTTAGTCTTTTACGTAACAAAATGTATTAAACCGAACAACATAAGTGATGTTCAAGAATAAAACAAGTAGTCAAGGAGTAAACAAATAGACGAGAAGTCATGGAGAAAGAAAATAAAAATATAAACATTATTAGAAAGAGAATAGAGATAACTAACCATTCTTCACTCTCCTGTGTAAAATTATGATTTATTGAAAAAAAATGTTAGTTCATTAAATATTTTTTTAGTATAAAAAGTAACGGTCACTCATAATATTTTAATTATTTTATTCTAAATATAATTTGACAATTAATTATAGAGGTATATTAGTATTAAAAAGACCTTTTTCTTAGAGGTCTAAAATAAGGACTTTACTTGCTTAGGCCTTGCTTGCTACGCCTCCACTAGCATCACATCTGTTGCATTTGTTGCTGCTGCCTCCAACTTCTTTCTTTTCTCTTTCTCTTCTATCTTATCTTTCTTCTTATCCTTTTTTTTTCTTTTTTTCCTTTCAATCACCGTCTTTCCTTAATATATAAAAATATTTTATCAGTTGCGAAATTATTACTCATTTTATTCACGAAAAATTTGTCGATAATAAAAATTACTTGATTATCAGATTCCATTAATAATATAATTTTTAATTTATAGATAGATATTATTGATTCATTTTACTGACAATATTTTTTTTCTAGATTCATCGATAAAAATCCAATAATAATTATCAAAATTGTTATAGTGAGCGTCAATTTGGTTGATAATTGATCACAGTTTGGTTGATTGTGATATTTGAAAGTTAATTTTATATTTTAGTATATTAAAGTCTTTGTAGAATTTTTCTTATAAAACTTTCTCAAATATTTTGAATTTATACATAAATTAGTTGAAACTTTCAAATAATTTTATTTTATTGTTTTATAAGTAGTTAGTAAAAAGTTTTCTAAACATATCAATTTTATTGTTCCCTTATTAAATAAGCAATGATCATTATGAAGTGGATTGACTTTGCACTAGACATAATCGTGTAGACTAAACCTATTATTGTTAAAAAAAATGACATTCTTATAAACCTAATAAACAACGAAAAATATTATTTTTACACACATAAAATTTTTCACATTCATTTAACATTATTTTATTTTTTCTTTCTTAAAAAAATACAAAAATTTATATTTTTATAATTATGTTACACATATATTATATATCAAATAAATGTAAAAACGTGTCATTATACATGTTATTAGTTTAAGTAATTTGATTTCTTCAATTTTTTAAATTTTATAGGTGACCGACTAGTTACATTTTTCAGTGATGATTAATATACACAAAACTTGTAGATATGTGTACTGTGCAGAAGAAGAAAAATAAAAGTAATCCAAGAAACTTGATTTTAAAATGATTATTTTGTAGGTCTTAGTTTGGTAAGATAAATACGTGTAATCGTGTCCAACAATACAGAGGAACGTGCACTCATATTGTCCACAAGTTGAAATAAATTATTTGACAGCATTACTGTACTTGGTTCCAAATTATGGACAGCATTAGTAGAAGAAATTAATTAAATATAATAAGATATAAAAGGAAAGGGATGATGGCATTGAGTGAATTGATACTAAGGTAGAATAAGATATAAGAGGAAATGTAGAAAAAGAAGGGGACCACTCTCTATAATAGCTACAAGTTTTGAGTCATTTTCTTCAAGGATCTCGGGAAGTTGAATTGCCCCACGAACACTTAGAAATCCATAAGGTTAAACCATCTCAAAAGATATAAACCTAACTCACAGCAACAAACGGAATTGCCTGCCACTCTGTCCCCTTATAGAACTCAGCTGCCATGTGTCATCACATGGTGCGCATACACATAGACATGCATGTTTTTGAATATAATCATGACATGGATCTGCAACAATACATAAGCAATTTAGCTTGCTAGTTACATTATATATATATTTGGTACTGACCACAACTGAGAGCAACGTGTCTGTGTTTGACAGGACTAAACTACACAGATGGGTGACAACATCAACATTGGCAAAGTCTTAGACAGAGAATGCTTTAAGTACAACTTCACATCTTCAACTTCAACTTCAACTGCAATTGCAACTGCAAGTGACACCTCTGCACAAGATGGGGTCATCAAAGAGCAGGATCGGTTGCTTCCAATAGCTAATGTGGGCAGAATCATGAAGCAAACTCTTCCCCCTAATGCCAAGATCTCAAAAGAAGCAAAAGAAACCATGCAGGAATGTGTGTCTGAGTTCATCAGCTTTGTCACTGGGGAAGCTTCTGACAAGTGTCACAAGGAGAAGCGTAAAACCGTCAATGGTGACGATATTTGCTGGGCCTTGGCTACCCTAGGGTTTGATGACTACGCTGAGCCTCTTAAAAGGTACTTGCATAAGTATAGGGAGTTGGAGGGGGAAAGAGCTACCCAAAATAAGACTAACACTTATGAAAACAACCTTGCAAACATATAATTAAGTCAACAAGGTCCAATTCCCATGCTCAACGTCATTCATGTAGGTCAAATTTCTACTTGTTCTTCATCTGATCTACTTTTCTCCTCACATTTCAGATATTCAAGCTTCTTCTATCCTTATTTCGTATATATGTATGACGTGAGTCCTATATGCGTAGACGTGTTTAGACCTTATCTTTTTTCTCTTCAGGGTTCAAATTTCTGTGTTTGACACTAGATCATCACCTTCTTTCTTGAGAATCGTGTGAGTTATATAACTAATCTTTGTATTTGTATGACAGTAATAAGCTTTAATCATTTAGAGAATTCACGAGCAATACGCATGCCCATCTTTACTTGTAAATGCGATTTTCAAGTTCTTAATCTGGACATTGCTGGCTGTAACTTTTTTATCCTTGGTTCTTCACATCATCTTTACTTGCAAATTGGGAATTCGAATATCTTTATTTGAACAATTGATAAGGCTGCTTCCAAGAGTTTCCACTCTCCATTAATTTCAGCGATGGTTAAGTTAATATCTCTGTAAGAGAATGGAAAAGAAAAGTTTGCAAGCACTCACTTCCCATAGTTGTATAGTGAATTGGAGGCTATGGGAGCATCAGAGAGCCAAAAGGATATAACTAACCATAGTACATGCAGCTAAGAGATAAATAATAATCTCTTCCCATGATTTTGATCTCATTAAACAGTATGCAATTGCCGGCTAATCCAGATTCAAGTAAGGATTTCTCCTTTTAATTACCCTAAGAGATATGATGGATGCATTCGACGAAAGTTTTTCTTGTGCATATGAATATCAGATACGATTGCTTGATGTTAAAGGTTTTCGTTTTGTGCAACTTTTGCTTTTGAGCTTTATTTCTTCCTTTCTTGTTTTTGGATTTATAACCCTCAACGTTTAGAACCTAGTTTTCTCATATTCCAATAATTTTGCTTTTCTCCGACTTGTTCCTGTTTTAAATGTTCAGCTCTTTTTGGGTCTTAAATCATTCCTATTTAGAAGTAACTTTTGAGCGATAGTAGAATTACTTGAACTTGTTTAAAGAGAGATAAATATTTCCTAATGATTAGGAATTTAAATATAAATTTAGAGTTTTATATTAATTAGAATTATGGAAGTTAAGTAATATAAAAGAAGGGGAAAAAAAAAGACCCACACAGTGTTATAGTTTTTTATACATACAATTCAAATCTCAATTTTGATGAATCTCCCTAATGTATCTCCTAGTAAAATTCCAAAATTACACCTCAGTGATAATTATTTTGGTGTTCAATTAGAATTTCTTCGTAGTCCATGTTGAATTAATAATATATAGCAAAATTATTTTTTAAAAAAATCTATTAATTCACCTCTTTATTGCTTCAAATAGTGAAGAATTTTACCTTCTTTTTTTAAAAAATTTAAGATTATGATTTGAATGTCGAGAAAAATATTAGTGTTGAGTATTTTCTAAGAGATAAATTTGAGAAATTCACCAGATAAACGAGGTATGAGTTGTTCAAAAACTTTGATAACACCTTCAATACAAAGTCTCAAGCAAGGCTTAATATTTGTAAGTCTCTTTTTATGTTTTTCAATTTTTTCATTTCTATTTAATGTCGTGTATGTTGAAGGAAAGAATCTGAATTGCATAGAAAAAATAACTTTGAAATTATTTCATTTTAAAAACAATTGAAAATTTCTTTTACAAAATATAAACTTTTATTATAATGCAATAAAATATGTTAATGTAAAAAAAATGTATTCGAGTAAAAGCAAATATATATATACACACATCCACATACATTATGTGTGTGTGGATGTAAGTACAAACTTTGTATACTAAAGCGAAATTATATACAAACAATAATACTTTATGTAGCTAGTGTAACAAGACCAACGCTTTCAATTCTATTAATTGTGCATGTCATATGAGTAAACTTTCTTAAACAACCCTAGCACCATGCTTCCAAGACACGAGACAATGCAAAAATACATTGTTCAACTACTACTAATTCCTTTTGTCTATTCTTACCATCACGATTTCTAATTAACTTATAATAAATATTTCTTTAAATTTGACACTCATTTTATCTACAAATTTTAAAAAGAATTCAATTACAACAAATTTTCAGAAAATCCAATTACCGAAGAATTTGAAACTAAAGGTTTATTATCTGTAAATTTAAAAAGAAAATATAATTATTCATAAATTTTACCACATGATCAAAACCTAAAATGAAATATTTAATTTCCATTTTACCAATAAAAATTAAACAAAATTCTATATTATCAACAAATATTTTTATCCGTAATAAAAGAATTTAATTTACCAACAAAAATATTTGTCTATAATTAAAATTTATTAGTAACTTTTTTTAGTAATAATTTTTTCATTAATAAATAATTTAATAATTTCTTGTAGTGTCTCTTCGTACCTCTTGTCTGCCCCCATTTCATAGTTATGAAGTCATCCATTAAATTACATTATACTCCCAGAAATCTAGTCATTCACTGCACTAAACCATTTTATGTTTAATTGAGGACCAACTATAAATAACAAGTATTATTTGTTTCTTAATTAAAAAAAGCTATTACAACTATGGAAGCCAACTAATGCTTTTATGAACGAATACCACATCAAGTATATGGAAGCTAGTCAAAGGTGCTCTCGATGGACGAGATTCACCTTGAAATCTCCATAAAAACAAAGCGTCACTACTTTTTATATTATTTTTAAATTATGAATTTATTAAGTCATAAAATGAATTCAATAATAATGTAGAGATAGTTTATTTTTTTTTTTTACACTTTGAATTTATCACATTCTCATATATGCACATATATTCAAATTTATAATAATTACTTTAAAATTTTATTTATTGAGACAGTTTCTTTTAGTTTAGGTTAATAATATACTAACCGTGCATGAAAACTAAATTACATAAAAATTATAATTAAGAAAATTTATACAAAAAAATAGTATAGAGAATAATGAGAATTTACTTAACCTGGCTTTAATACGCTAAACAAATTTTTTTGTTACTCTTTAATTATATGTTTGCATAATTATAACACATTTATTGAATTTGTATTAATTATCTTAACAATTATTCAACAAATTTTTTTTAATTAACATTGTAAAGGTAACTTATAAGTTTAGCCATCAAGCTTAAATGAGATTTCTAATTAAGAGAGTGCTTAATGAAACCTTAAATTATCTCTGATTATTTTTTCTATTCTTCTTAACTGATTATAAAATGGATCTAGTTGAGAAGTATGGATATCTCTAAATTATAGGACATTCAAGTTTTTTTTTTCTTTTCTTTTTCTCATTGTTACTCTTATTTAAAAGATTGTTCTTATATAATTTTTTTGTTGTTGTCTAGATTCATTCTATTTATTAGTAGAGATGCTTATTTAATACTATTAAAAATAATTTAAATATCTTAATGGTCGTAATTTGTTCATTAAATACACCTTATTACCACACGAATTGAATACCATTATTGGGTGGAGATCAATCTGGTGGAGATCAATGGAATGGTAGCCATAACATCACAAATACATACAAATATTTTTCTTACTTAGATATGTAATTAAATTAAAATGGAAAACAAGAGCAAAGACTTTTGTTTGTTTCTATTCCTTGACTTTTGTCGGAATCTTCACGAGTTACTCATGTTGTCCAGTATCCAATATATTTGGGCAGCGGCAGGATCTGTTCACAGAAAACGCAGTTGAAATTCAAAAACCCTAGCAAAATCCAGGGACCACATTTTCTGTCTCTACCTTCCATATCACACATGTTCTGTCGTATTGGATTTGAACTCCACCGTTTGCTGGGTCTCGATGAACTTGAAGTTTAATTTATTGGGTAGAATTTGGATCATTATCTTCTAACAAGTGAAGATCATTGCGTGTGTTTGTATTGTGTGTGCCTATATATATTCATTTTCTTCGTAAACAGAGAAACCAAACAAGAATTTTTGTCTTATATTGCTTCTTATAGTTGGCATGTGTTAAAAATGAACGAGAGGGATAAAAACAAGTTAAAAACAAAAAGAACAAAGCATATTATATACCTCATATTTAATTTAATTAACCACCATTGTGGGAAGAAGTTCTCAGATAAGTTGAAGTATAAGTTAAACATTTTTTATAATAAACATAACGTCATCTGTTGTTGCAATTCATTCATCTAAAACCGCATGAAAATATCAGTAATTGAAAAAAAAAATGAAGCTACATGATAGTGACATTTAAATATCATGATTTGATGGATGCTAATATTGTTTATTTTTTATATTTTATTTATTTAAATTATTATTATTTTTATCAATACATATTAGTTGGTAGTTCTATTAGTGGGAGAATTGAATATACAACATTTCTCATTCTCTCTTTTAAATCCTTCAAAACGATTTGGTATCTTCCAAATGTGAGTGAAAAGAGTTTAATTTATAACTTTTTTCACTCTTCGTTCCAACTTTTATCATTAGGTCATCTTTTTAGCTTAAATTAACATTAACTTTATTAACTTTACATATGCTAACTATATAAAAAAAAACTTAAAATAAATAGATTATTATTGAATCAATATTAACCTAATTTTTATTTAATATATTCTAAACTTGTGTATTTTTTCTATTAAATATGGATAATGATTACTTTTAATCTAATAATACAAATTTAAAGAGAACAAATCTATTTACTCATGTTATTTTTTTCACTTTTTATATAAATATCATCATACTCATCTTTTTCGTTCACATTCATAAATCTCCTCATACATTCATATTTTATGCACACTTAACTTACACTTACTCAACTCCTCCATACTCATTTTTCTCATCCACACTCATTCATCTATATTTTTTTTCCTCATCTCCTTCATCCATATTCTTCTTCTCTTATCTTTCATCCACATTCTCCATATATTTCCTTTCTTCAAATGCATTTCTTCTATCCACATTCACCTCTTTCATCCATTATATATATGTTATTTAGACTTGGCTTCCGTGTGGGTGGACCGGTCTGTCCGGCCGGTCTGTTTGTTTTGTTTTGGGCTTGTTTGTTTACAGGCTTTCCCTGTTACTTGTTTTACGTTGGTTTCCCTGTTACTTGTTTTACGTTGGTTAATTATAGTAACCAACCCTGTTGCGTTTGGCTATAAATAGTAGCCAACCCCGTCTTTTCAATCACAACTTCAATACAATAATATTCAGTATTATTCTCTTGCTCCACTCTCTCTCTTTCATTATTCTCTGGTTCTAAGGTTTTCTTGAAAAGCCCCAAGAACCCAACAATTGGCGCCCACCGTGGGGCAAGGATTCAAGAATTCCCAAGGAGCAATGGCAACCAAGTTCGACGTAGAAAAGTTCAACGGCGCTAATGACTTCGGGCTGTGGAAGATCAAGATGGAGGCAATCTTGATACAGCAGGGATGTAATGAAGCGTTGAAGGGTGAGTCGAAGATGAGTGATACCATGACTCAAGAAGAGAAGAAGAAGATGGGAGATAAGGCAAGGAGTGCAATCATCTTGTGCCTTGGTGATAAGGTACTGAGGGAGGTTGCGAAGGAGAAGACTGCCGCTGAAATCTGGGTAAAACTAGAGTCTCTATACATGACGAGATCGTTGGCTCATAGGTTGTGCCTGAAGCAGCAACTTTTTTCGTTCAAGATGTCAGAATCAAGAACGATAGAGGAGCAGATTGCAGAATTCAGCAAGATAGTTGATGATCTGGAGAATATTGGAGTGAAGTTGGAGGATGAAGATAAAGCTGTCATCCTGTTAAATGCTCTTCCCAAAACCTTCGAGCATTTCAGGGATGCGTTACTCTACGGGAAAGATCAAGTGATCACGTTAGAGGAGGTTCTGACGTCAATTCGAACCAAGGAGTTCCAAAAACTCCAAGATTCGAAGACAACCGAGGAAGGAGCGTCCGGTCTGATCGCGGTGAAAGGGAAAGGGAAGAAACCGTCCGGAAAAGAGAAGAAGCTGAATCCGGACGGTACGAAGCAGGTGCGTTGCTTCAAATGCCAGAAGATGGGTCATATCAAGAAGTTCTGCCCGGAGAAAGGAAAGGCCGGACGGCCACAAGAAACCGCTGATGTGGCAGAGGCGTCTGAGGGATATGAGTCGGCTGGAGTGCTGGTGGCTTCGTCTGAAGATCCTCAAAGGAGCTGGGTCATGGATTCCGGCTGCTCCTATCACATGTGCCCGGTAAAGGAGTTTTTTGAGAATCTGGACCAGAAAGAGCATGGTAATGTACTGCTCGGAAATAACAAAGCTTGCCGAGTGCAAGGTGTGGGGTCGGTGAGGCTGAAGATGTTTGACAATCGTGAGATGGTGCTGCAGGCCGTCCGGTATGTGCCCGAACTAAAGAGAAATTTGATTTCTATTAGTGCATTTGATCTTGGAGGTTATACCACTAAAGTTGAAGATGGAGTAATGAGGGTTTGTTCTGGAGATTCTGTGGTTGCTAAAGGCAGAAGGAGGAACGACTTGTACATTCTGGAGGGATCAACTGTCATTGGTCATGTCTCAGTAGCAAGTGGGACCGAGAATACCGCCCGGTTATGGCACTTGAGGATGGGACACATCAGTGAGAAGGGTCTTGAAGAATTGGAAAAGCAAAACTTGCTTCTGGGAGACAAACTGCAGAAGCTGGATTTCTGTGACCATTGTGTCTTAGGGAAATCACACAGGATACCGTTCGGAAAAGGGAAACACTCAACCGAACGGCCCTTTGAATATGTCCATGCTGACTTATGGGGACCGGCAAGAACCTTAACTCATGGTGGAGGAGCGTATTTCTTAAGTATAATTGATGATTTCTCAAGGAGAGTGTGGATTTACGTTCTAAAGAATAAGTCTGAAACGTTTCAGAAGTTCAAAGAGTGGCACACACAGATTGAGAACCAATTGGGGTGTAGGCTGAAATGCCTAAGAACCGATAATGGGCTGGAGTTCGTTTCAGAGGAGTTTAATGGTTTTTGCAAAGAGAAAGGGATCAGGAGGCACAAAACGGTCGTTGGAACTCCTCAACAGAATGGATTGGCCGAACGGATGAACAGAACCATTCTGGAGAGGGTCCGGTGCATGTTGCTGGGATCAGGATTGTCAAAGGCTTTCTGGGGAGAGGCTGCCAATACGGCCGTCTATCTGATTAACAGGAGTCCGTCTTCAGCTCTCAATTTTAAAACGCCAATGGAAGTGTGGAGTGGACGGCCGGCTGATTACTCACACTTGAGAGTGTTTGGTTCTTTGGCGTTTGCTCATGTCAAGGGTGATAAGCTGGATTCCCGGGCGGCGAGATGTATCTTTCTTGGATACGCCGACGGAGTTAAGGGATACAGGTTGTGGAGGTTAAACTCACCTTCAAAACTAATCATTAGTAGGGATGTCATTTTTGATGAAACAAGGATGGCGATGCACCCGGAAAACTCTGGAAGTGAGAAGAAGATTCTCGTGGAGGTGGAGCATACTACTAATGGAGCTGGTACGCCCGGTGGGACTGAGGAAAACCAAACAGGTGAAGGGCAAGTTGAAACCGGTCGGTCGATAGCTGAGAACCGATCGGATGAATTTCGAACAGACCTTGGTGATGACACAGATGGTATATCTGGCGAGGGAAGTCATGGAAAAGCTGCTGGTGTTGATTTGAGAAACTATCAGCTTGTTCGTGACAGAGAAAGAAGGATCTCCAAGCCAACCAAACGGCTTGGAGAGGCGGATCTAATATGCTACGCCCTGAATGCTGCTGAAGACCTTAACCGACCGGATGAACCGAGAAGTTATAAGGAGGCTCTTGACAGCAGCGACCGGCATCTTTGGCAGGGTGCTATGGAAGAAGAGCTGGAGGCTTTGAAAAAGAATAACACCTGGAGATTGGTGGATCTGCCGAAGGGTAAGAAGGTCGTAGGTTCGAAATGGATTTTCAAGAAAAAGGAAGCTACACCGGGCGGTGAGAAAGCGAGGTACAAAGCTAGACTTGTTGCCAAAGACTTTACTCAGATTGAAGGCGTAGACTACCATGAGATTTTTGCTCCAGTGGTTAAGCATTGTTCGGTCAGAGTTCTGATGGCAATAGTTGCACATTGCAATTTGCATCTTGAACAGTTGGACGTCCGGACGGCTTTTCTGCACGGCGATTTGGAGGAAACCATCTATATGAAGCAACCGGACGGTTTCGCTGTGGATGATAGGGTGTGTCTGTTGCAGAAGTCACTTTATGGCTTGAAGCAAAGCCCAAGGCAGTGGTACAGGAAATTTGATGACTTTCTGATAAAGCTGAACTTCAAGCGGTGCAATTATGATGACTGTGTTTACACTCTGAATCATGGCGGTGAAATGTTATATCTCTTGCTTTATGTGGATGATATCCTAATTGCTAGCAGTGACAGGGGCGTGATTGGTGAGACGAAAGCAAGGTTGGCGGACGCTTTCGAAATGAAAGAGCTAGGGGAAGCAAGGCGGATTTTGGGCATAGACATCAAAAGGGATAGACCGGGCGGTAACCTTTTTCTGTCTCAGGAGTGCTATTTGCAGAAGGTAATTTCAAGGTATCGGATGGCTGATTCTAAAATGGCCAACACACCGGTCGGTCAACACTTGAAACTTACCAAGGAGCAATGCCCAAAGACCGAGGAAGAAAGAAAGAAGATGGAATCTGTTCCATTTTCAAATGGGATTGGGAGCATTATGTACGGCATGGTCTGCACAAGACCGGACGTGGCGCACGGTGTTAGTGTTCTCAGTCAGTTCATGGTTAATCCTGGACCAACACACTGGGAAGCGTTGAAATGGATGCTCAGATACATACGGGGGTCTCTCGGTACTGGATTGTATTTTCAGAATAACTTTCAAGGTGGAGGTTATATTGAAGGTTTTGTTGATTCCGACTTTGCCGGATGCTTGGACACTAGGAAATCCCGGTCGGGATATGTGTTTACACTGTTTGGGACGGCCGTTAGCTGGAGGTCTACACTACAGTCGGTAGTGGCTTTGTCAACTACGGAAGCCGAGTATTATGCTCTTGCTGAAGGAGTTAAGGAGGCACTGTGGTTGAAAGGTTTGGTTCGGGAACTCGGTTTTGATCAGAAGTCTGTATGCGTTCATTGCGACAGCCAGAGTGCTATTCATCTGGCCAATCATCAGAGTTATCATTCCAGAACCAAACATATTGACGTCAAGCTACACTTTGTCAGAAGCATTGTTGAATCCGGTGACGTTCAAATCTGCAAAATTGCATCCGAAGAGAATCCTGCAGATATGTTAACAAAGCCGCTCGCTAAGGAGAGGTTTCTCTTGTTGTTGTCCAGGATTGGGTGTCTACCGGTCGGTCACTAATTGTTTGACCGGCCGTGTCCGTGTTTTATTTTTGTTTTGTTTTTGAAGCAAGTCTAGATGGAGAATTGTTATTTAGACTTGGCTTCCGTGTGGGTGGACCGGTCTGTCCGGCCGGTCTGTTTGTTTTGTTTTGGGCTTGTTTGTTTACAGGCTTTCCCTGTTACTTGTTTTACGTTGGTTTCCCTGTTACTTGTTTTACGTTGGTTAATTATAGTAACCAACCCTGTTGCGTTTGGCTATAAATAGTAGCCAACCCCGTCTTTTCAATCACAACTTCAATACAATAATATTCAGTATTATTCTCTTGCTCCACTCTCTCTCTTTCATTATTCTCTGGTTCTAAGGTTTTCTTGAAAAGCCCCAAGAACCCAACAATATATATATATATATATATATATATATATATATATATATATATATATATATATATATATATATATATATATATATATATATATGTTTTTTACGTTTAAATTTGATGAATATGGAGGTGCACAAGATTTTTTTTTAATTCATTGCCAATGCAAAATTGCTTTAATAAAAAATCAATATAAAAATTATTGATAAGTTAGTGTTAGTTTAGTTGATCCTAGTTATAGTTATTCCTAAAAGTTGACACTAACAAATTATAGCATCTATGATTTTAGAGTCACGTACGTGTAATGCAAATCCAATGATAACAATTATTTAACATGAAAATTTTCTGTTACTATCGAATTTTGACCATGCTAAATATGTGTTTCTCATAATAAGTTGAAAGATTAGGATTACTCTTGTGGAAATTTATTAATGGTTAGAATATTTTACAAAAATACGATGATGATCCATGATCCATCATGAATAAAAACTTAAAAGTAAATTATATTATAATTATATAGTAATTATATTATAAAGGAATGAAATTATATGTAATGTTTTCTTGAAAAACATATGTATATTTGTTTTTGGTTGAAGAGAAAAATGTTAGTTTTAGACAAGAATTTGTGGAAAAAGAACATTTAAGTGAAGGTAGTCGTAGGAGATTCTAATTTGCTGAAGGATAAAAAATGGCATGTGTATATATACTTGGTGAGATTGAAAGAGTATATATACTTGGTGAGATTAAAAGAGTAATATATACTTGGTGAGATATGTGAGGAGCTAGTATGATAAAAGAGGATTTTAAACCATTCTTTAGTGGTAGATTTGAAAGAAAAAAAAAAAAAACAAAAAGGTCTTAACCTCAAATTGAAAAACATAGCATTCTTCTTTTATCAACCCATGACACCAATAAGTTAATAGAAGTGTTTGCAAAATCACATGTCATGGAAAAGATTCTAAGAGTAGTAAAAGCCGAATCCAAATGATTTTTTTACTTTCGTTTATTAAATTCTTTTTGAAGCTATGAAAAAGGAAATCATGGAAAATATAAAAGTATTCCAAAGATATGGAAGTGGTGAAAGGGAAGAAATGCCTCTTTTATAAAACTAATCCCTAAATGTGACAATGATCACATATTAAATCGATTGAAGTAAGTTCACACTAAGCTGATGGTATATATGTAGGTAGCCAATAAATATTAAGAGGTGGACTTTTAGCCTAATTTAACTCCACAAAATCGGCTTGTAACATAAGGTTTGCATCTCACTTATATATTATAATTTGGTCTTACATCTAGTCGATGTGGGACTTTCAACACATCTCCTTCATGCTGAGATATAGACATCTCGAGTGTGATAGTAGAAATTGGGTAGTCCAATAGCGATCCAACAACGGGTGGAATAGAAATGCACAAGAAACAAGAAATATCGCTAAGATAGGCTTTAACCATGGCTCTGATACCATATTATTAGAAAGTAGATTTTAAGCCTAACTCAACCCCACAAAACCGACTTGTAAGGTGAGGTTTACACCTCACTTATATATTATAATTTAATATTATCTCTAGTCGATGTTAGACTTCCAACAATAAACGTGAAAGGTTAGATGTACAAAAGTAACATTACAATGAAAGTAGAACTCGAGAAAGTCTATGACTCAATCAAGTGAAAATTTCCTCTATTCCATATGGAATGTTTGGAGTCATCAAGGATCTTTGTTCTTGTTAAAAAAGTTTGAGAGAGGATGATCCTAATACATTTATTGTCTTTAGAGTTGCTTGAGGAATAGCAAGAATAATTAAACAAGACATTAAGTAACAAATGTTAATTAAAAAGGATAAAAGTCAAGGCAAACAAGATAACAGTCAATATGCCACAATCTATTGATGATACATTATTCTTTTGCAAATCGAAAGTGAAAAATATCATGATTCTCAAGTATACTCCAAGGTGTTTTGAGCTTGCTTCAGAATTCAAGGATATTTTTGTTGAATGTAAGATACAAGATAAGAGTTGAAAGAAATTTTGAAAATATATAAATACTCCACTTATATACTCGGAAAAGGGAAGTACTAATTTTAGGTTACAGTGTTGAAAAGAAAAATAAAAAAGAAGTTCTGGAGATGGAAAGAAAATCATTTGCGGATAATTTTGTTCGTAAATTGTCATCAATATTCTTCTACTCTTTTTTTTTTTTATTTATCATTCTTTAAGATTCTAATTTGGTGAGAAAGAAAATTATAAAAATGCAAAGAGAATGTGAGATTGAAGGAAAAAAAGAAAGAACTTTTAGTAAAGTGGAAAGTAACATCTAAGTCAAAAAGAATAACTACGAATAAAATATTTAAAAACATTTAATTATCAACTCTTTGTCAAATGGAATTGGAGACCAGCAGATGAAGGAAAAACTTTATTAAAGTATATACATGACTCTAAATCTTTAAATAGGAATCATAAAAAAAAATAACTGACAAAATTGAGTAAATTGGACTTCCTAATTTCTCTTTTATTTGTTGAAAAGTTACAATGGTGTATCCTATGACGCTCGTTTGAATGATTTAGTCAAATAGATTAATTAAAATTTTATTTCAAATTTAGAAAAGATAAAACATTTCAATTTATAATTTCATTGCAAAGAAAAAATATTTCTTATATTTTAGATTATTATCAATTTTAATGTTTTTATTTATTTAACTATTTCTTATTTAAAAAAAAAAAAGAAAGAAACTAATTACATTTTTTTTTAAAAAAAAATATCTTTTGATGTTGTGATGGAGTAGAATAAGAGAATATTAATACAATAGAAAAATAATTAAGAGGATTTAATAATTTGTCAAATTTATTTATACCATCCATATAACATTTAGAAAGAGAGAAATGACAAGAACATTGAAATCTAAATCTTCTTCCTTGTTCCTTTCTGAGTGATCATTGTCAAAGTTCATAAGTCATACCCACTTTGACCATACGCTTGTGAGGAATATCAAATAGTTTATCACTTTGCCTCAAGTTCTTTTTCAAGAAATTGTAAGCATAGTTTATCAGAATCCTTTTCCTCATGCTAGCTCCTTCGATAGCAACCACCTCACTCTCACCAATCAAATGAACAACACCTCCTCGCACTGCTTTTTCAATGGCTTCCACCTCTTTTTCAACACCTTCAAACTCACCACTATTCACTCTTTCGGATGCCAAAAATCCACCACCTATAATAAATTCCTTCAGCCTCTTAACCAACAAATCCTCAAAAGCCTCTTCCTCGTTCTGCACATCAGTGTATCCGTATCTGGCCACACATCGAAACACACTGAGTTCTTCATGTTCCACTTGCCTAAACACAAACCGCTCTTCTGCAGCAACTTTGCTAATAGGCAATGATTTCATCGACACAAACACAACCACAGAGTGCATTGCAGGAATGTTTCTCACATAATGCTCGAAAATTGGTGGAATGCCTTCAACAAGTTCAGAATAAAATATGGCAAGTCCATGCATTCGAGCTAAGTTTTTCCCACTAGTAATCCCCTTAAGCTTCTCTGGAGAAATCTTATGATCCAATTCGTAATAGTACTTCCTTCTGTACACACCATGCCAAATGCACATGATGCTCATTAGCACCGCAGCAAATGCAAGAGGAAGATACCCTCCTTCTCTGAATTTATATAGCACAGAGCTTAAATAGATAAGCTCAACAGAACCAATAATAAGCACATAGCTGATAACCAAAAGTATTTGAGTCTTCCATATCATGATCATGATTAACACTACCAAAGCAGATGTAAGTGTCATTACGAACACCACAGCCATCCCTGCAACCACGAATTTACTTGAGTTTGTGCCCAATTGGATGATTTCTTAAAATTTAAGGTTTGAAGAGAGTGACTCACCATAAGCATTGCCAATTTTCGTGGTGCTTTTGAATCCGGCTGTGACTGCAACACATGCAATCATAAGAATGAAATTGATTTCGGGGATGTAAACTTGTCCTTCGTACTTGGCTGATGTATGAACTATTTTCACGCGAGGAAAACATCCAAGTGAGAGGGATTGTTGGATGATGGAGAAAGTCCCGGAGATCATGGCTTGAGAAGCTATAATGGATGCCATAACAGCAACAATAAACATTGGCCAATATAAAGGATCTGCAAGATATGAAGGCACCATTGATTAATTGTTATGATACAAATTTGTTTTGTTGTTATCATTTTGGAACAAACAGGATTGACAATGTTTTTGGTTTTTAAAGGTAAAACTGAAGTACGTGGTATGGACTTGTAGAAAGTATCTGAAACGAGATCGTTGTTCTTGCGAAGAAACGAGGCTTGTCCAGTGTAGGCAAGTACGAGAGCAGGGTATGTCACAGAGCACATGCTTATTTGTATGGAACGAACTGTGAAATGTCCAACATCAGCAAATAGTGCTTCAGTTCCTGCCAAAAAAGGAAAGAAAAATTCTTATGAACTCCTCCAGTTATGGCAAATCAAAGATTAAGAATGATTAGGAGTTAACATATGCAAAAAAACAAATGTACCTGTTATGGCCAGCACAACACCACCAAGAGAAATCCAAGCATCTTTCTTGTTCCTTCTGAAGTAATCTACGATGTATTTTGGATTTATTGCTTTGGCAACTGTTGGATCGTACTTGATGAAATTGAAGAGACCAATGCCTCCAATGAAGGCGAACCACACACAAATAATAGGAGCGAAACTGTAGCCTACTTTATCAGTTCCAAATCTTTGAACCATGAAAAGGCATATCAGGATTGCTATGGATATTCCAACAACCCCATCTATGCACAAAGAAGGAATTTGTATGAATCATTATTATCCAACAACTTTGCCATGCCTCAGTAGAAGTTAAAACCGAACATCATAGGTGATATGTAACAGTTTTGTTCTTTTTGAAGAAATCAAGTGTGTAAAAAATATAAAACTGTAAAAGATTTTAAATCATCCTTAATTTTACCTTTAAGATAGTTATGAAAGTGAAATAATTTACTCCTTATGAGAATATTTTACTGTGTAATTTTTTACATATATTATTTATTAAAAAGCAATTGAGGGAAAGATAAATAAATTACATTTTAGGTTGAAATAAGGAAAATAAAAAATAGAGAGTATGAACCTACTCTCAGTTATTGAAGAATCCGCTTCCTTGATCCCTCGAACAGCAGATAAAACTGTAAAGCAAATGAGTGAATTAATTAATTAATTAAATAAAAAGGAAAGAGGTTGCATGAGAGAAACAGAAATTGAAATGAAATTAATAATAACCGGATATGCAAGGAGTGAGAACACCATCCCCAATGACCATTGAAGTGCCAAGCATGGTAACTAGCAAGAGGAAGATCTTGGCAAAGGAACTCTTCTCAAGCTTAGACTTAAGCCTTGAAGCCATCTTTATACGGTTGTTTTCTGGCACTTCCAACTTATAATTAGATACTTCTGTATCTTCAAGTTGTTGATTTGGAGTCAGTCCCACTTTCGCATAACGACATATCAGAGAGTATAAAGCGAAAGTCCCTCCTAAAATATTAATTTTATATATTTTATTACATGAAAAAATAAATAAATAAATAAACTTTTGAATACGATGCCTACGTACCATCGCCGTTATCATTGGCCTTTAAGACGATGAATACGTACTTAACAAGAGGAATGAGAGTGATGGTATATAAGATCAAAGAAAGAACACCCAATATGTCATCGTTGTTCTTTATTCCATCCACGAAGCTACTTGCATACACATACAACGGTGAAGTACCTATGTCGCCGTAAACAATTCCGATGCTTTGAAACGCCAGCTGCATAATCACTGACATCGATCGCCCCTTTTATCAACATTCATTACGATTCAAATGAGTCATTCACCACGTACATAATACAAGTTCTTAAATTTAATCAATACAAATGATAAATGATATATTGTTATTTACTCCAACCATAATTAGATGATTTTGGGATGCATATTATAAAGATATATTTGTAGTTTGAAATTGTTATATAGGTTTGTTTGTGCTATGAACATGTTATGCAAATTCGTGCAATTGGATAACAAATATAAATATAACTTAATTCGGTGTAATTCTTACTGAATGACTTATCAAAGACCTTTGTCCTACTCTAATTATCGAAGAACAAACGTCTTTAGTAATTATAGAGATGTCACTTTCGATAACCGTCAGTAATTTTTAGAGATAAAAGATTTATTAACAATATACTAGCCGTCGTTAATTATTTTCAACTAACTAGGCCACTAAGTAATGTCCTTTTTGCTAGATGGAAATGAAAAAGAAACTGGTACAAATGTACGTACCCTACACGCAAGAGAGGATTTGTAGAAGCCGCGTGATTCCATGTCGAGAGAATCATTTCTTTGCAATTTTTGCCATGAAAGCTTCTTCCCCGTGAAAGCAAAAGGATCATCAGAAACTTGTTCAACATGATGCTTCTGCTTTGTATTTCCATGGTCTCCATTGTTCTCCATACCCTCTACCACTACTTCAGAAGACATTTTGATGTTTTCGCTTGCTAAATGAATGTTCTATAATCAGAATATTATCGTCACTCAAATTAGACATGCATGCATCAGTGTATTCATGACAAGATCAAACATAGTGTTGGCCGACCAGAGGACAAGAACTCTTGAAGGATGTTATGTATACAAGGATTGTTTAAATAAACATCTATATATTCCTATGAAACACATATATTGTATGAATATTATTGAAACAACGATCTCAGTATTTGGTTGAATTTTATAGAAATCGATTAATAATTGAAATCGTTGAATGTTGACCATTCAAGTCACAACTCACTCGTGTTATTTTATTACTTTCATATTAAAATCAATTGTATATATATTTAATTAACATTAATTATTGTCAAAATTTGAAATAATGTGTTCACAATTATTTTTTATTTATTGACTAACAATTTTTTAAAATTAAAATATTATTATGTTTTACTTTTTATAATGACCATTTATTTAAATTTAATTATTTTTTAAATTAAAAGAATTGTTTTAACATTTTGGTCTTTAAATAATTTTTTATTTTTATTTAAATTTTTTAAAATTAAATTATTTAAGTATAATAGAAAAAGAGAACGTCACGTATTTATTTCCACTAATATAATATTATTCTTTAAAAAGTTTCATTATATTTTTTTATGAATAATTATTTCAACGTTAATTGTTTTAAGTTATATATTTTTTTATGTGTGTTTGTAGTAAATAGAAATTGATATATTTTTTATGTTAACTTGTTTGCTTTTTGTTTCTTTTACCTGTGAGATGCATCAACTTTTTGTTTGCTGAATAGTTTTATATTTATTAGACATAGAGAATACAATAAAAAAATACAAATATTGTCAATTTGTAACTAAAGAGGGCAATTACTTTGAAGCTTATTGAGGAGGTAGTTTTGTCAACATTCACAGATTGTGCGTGTTGCGGTTGCTTTCCTTTCTCTGCAATGGCATAATGTCAATATTCACAAGTTATGCAAATTTATCTATTTTCATTAATTATGTCCAAATGAATCTTGTGATTATTCGATTAAACTTTCAGCTTTCGTAATTAATTTTTCTTTCATTGATTGTGACAATATTGTCAATTATGATTACGGCCTAAGGCATACATAATTGATGAGAGTCCACTAAACATGGTTGGGTCTAATGGTAATCAATATATCATTTGCGAAAGAGGAATACAGTACAAGAAAAATAGACGATTACTTACTTTACTATCACCAAAATTTATTGGTGATACAGAAAACTTTTACGTAATTTTGATTTATCTATATATTATTTATGACAAAATTTATAAATAAATCTCTCATAGGTACTTAACAATTTTGTGGATAATTTCATATGGTTATATCCACCCTTGTCATGGTCTTCCAAAGGTTTTGATTTTTTTTTTATATATATTACATGTATGTATATATATATATTAGGAATTTTCAAAATTTTAAATTATATGTAATACATTGAAAATTGATAGAAATTAAATTAGGCGTTTTATATTTTTTTTTATAAAACAAAACATTTAATGTTAATAAATAATAAAACATAAATCAAATATAATAAAGAACAAAAATATTTATTAAGATGATATATTTTTTCTCATAAATTGTTCTCATCTTTCACTTTCATTTATATATTTTTTTTTTTGAAAAATGAAATAGACACAAACTCATAATTTTTTTCTTTTATTTTTTATTTGTTTCCTTTTATTATTGAAAGAAAAAGGTAACTCTCACATCTCGAAATAATATTTGTTTAATAATTAGAATTATTTTTTTATCTCATATGCTTTTTATATATTATTTTTTATGAGTATATGAAGAGAAGATAATGTACTGTGTTCTTTTCATAACCAATTTTTAATTAAGTTATAAATTTTTGTTTTAGTTTCTATTTTTTTATTATATTATGATAAATTACTTTTTAATCTTAATTTTTCTTTTTAAATAATAGGTATATTTAAGAAGAATAAAAGAATAGATTCATTTGTTAAAAGTAATAAAAGAAAATTTATCTATAAAACAACCTTTTAGATATGTGTGATTTTTTTTAGTTACAGTTTCATTAAATTATATATTAATTTTTATTGTATTATTAACCTAAATTATGTATTAGTTCTTATTATATTAGTGACAATAATTAATCATATAAATTTTGAATATATTATTTTGGTTTCCATAAAATTATTAGTCAAGATCTAATTATGAGTATATTTTCATGTAATCTGATGACTTGGGTCAAAGCCACATACCCTATAATAGAAGTTTAACCAAGGAGAGATCAGTTAAGTGGAAGAATGGAAGTTCTAGATCAACCTAAAGATCCTTTAAGACCAATCTTCTAGGATCTAGGACCATCCAGATGGACCTAATAAGCTCTAAGACATCTTTTGCAAGCCCTAGACCATCTTGCCAAGCTTTAGGATTAAGAAGAAAGTTTACACATTGTAGCCAAGTTCAAACTCCTTAACGCAACCTCTTGGGCGCTCAGTGCCAACTTTCATCAAGCCTCCTTCATCCAACATAAGGAATCTCACATTCAGTGGCAATAACTTTACGCCTAACGCAGGCGAAGAGCATTTGGACTACGTTTCTGTTTTGGTTTGCACATGTCTTATTTCCAAGTTATGTTTACAAGAGATAGCCTTTCCTTTTATTGGAGAAATAGAACTCTTAGGAGTAAGGAGAGTACATTTAACTAGATTCCTTCTTGAAGCTTCCAATTGTTCAAGGAGGGTTAATGAGAGCCTTCTCTCTTTGAAATCGTCCAAGGGAGATGCATGAGATCCTTCTCCCTTTGAAGTCGTCTAAGGGGGATGCATGAGATCCTCCTTCAAACTCTAGAATGTTCTTCAAGGCTTTAAACAAGATAAAAGGTTGACCCTCACCTTTCCAAGGTTCAAATGACGCTAGAAGCCCAAAACTAGCCTAATTAGAAACATCTTAGCAACTATGATCTTTCCTGGTTGTTTGACTCATAAATTCCTCCACTGAACTCCAAATGAGCTTATTATCTTTTTTAAGTAGACTCAAAGAGCTTTCATTTGACTATAAGCACGTATTTTTTGGACCTCTAAGCTGGATGTAGTGAAATCTTCAAAAGCGTTTACGTTTAATAAGCTACTTGGATGTGTAGGTCCTTAACCTAAATATAATGTCTAAAGAAAGATATGAGTACATATTTACAAGGTTTGAGAGAAGGGAAAAAGAAGCTTGAAACACCATTTCCACAACATTATAGTCCTTGAAGTCCTTCTTCTTTTTCCATTCTCCTAGCCCAGTTCAAGTTGTAGTTTCCTAGATGGATCTCCATCAAGCTCCCTAGATGGGTTTCCATCAATGACAATATAGGACCTACTCTTAGACAAATACATGATGGCTTGCTATGTCGACATATATACTCGACCCACGAATATTCAACTAGGATGAGATCATGAGCAACCGAACTGTTAGTCATAATAATCCACAAATTAAGCCAAAAAGGCAGTCCACAATTTATCATGATAATCCAAGATTAACAGATAATTGGTCCATGTGGCCAAACTTATATAGGTAAGGGACACAAAACAATTGTAAATAATACATTTTATGAAGTGCATTCATTACATTAATTAATTATCACATTTATTATTCGTTGACGCACTAGTGTCGAAATATCTTCTGCAAGCACAATGTCTTGGGAGAGGACGAGTACATTTAAAATTGAAAAATTGTAGTGCTTGTTGATTTTAGAGAATATATTTGACTTATAAGAACATTTTTCTTTATTATTATTATTATTGTCATCACTACTATGCACATTATTATTGTAAATAGTGAGTGTTCAAAATTTATATTGTTTAGTTGGTTTTTGTTGTTGTGCATATACTTCAAATTTCTTGATTTAGAAATTTCCTAAATTATAGAATTAGGGAAATGGTTAAATATCTTGCAATAAAAAATTGTTTTTAGTTATAATCACTTTCCAAATCGTGTATTTAAAAATTTTCTCTTGATCCTAAAGTTTATTATCCATTGAAATATTTTTTATCAAAAGAAAAAATGTTTTCTGTGATATAATTTAGAATATGCAATCCAAAAGTTAAAATTATATCCTAAATTCTGTAATTATATTTTAACTTTCAGATTACACATTCTCAAAGTCACAATTATATTATTAATTACACAATTTAGAAATCTATTTTAAATGTCAAAATATTGATCAAACTATATGAAAAAAAATCACTTTTTCACTTATACACAATTTATACACAATTTAAAAAACTTTTGAATAAGACGATAAAAATCTTCAAATAACAAATTTAGAATCGCTCCAAATTATACCATTTGAACTCTTCCATAAAATCTCAATCCACGAATAGGTGTGCCTACTTGAACCTTCGTTACCATTTAATTGAAGAAGAACAAAAAGAGAATTTTCAAATTCATGGAGATCAGGAGGAAATCAAGGGGTGCAAAAAACAATCCCGTATATTTTTGTATATACTAATATTGGGCCAAGTCATATTTTTGGCACAAAGCTAACACTTCTTTTAGGGCATTGATCCCTCCACCTTCCCATTTCAAACCTACACCACCTCAATTTTTTTTTTTACTTTTCATTAATTACAAATTTAACCTTTTTTATTTTTTATTTTTACTTTTTAACCCTTAACCCTAATTTTCACTTTGTTTTCTATTTCACCTTTTCCACTTTCACTTTCACACAGACTTTACACTTTCACACTCAGACTTTCGAGCTTTCGAAAACATCCCACCTCCCCTTCCCTTCCCATTCATACACCCCTCAAGCTCCACCTTTGATTTTTTTAAAGTTTCAACTTTTCCAATCTGTAGTTGCGTTGCTTGCGTGTGTTCGACGGTGCGGCGGTGCTTCCTTTCGTTTCTGCGGAGAGGTTAGTTTTCGATTCGCATTGTATTGATTTATTGGTTTGTAAATGTATGTGAGTTAGGATTTTAGATTGTATTCATTTTGCCCTGTTTGTGTGCCTTTCGTCTGATTTTGTGATGTGATGTGTTTCTGGTTGAGGTCTGTTTGCGCGTAGCAGGAAAAAGACAGACTTTAACGGATGTCGACATCCGTTTCCCTTCAACGGATATTGACATCCGTTGACGGATACTCAGATCCGTTTAAGGGTTAGTAAATTACATACCTCCAGCGTCAGTATCTCTATATGCCAACACGCGAGAAGAAGAATTTACGACACTCCAGACACGATCAAGATCAAGGGAAGGAGAAGAAGAAGAATTCTGCCAAGGATTCTCACAGGAAAATTTTCACACTGAACAAAAATTGTGAAAAAAGAACAGAAAGACGAAAAACCAAATGAAACAGGAAAAAGGAGAAAGGGTAAAACAAAAACCAAATGAAACAGAAAAACGAAAAAATAGAGAGAGTAAAATGTGAAAAGAAAAAAAAGTTAGATTTTTTTTAGGATATTAGAATTACAATTAATTTATAAATTAGATTATTAAAGGGTATAATAGGAATATAAATAATTATTAGAAAAATAAATAAAAAAAAGGAAGGATAAAAATGAGATGGAAAGATGGAAGTCCAAATAGGGGAGGTACAGACATCAACGCCCCTTCTTTTATTTTGCTGTGAGTTAAGAAAAAAAAAAAAAAACTCAGAAGAATGGACTACCTTTTTTGTATTGAACTATTTAACAGGTAAAGACTACAGCAAAATTACTGACATTATATATTTTACTACAACTGTAGACCAATAATACTATTTGAGACTCCTCAAACTGTCAACCTGCTTGGTTTCCTTTCAATACTCCATTCTGAACAAGATCATGCATGATTTATTGATATTTAAATGTAGCTTTTTAAATTTTAATTTGTAATATTTATATAATGGTCCAATCTCAAATCACATATATTAAAAAAATTGGAAAGTGAATTCAGAGTAAAAAAAAACCACACCTGCTCAAATTTCCTTGCAAACTTGTCTAATGAATTGGTTTGTTTTTGTAAACTTTGGTAGCAGAAGTAATTTGTGGAGAGCATAACGTTGCAAGACCTAATGCTATATTAACAGTGTATATTATTAGTGATTTGACATTGTGCAGATGGGTCATTTCATGAAGAGACATACATTATAAATATTATTGAATAGCAGTGCAGTATACTTAATTTAGCATACTTTTATTCAGCAATACCCTATGTGTTGCACTGAATCTCATCTCTCTTTACAAATTAGACAAGTTCCTTCTGTTGGCTAATTGAATGTGTTTCCTTGTAGGTCTTGCGTATATGAAGTCTCGTATCGACTAAAATCGATTCATAATATATATAAATATAAGTCTTACAAGTTAATTTTGTAAAATTTTGTAAAATTGAATTAAATTTAAAGTCTATTCCTAATATCATATAAAAACTATAATTAAAGTTTATCATAACTATTTAAGTAAAATAAATATATATTTCAGTATCACGAAACAGTGAAAATATGACTTTATTTATTTTTTTATCGAACTAAGGTAAAACTATATTGATAAATAACTACTATGGCTTCAGGTCATTACTATGACATCATATATAAATTCTGATAAATCTTTTTCATGCATACGATTTTACTAAATTATTATTTCAAAAACAACATAAGTGGTGTACAGTTACTTTCTATATTAAATACCATGTTGACATTTATTAATTTCTATAATGCATAAAATTCTACAATAACTGTACGAATCAGATAATTAATATTAAAATTGTATTTGCAGCATTCGAGTTTAAAATTCTACAATTTTCTCTGAAACATGCACTGAAAGTTGTGTTTGACTGAGAGCATCACAAATTTTTTATAGGATTTCTTCCTCTCTGCAGGTGAAACTCCTATTTTATTATTTATAAAATGCTGAATTTATTTCTCCAATGCCATAAAATATGATGGATCCGATTACTCTACCTTTTCGATGCATGATTGAAGAGAAATTGGCGGGAACAGAAATCCACTGACATTATAGCAAATTGCTCAAAATATAACAAATTATAATTTCATTCTAAATATTATCTAATTTTTTATTTTAACTTTTAGTTTCGATCATGAACAGAAACACATGCTATCGGTTGTATAGATACTTATATAAGGAAAAAGGAAAAGAAAATCTCAGTTTTAATTGTAAACTTCAATTGAAATAATAAAATCAGGGGTTTCATTTAACTTACATGATGATCTATGCTTTAATGGTATTTTGTCTGAAACTTTTGTATTTACATAGTAATGCATGTAACTCTTATTGTGTGATATGTTAGGGTTAGTTGACTTGGAGTTTTATATGAGTAAAAGCGAAGAAATAAACAATAAATAAGTAGAAGAATAAAAAACTCATTGAAGATTTTAAATTAAAAATAATATCATGATTTTTTGTATGAATTTATATTTCAGAAAAGAATGGTTAACATTGAGATAAATTTTTTTCCAGAAATTAAGTAAATATAAAATGACTGATTTAAGAGTTTTGATTGAAAGTATTTATTCAACTATTTAGTAGTAGTATTCTAAAAAATCCCCACATGATAAACAGTCTTTGGAAACTTATAAATGATATAAACCTCAGATTACTATTAAAACAATACTTTTGAAGTTTTACTGGTAATAAAATAAACATGGATAAACACACTTTATTGCTTCATTTTGTAATTGCTATAAATTCTCAGGTCTTTCTGTTTCACCTTTTTTTCTTGGTTGGAGCAGTGAATATAAAAGGAGAAAGTAAGTAAGTAAGACTATTTATTTTGTGGTGTCAGTAAGTAACAGTATTGTATTGCAATGTCAGTGAAAACAGATTTTGGGAGCGCACGCACCTGACAACAACATGTCCAAATCTGAGACTTCAGTTTTCACCTTGTTTTCACGCAAACGTTAGAGCCCAAATACGACAAATCCAACCTTCCCCACACTGAAATCGCGCGCAAGCTTCGTCTCCAAGGTCACTCACTCACACCTCTTCATAAATGGACCTTGCTTTCATATCATACATCTCTCTCTCTCCACCAAAACCAAAAACAATGGCGCTCAAGCTTTATGGTCTTCCTATGTCCACAAACACCACCCGTGCCATCATCTGTCTCCATGAGAAAGAGGTCGACTTTGAACTTGTTCCGGTCAATGTTTTCACTGCTGAGCATAAACAGCCTCCTTTTCTCTCCAAGAATGTAAGCCTTTCAACTTTTCTCTTCTCTTGATAACTTAGCTCCCACCCACTGACTTTTCTAGTGTTGCACATCCAGCCCTTTGGTTTGATTCCAGTACTCGAAGACGGTGAACTCATTCTTTTTGGTATACTTTCATTCTTCTTCTTCAGTTCTATACTATTTTTACAATTTTGTCACTTTGCATGAACCCCTTTTGTCCATCAAAATCATCATATATACGTTGTCATGATATGTCAAGAACATGAATCCTTAGCAGTTCAAATCACGTGGAGGTTCTGGACTATCACGGTCTTGAACCACATGATGGTCACTAAATTCCAAATGCATGTCCTATAAAGTGCAACTGTTTAGTGAACTATCCTATTTCATTGATTCTCCAACTGATCTGAAAACTGAAATTTCAAGCAATGGCCCAAAATGTGTCAATCTTTTTCTTAATCTTCAAATGATGTATCTTTTTGAGGCTTGCATGACAGAGTCCAGGGCCATTACTGCATACGTAGCTGAAAAGTTCAAGGAAACAGGACCTGATCTGATAAGGCACAAAGACGTAAAAGAAGGTGCGCTGGTGAAGGTGTGGACGGAGGTAGAGGCTCACTACTACGAGCCAGCAGTGTCACCTATTATCTACGAGCACTTCGTGGCCCCTTTCCAAGGCAAAGAACCGGACAAGTCAGTGATTGACACCAACGTTGAGAAGCTTAAAAAGGTGCTGGATGTGTACGAGGAAAAGCTGAGCAGCACTAAGTACCTTGCTGGGGACTTTTATAGCCTTGCTGATCTCAGCCATGTCTCTGAAACTCACTACTTAATGCAGACCCCTTGTGCTTCCATGATCAATGAGCGTCCCCATGTAAAAGCTTGGTGGGAAGATATCTCTTCTAGGCCTGCTTTCAGTAAGGTTGAGCCAGGAATGACTTTTGGTAAGAATCAAGAATGAGTGTTTCCATGTTCTTCGAGATTCTCAATTCTTAGTGTGTTGTACTATGTTTTCTAGTGTAGCAACTTTGATCCTAGTCTTGCTTCTTTTCATTTTAAGTAACTAGAGTTTGGAAAACCAACCAGCTTTTAGAGTGTCTTTAAGAAGGACAGTGAGTTCCGTTATCTTCATTTGATTAATTTAAAAAACTAATTGAGTTGTAGTGTTTGAACGTAAGTTAAATCCTTTTACATAATTAATTTCACGTTAATCAGATTAGTAATTAGTTTTACTTACCATGTATACTTTTAATATTATCGATTTATCAACTTTAAGTTAGTTTTTCACACGTCAACAAATAAGTAAACTATGTCAGTACAATACTTCGAAAGCTTTTATCAAAACCACTGAACATACATACAGTGATGAATCGATGACTTACACGCAAAAGTTCATAATTTTTGGGTCAAACAAACAATGTAAACAAGTACCTAAAAAAGTAACTGGATCTCTTTTTGCAGAAATCCGAAGATTTTCAAGCCTGGGTTGAGATTCCGAAAGTGTTCTTGTTCTTAGTTACATAAGAAAAAACTTCTTTTAACAACAATTTTTTGACAACGCATAGTGTGATTATGATTGATCCATTTTAAACATTTTTTAAATATAAATTCAAATAAACTAATAAAGCGATGACAGTATTCCGTTGTTAAAAAAATTGTCAAAAAGGTATTGTAAAAAAAAATAAAAAATAATTTGGATAATAATAATAATAAGGACAATAATAATAAAAATAATAATAATAAGAATAAAAACAATAAAAATAAGAACCATAACCCACTAAATAAACAAAGGAAAAGCTATTGATCGGAGGATACAAAATTTCTAAAGTATCTGAACTTTAATTTTAGATTTTTCTAGTGAGCAAAAATACCTTCGTAATAACGGATTTAGGCAAATTCTTTTATATATATAAATGGACTAGTTGTGCAGTTTTTGCACAATTTTAAATAAATAAGTCGTGTAGGTAGTGTACAACTTTACAATATCATAATAGAAAAGGTAAAGTCGTACATTATCATTCGTTTTCAGTTGCTAATAATTGATTACAACTACCTGTAATTGATTACACAATGTTAAAGTTGTGTAAGAGGTCCATAATTTCACTAGTAATCGATTATATAACTCCAATAATTAATTACAAATACTGAAATTCGAATAAAAGTGCTTGATAATTAATTAATGTGTTATTATAATTGATTATCAAAATAAAAAATGGTTAAAACTAAGTTAAGAATAAAAAATGGTTAAACTAAGTTAAAGATATGAATTAAATTGATGGTAATTTGAATTACCAAAAGAATTTGGACATAAAAAAGTTGTCATGTTTTTTTTATACTCATCATAAATTTGATCAATTGTTTATTAAAATAGAAAATTAGATATAATATAAAGCAAAAATGTAGTTTATTAATATTAAAAAATTATTAATACAAAGATGTAAGAATTATTGAACACAAGTGTTTCCGATGGTAAGAAAGCTTTCTTACACAGATAAAATGCATTGAATGAGAATGCATTAAACTAAGCAAATTTTTAGGACCATAAGTAATCTCGAAACCCAAAAAGTAAGACAAGTTACTTAGATTTTTAATTTTGAATTGAGCATTAAGCATGTTAGTTATATATCAATAATATCATATATTCTATTATCACTGAGAATTATATCATCAACATAACCTAGCATGATGGTGATTGTATCACCATTGTGTTTAGTGAATAAAGAGTGATAACCTGATGTTTGTGTAATATGTTTTTCAACAATTGAATATCAACAAGCGGATGATGTAAGTAGTCTACTTATTTCAACGCAAGTATGCTTTATACCTCCTCAATTAAACAAGAATGCTCGAACATCCCATTGAACTTCTCCACCAAAGTCTCCTATGAAGGTGTTGAGAAAACGGGAGGAGTTGTTAAGAAACGGTGACCACACAAATAATTTTACTCTTCAATCCATTGTGGGTGATTTTCATTAAACCTTGACAACCTTTAAATAGGTGCAAATCGGATCTTGGGCCAAGTACAAATAATAAAAACTGACACTAAAATATCAACTCACTTGAAAATAAAATCTGCTTATTCTATCATAAAATAATATTCTACCTAGATAAACAGAAAATCATAACTACTCATCCCTATTTTATCTTTATCAAATAAACCAAATATTACTAGACCCAAAACTAATAATAATAAATATCTAAATTTAAGTTTATCCCAACAAAATGTGACCATGTTGCTGATCTTGGAGCTTTTTCTAAGATTGATCAAGAGGCTCATTTATCTCACCAACACGTGTTGACATCACCTATGTTGCTCATCACTTAAGCCAATATGTTGCCTCTCAAACTCAAATTCATCATCAAACTATTTTCAAAGTCCTACGCTACATCAAACAAACACTTGGTTATGGAATTTTTCTGAAGACAACTAACAACATCACTTTGAAGGCTTATACTAATTCCGATTGGGTTGGTTGTCTTAACTCACGCAAATCTGTAGTTCCTTTAAAGTCGAGTATCGTGCCTTCGTTCAAACTATTTGTGAAATTCAATGGCTCAATAATCTTAGGCACGACCTTTACCTCCCCTTCTCACAACCAGCTACCATCTTCTATGACAATCTCTCCACCATCAAAATCACCACTAATCAATTTTCCATGAAAAAACAAAACATATAGAAATCAACTCTCACCTCATCTATAAAAAGTTCGGCATTGTCAAACTACTTCCATTCACTTCACTTTACAACTCGTAAATATTCTCACCAAGTCTCTCCCTCCATCCACATTTTATAATATCAATTTCAAGCTTGAAACTATCAACATCTATGTCAAGCTTGAGGGGCTTTAGAACACACAAAAATCTTAATCTCCATTTGTTTTTCCGTTTTTTCTATTTTACCTTTTTTTTTTGTTTTCAGTTTCTCTTATTCCTTCTATATATGTATCTCATCCTTCTCTGTATAATACTACATTCATGTAATATACAAAAGCACAAAAGCTCTTTCTTTGTTTCTTCCTCTGTTTCCCTTCTTCCTTTCGTGCATAAGCCCGTGGTTCTCCATTTATCACCATGTATGTTCATGCACGTTTTTCATTTATTATTATTCTGTTTATAAAATCCGGCTGAATAATTTTTATTCTGTTTCTAATTATTGTTATTTTTTGTAAACAACTATCTTTGGCATTTACGTGATTATTAGAAGCCATAATACCGAATAAAAAGATTAAACTTAAATTAAAGGAAATATAAAAGTGTGTGACGTGAGATTTTTGACAGATATACTAGCTGCCTGTCCAATGTATAACGTGTAGTTAAATCAAACATATCCAAATTATCTTTACAATCACTATGAAATTAATATTTAAATAATATAATTAAATAAATAAAACTTATATGATGAAAATTGTTATATTTAATTTACATATCAGAAATTTAATTATTGGTATGTCGATTGTATCTTTTTCAAAATACTTCAAGATAGTACTGTGTCCATGTGAATGTTATTTTATTAACTGGCTTGGCTTTTCCAAGAAAATCGACGGAAGAATAGTTCCCTCTACTTGTCTGGCTTGTTTGTCTGACCTACAAATATTTCTTTCATTGAAAAATTCATGGAGAGTAACTTTCTATCAATGTTATATAGTAACCTGATCACAAACCGCACTCCCTTTTCTATCTCCCAATTCACTGAAAAAAATAATTAATTTTCTGATTCAATCATGGCGACAATTAAACTTCATGGAAGCCCCTTCTCAACAGCCACCATGCGAGCTACTGCTTCCCTGTACGAGAAGGAGGTTGAATTTGAGTTTGTTCACGTTGACATGAAAAATGGTGAACACAAAAAGGAACCCTTCATTTTGCTCAATGTAAGCATTAAGTAAAAATTTTCTTACGGCTCCAGTGCTATTTACCCTTGTTTAGCTAATTTTCAATTCTGATATTCACCTCCATCTGATGCAGCCATTTGGGCAAGTTCCAGCGTTTGAAGATGGAGATTTGAAGCTCTTTGGTATGATATATGATTAAATATATAAATTCTATTGGTTTTTAAAGTATAAGAGATAAAAGAATGAAAAAAAATATCTCCTAAACTGATTAATTAAATAGTGCATAAAATCCTCCTAAAAAATAGGATAAGAATATATATTTATTTAATTGCTTTGACTCTTTCAATCACATGTTGTTTGAGTCTCAAAATTCCAATAATCTCCTCCTTGACTCAATGTCAACATAAGTTTTTTCATTCTTGACCGTATCATCTAAAGTTTCTCAACTTTTGGAAGTCTCGATCACAATTTCTTACTTAGTCTTCACGTCCTTACAGTCTTCCACAACTTCCTCATGTACTTGTAGTTGTTCTCTTGGTTTTTTTGCATTTTGAGGTTGTGCTTCGGGAAAAGTTGTCCTAGGATGCTCTTCTTTCTCTAATTTTTCTGGTTCAATTTGACTTTCACCAACTTTAACATACACTGACTCTACTTTCTTTCCATTCAGAGATGAGATTTATTGCAACTTGTTTGTTTCTCTCCAAGATTTGTCTTTTGGAAAAGGCAACCTCATTTGTTTTCCATATTGCAAAGTTGCGCATACGGGTGATTTGTCTTCCAATTCAGGCAACCCTTGTACCTGCATATTATCTTCAACCTTGTGCACAACAAACTAAATCAAATTCAAGGCAAAACTCTTGCCTTTCATTTGAACTCTAAATAATTCTTTATTATGTGAATCTTTAATCATGAAGGTTTTATTTTCAAATAGAACTTTATAGCCTTTCTCTAGAAGTTGGCCAACACTCAACAAGTTTTGGTCAATTTCAGGAACATATAGAACATCAATAATTAATTTCAAATCTATCCAACCTTCAATCGCGATGGTTCCTTTGCCCTTCCCTGCTATTTTTTCTCCGTTTCCAATTCTGACTTTTGTGTTATAAGTTGCATCAAGATTTTAATAATTCTTGATCGTAGGTCATGTGGTTCGTGCAACCACTATCAATTAGCCAACTTCCGGTTGATCTTGTAGTAGCAAAGCAAGAAACAACAAAAAGTTCTTCTTCTTCACCCTCTTCAACAACAGCTTGTTCATTCTCTTGTTTCTTTGATGACTTGCAGATTTTCTCCACATGCCCTAATTGTCCACATTTATGGCATTTCACATCTAGCCTTCACTAACACTTTGTTTGTGGATGATCCTTTTTCTTACAAAAAGGACATAATGGAAAAACATGAGAGGATTTGCTATCAATTTTGTGGTTGAAACTTCCTGACTTGCCATTTTTTTTCAACAACTTAGTTGCCAAAGCCCTTTCAATATGACCTTCTTCTCTCACGAGTCTTCTTTGCTCTAGAACCTGAAGTGCAGTCAAAAGTTCTGCTAAGGTAATAATCGAAAGATCTTTTGAGTTCTCCAAGGAAGTCAATGTGGCTTGATATCTTTCTGGAATTGTTACAAATATTTTTTGAACAATTCGAGAATCAAGAATCTCAGTGCCAAGAAGTTGTATTTTGTTTGCAATGTCAAGAAGCTTGTCCGCATAATCTTTGATTGTCTCTGAATCTTTCATCCTCCGCATCTCAAGTTCTCGAACCATATTCAAAGCTTACATTCCTTTGATTCTCTCACTACCTTCATACTCTTCCTTAAAAAACTTCTAGATTTTATGTACCGTTTTCAACGTCATTATTTTGTTGAAAATGACTGGAGATACAACTGTGAATAAGATTTGGCTTTGGACTTTCGAAGTCTGCTTTCTTTTGATTTTTCATTTGATCAATTGTAGGATTATCTGGCAAGGGAGCCACTTCGTAGTCCTGTTATACCGCTTTCCTTACATAGTTAGCATCTAGATATGCTTCCATTTTGATAGCCCACATTTGATAGTTTAGTCCATCAAATACAGGCACAAAAATGGTAGTAAAGGATGTTTGAGATTCCATCTTATGTGTGGTGGTTATTTTGTGGTTGTAGGTGTTGGTGGGTTATATCACAGATCCCGTAAGATCCTTTATGCTCTGATACCAATTGTTGGGTTTTAAAGTATAAGAGATAAAAGAATGAAAGAGAAACAGATATCTTTTATTGAGCATAAACATTAAATATTTATACTACAGAATTTGTAATTGACTTTGAGAAATATCTCCTAAACTAATTAATTAAATAATGCACAAAATCCTCTTAAAAAATAGGATAGAAATACATTTTTATTTAACTATTTTAACTCTTTCAACCATTTGAGTCACAAATTTCCAATACACTCATTGATATATATATATATATATATATATATATACACACACTAAGAAACAGTACATTCTTTTTTTAACAGGTTTTCTTCTGCTAACACTTATCAAGGATCCTTTCTACTTTGGACCATACATACTATATCAGTTTAACAATCGACATTGATTATGATGATGTTAACTGTTAAGGTTAAAATTTGTAGTCAGTAAATTACAGAATCACAAGTGAATTTCACCAAATTTTATGACTTATAAGAAATTTGAGTACCATGATATTGTATATATGGTATAGCATTTGTCTAAATCTACATTAGTAGACAGGAACATGGAACTAACAATTTGAAACACAGAATCAAGGGCAATAACTCAATATATTGTTGATGAGTATGCTGATAAGGGGACCCAACTGATATGCAAGGAGTCGAAGAAGACGGCAATAGTGAGAATGTGGATGGAAATAGAGAGCCAAAGGTACGATCAAGCAGCTTCAAAACTTGTATGGGAGGTTGCAGTAAAGCCTATGTATGGGATTCCTACGGATCCGGCAGCTGTAGAAGAGACAGAAGGGAAACTAGGTACTATTCTTGATTTCTACGAGAAAACACTGTCTGAAAACAAATACTTGGCAGGTGAGTGTTTCACCTTGGCGGATCTGCATCACCTTCCCACCCTTCATTACTTGATGAACACACCGAGCAAGAAGTTGTTTGATTCACGACCACATGTTACTGCATGGATTGCTGATATTACAGCAAGACCAGCTTGGTCTAAGGTTCTTGCCATGCAGCCCAATCTAAGCAGTAAATAGAGACCGACCCATTTCACCTCATGTCATTCCCACCATAAGTTCATCTAATTCGTTTCCCCGCTTCCCATATTCATTTTTTCAAGTTTTATGTAATGGATGCCTAATGTTTTAGTGCTTCCTCTTTTTGGATCTTAATCAACATTCACACATATTCTCATAAAGAACAATATTATCATAAGTCAGGCACATAACAAAAGAGAACATGAACAATTATTATACCTTATTAAAATTAAGAAAGAAAAGAAAGACAGAAATTAATATTTTCTTCCCCTTACGAAGAACATTTAATTAAAGAATTTAGGATTAGCGGACAGTCATTAACAAGCATGGTGATGATAAATAATATGTATGAGAATAAGAAATTCCAAATTTTGAAAGATATATCAGCCATAACAGTCAAAATTAATCTCGTAAATCATGATATAACATGAATTTCATTATTAATGTTTATTTTCCTTATTTTGACGTGGGTGGATGAGAAACGCCACCGAGGGACACCCACGAGGAGTGGAACGTGGGTGGAGGAGAAACGCCGTTAAAGGTTAAACGCCGTTAGAGGTTAAAAGCAGTTGGAGAAGGTGGGAAAGTGCAGAACCGGTGGAGATGAAACCGCAGTCTTGCATTGTAAATTTTGTAAAAACTAACTCTTTAACAGTTAAGATACACTTAAAATACTATCCCAAATTTTATTAAAGGATAATGATATCTAGACAATATTTTTTTGACAACATTTGAACATTAATTACGTGTTAATCTGTGATTGATAAAAAATTACTCCATAATAATCAATGTTCAAATGTTGTCGAAATATCATTATCCTTTATTAAATTAAAGCGCCAACTAAAAGACTAAAAGCATGTAAATTTATTTAATTGAAAAAAAAATCATATATCAAAATAAAAAATTGTATTACATTATTTATTAAAAATAAAACACTTATATTAAACAAATAGTATTATGATTAAAATTTTCTAAATGGTTAGATTTTATTTATAGGTTTAATCATTCTATCAGTCTTATTTATGTTGGATTTTTTTAAGTTGTTAAATTGGATTAACGAGATTAAATTAAGTTGAGTTAATCATTAATTGACATGGCAGATACAGAACATGTTCCTTGAAATATAATTAAAAAAACAAGTAAAGGTTTCTGAAAATTGAAATTAGGGGATCACAAAATTAACGTTCATGAAAACGAAATTAGGGTTTATTATCTTCAACCTTTCCTCAAATTAGAAACTCTAGCGATTCAAGGGTTCCTGCGATTTTGTTTCGATTGCTTGATTTCTTTTTACACACTTGATGCTTAGGGAAGAAGATGAAGTTTGCGATGAAGGGAAATTAATTTCATAGGTTCGCGATTGGATTTGGAAGGGCGATGGTGGTGCGATTTGTAGGGGTTTTGGTTCGAGATGAAGTGTGACGGTGGCATCGTGGTGGCTAACGAAGGAGCAACTTGCGATGTGCTTTTGAAAAAGATGAAAGGTTGAGGCTGTGCAAAGAAGATTGCACGATCTGTGTGATGAATACAAAGGAGATTTGGGTGCTTTTGCGTTTTGGATGCTTTTGGGTTTCTGGGTTGAAAGAGATTGACTTGAGTTTCTGCAGGACTAGAATTTTGGGATTTGCGCGAGAAGGGAGAAGAGAACTCGCCCATTGGTGGCATAATTTTAAGGTTCCTGAATTGGGGATTTTTTTCTATTTTTAATTTCTGCAGGTTCAAACTTGATGCAAATTTCTCGCAATGCTTGCGGTTTAGGTTGCTTCATGGTGTGAGGATGAAGAGAAAACAAACCTGGTTTGCTGTGATGGCGCATGAACGTTGGTTGGCCATGGTGGTTTTGTTGATGCTTCGTAGGTTTCGCGATTGTGCGAGGAAGACGGACATGGTTTTGCAATGATGGTGGTTGAGTAGCGACGCATGGAGGCTAGTGGTGGCGTTTTTTAGTGGCTGCCATGGACTGCTAGAACTTCTGATTTGGGGAAAGTTTGAAGATGGTGACGTGGCAAAATGGGGTGACAAGTCAACTTAAAGTGATGACTTTGGATCTGCCACGTCAACTAATGATTCCAGCTAACAATGAGAAATCACCGTATTTTTAACTCTGTTAACCCAATTTAACGGTAAGGACCCAATTGTACTAATTTTTCACTTTTAGAGACCCAATTGTGAAAAAAAAATAAGAAAGGGACCTATTTGAGAAAATCCAACATAAATAGGAACTATCAAAATTATTAAAAATATCAAATTTAATATTTAACCAAAGAAATTGTATAATTGTATAGTTTTCTAACACATTTCTAACTTAGATTGACCACTCCAAACCAACTCAACTACTCTAAGTTTCCCAATCTATAACCTACACCTTCTAACATCAAATTCCGTAAACTAACATCATTAACAAGTCATAATAGACCCATAAGCACACACTCAACTTCAGTTTCCTCACAGCCTCTCAACTTTCAATTTCCACTAGTTAAAACCACCACAAAGTACCAAAATGTGTTAGGAAACTCAACCTATTAAGGATATATCAGTTCCATATTAGATATCATTTATGCGTGCGCTATCTATGCGTTATAACATACAATTCATGACAATATTAACATCCACATTACATTACATTATAATTCAATCATCAAATAACCAACCACACACTTTTAAATGAAATAACACTACTACAAAAAGGTGCATAGATAGCGCTTTTTTTTAAATCATAGATAACGCTTTTTAAGCGTTATATATGCGTGCGCTATCTATTAATAGATAGCGCTTCTTAAAAAAACGCTATCTATTAGTACCAAAAAAGCGCTATCTATTGTCAGAAACCAATAGATAGCGCTTCTTTAAAAAAAGTGCTATCTATTGGTTCAAATTAAAAAAAAAAATAATTAATTTTAGAATAAAGTATAAAATATTGGTTCTATTATATATAAACCCACACTATATATATTAGTTATATTATATACAAAAAAATATAAATATTCACAAAATATGACAAATGTCTCAAAAAGAATATTCATTAATATGAATAAAAATTCTTGGTCCAATAATATTTCAAAATTTAATCATTAAGTTGTCTAGTATATGTCATGACATGACACTGCTTTATAAGATACTATATACAACAATTACATATATATCCTATCAGTATTGTACATAACACCATTAAATATCCATCAAAGTACCATAAACAATGCTTAAAAAATCACAAACAACCTAAAACACCATAAACCAAAAACTTGATAAAGGACGCTCAACACCTAGAATGGGGTGCCCAAGAGCTAGACTTACTAGGAAAGGGTGGCCAAGGGGTGACCAAGGGCACTCAAAGGGCACTCAACGTCACACAAAAAATTGAAATATCTCTAATCTAACCTTTTTTTACCCTATATACATGTTTAATTTACTCCTAAGACCTTCTAGGCACTTAGAAACACTTGTTACCAATAAGGGAGTATTGGTAAAACCTGAAGACAAGTTTTGATGATGCTGTAAATTGTAATTCTTGATTGTAATAGGAGAATACTTAAAAAGGAACTTGTAGATTTTAAATGTAGTAGGAAAATGATAAATATTGTAATTTCTACTTGTATAATCGATTATAATTAAGGTATAATCGATTATCAGATGCTTTTGAACTAAAATAATCGATTATCATGAAGCAATAATCGATTATCACAAGTCACACTTGAATAATCGATTATCACTTCAAATAATCGATAATCACTTTTTGAAATTTCTATAACGGACTTCAATAATCGATTATCACTTACAATAATCGATTATTCATGGCAGTTGGGAGCTGACCTTTGGCATTCAGTGTGCTTGGCTATATAATTGGTTTTTGAAAGCTTCAGAAAATAACTTTGTGTAAATTGAAAAAGCTTAGAGCACTGAGTAGTCAGAGGAACGTTCTTGAGAGCTTTTGTTTACTTTGTTCCCTTGCCTGGTCTTTTGAAAGGAGAGGCTTACGTATCGTGTGTCGATAGTCGAAGTGGACTCTCTTCAAGTTGGCAAGGTTCTCTGCCTGGTCTTGTGAAAGGAGAAGCTCGTGAATCGTTTGTCGATTGCCAGAGCAGTTCTCTTCAAGTTGGTAGAGTGGTTCTTTTCATTCTATTTCTGTATTTTTCATTGTAATCTGTTAAACTATTTTTAGTGAAACTGTTAATCACTCTTTGTAGTGATTAACGACTGGACGTAGATTCTGTTGAATCGAACCAGTATAAAAATCCTTGTGTGTTTTTCTTGTGCCCTATACTCATTTTATATTACGTATATCAACTGCTCGATAAATATTCTGAAAGAAAATTATTTTTGTAACAAGGACCAATTTGTTTTTAATCGTGATCGAATACGCTTTCTGCTCTCTGAGTTATTTATTCCGCTCCGTTAAACTTTGCGAAAATTACCCCCTCCGATACCGTCAATTGGTATCAGAGCTTGCTTTGATAGTTTTTCAAAATATTTGCGAAAATGGCTGGTCACAATCAAAACCATGTATATGCTGAGGGTGCTTCCATTAACAGACCTCCATTGTTTACTGGTGATAACTATGCCTTTTGGAAAGTGAGAATGGAAATTTTGGGGTCTGTTGATAGAGGCATCTGGGAAGCTGTACAAAATGGCCCTTATATTCCTATGAATATTGTTGATGGTATAGAAACTGAAAAACCTTATTTTAATTGGACTGCTGAAGAAAATAGACGAGCTCAATTTGATATTAAAGCTCGCAATATAATTTCATCTGCTGTTGTACTTGATGAATTTTATAGAATTTCAGTGTGTAAGACAGCACAGGAAATGTGGGAAGTCCTCAGAGTCACTCATGAAGGAACAGACGATGTGAAACGAGCTAGGAAGAACACTCTCATTCAGGAATATTAGATGTTCAGAATGCAACCTGGAGAAACGATCTCTGACATTCAAAAATGATTCACTCATATTGTGAATCACTTAACAGGGTTGGGTAAGACTTTTGATACTGATGAACTAAATGTTAAAATTTTGAAATCTCTGGACAGGTCTTGGCAACCAAAGGTGACTGCCATATCGGAGTCTCAAAATCTTGCTCAAATGACAATGCCAATCTTGTTTGGAAAGCTCCGGGAGCATGAACTTGATTTAAGGAGATTAACTGCTGAAGAGGATCAAGGCAAGAGGAAAACTCTAGCTTTCAAGCCTGAAATTTCTAAAGGAAAAAGCTCTAAGAGGATCGAAGAAGATGATTCTGATGATGAAGAAAACATGAGCTTGATGATAAAGAAATTTGCAAAATTCATGAAAGCAAAGGGAAAGGACAAGTTTCAAAAGGAAAGGAAGGAAAATCAAGAATCTCCATCAAACGTCAAGTGCTTCGATTGTGGAGAAAGAGGGCACGTGAAATATGAGTGTCCAAAGAGCAAGAAGAGTGAAGACAAGAAGGAAAGAAAATTTCAAAGGAAAAAGAAAGCATACATAGCTTGGGAGGATAATGCCTCTAGCTCAACAAGTTCAAGTGACACAGAAGAAGAAGCTAACCTATGCCTTATGGCAGATTCTGAAGAAACAGGAAGCCAAGTAAGTGATTCCAGTTTTGAATCTAGTGAATTAGATTTACAAAAAGCTTTTTTTGAATTGATGAATGAATCTGAAAAACTTGATTCTGCACATAAAAAGCTTAAGAAAGAGCACAATGAATTGAAATTGGCTTATGATAAACTGCTTGATGATGAAGTTATTTTAAGAAATAAAATTAGTACTTTAGAAATAAAACTGTCTGATTCAAATGATATTGTTGAACATGTTGAATGCTTGTCATGCAAAAGCCATATGTTTGATATTGATATACTTGAAAACTTACTTGCTAAGGCAACTCAAGCTAACTCACATACTAAAACAAACCTTAATAAGAGCAATAGGAACATGCATCAAAATTATAAATCCAAGGTAAGAAGATCTCGAAAAATTTGGGTTGTTAAAGGAACTTTTATTAAAAATAAAGTTAGTGATGTATGTTGCTTTTACTGTATGAAGCATGGTCACACATCAAACAAATGCAATATCAAACATGTTGGTGTTCCAAGTGGCAAATATGCTTGGGTTAAAGGTGTGAAATGATGTATTCTTGTATAAACTAACCCCAAGGACCCATGTTGAGATTGGGGACCTAAAAATTCTTGCTAACTTGTTTTGTAGGAACAATCTAAGTCAAAGAAGTCATTGTGGTATCTTGACAGTGGTTGCTCAAGACACATGACTGGTGACAAGAAAAGGTTCATCTCTTTTGAGAAGAAGAAGCAAGGATTTGTAACTTACGGGGATAACAACAAAGGCAGAATAATGGGAACCGGAGATATTGGAGGAGCAAACACTTTGACGATAAAAGACGTATTATACGTTGAAGGTCTCAAACATAATCTTCTAAGCATAAGCCAACTATGCGACAAAGGTTTCAAGGTGATGAGGATTACTTAAGAGAAGCACTTGAAGAGATGTATCTAAATGAGAATTATCCTCCGGAGCTTCAAGAAACACCCCAAGTTGTTGACTCCAAAAGCTATCAACAACCGAGAGGACTATCCTTGGACAACATCATAGGAGATATATCAAAAGGGGTAACCACTAGACATAATTTAAATAATTTTTGCCTAACTGTTGCTTTTGTGTCTCAGATAGAACCTAAAAATATAAAGGAAGCTCTTCAAGATGACAAGTGGTGCATTGCTATGCAAGAAGAGCTAAATCAATTTGAAAGGAATGAAGTTTGGGAACTTATTCCAAAACAAGATGAATTCCAAGTCATAGGAACCAAATGGGTATTCAGGAACAAGCTTGATGAGGACGGAAACATCACAAAGAATAAAGCAAGGCTAGTTGCTAAGGGATACTGTCAAGAGGAAGGTATAGATTACGATGAAACATACGCACCAGTAGCCAGGTTAGAAGCAATTAGATTGTTGCTTGCATATGCATCTTTGATGAAATTTAAGCTGTATCAAATGGATGTTAAAAGTGCATTTTTAAATGGTTTTATAAAAGAAGAGGTGTATGTTAGTCAACCTCCTGGATTTGAAGATTTTAAATTTCCTGAACATGTTTACAAGCTGAAAAAGGCTCTTTATGGTCTTAAACAGGCAACTAGATCTTGTATGAAAGACTTAGTACCTTTTTGATTGAAAATGAATTCTCTAGAGGAAAGGTTGATTCAACCTTATTCATTAAGAAAGTAGGAAAACACATTTTGATTGTGCAAGTTTATGTAGATGATATTATTTTTGGCTCAACTGATGACTCTTTATGTGAAGAGTTTGCAAAAATAATGCAAGGAGAATTTGAAATGTCTATGATGGGTGAGTTAAATTTTTTCTTAGGACTACAAATAAAACAAATGAATGGTGGAAATTTCATATCCCAAACTAAATACTGTAGAGAAATTCTTAGGAAATTTGGAATGGATAGCTGCAAGGAAGCTAGCACACCCATGGGTACCTCTTGTTATTTAGATAAGGATGAAACTGGAAAGGGAGTGAATGAAACCATGTTTAGAGGCATGATAGGATCTTTGTTATACTTAACTGCTAGTAGACCAGATATTATGCAGAGTGTTTGTGTATGTGTTAGATACCAAGCCAATCCTAAAGAGTCACATTTGACTGCAGTTAAGAGAATTCTAAAATAACTTAAAGGAACTACTTCATTTGGACTTTGGTATCCCTCTTATGCTTCACCTAGTTTAATAGGATACTCTGATGCAGATTATGGTGGCTGTAAAATTGATAGAAAAAGTACTAGTGGAACCTGTCATTTCTTGGGATGTTCTTTAGTGTCATGGCACTCAAAGAAACAAGCATGTGTAGCTTTGTCTACCACTGAAGCTGAATATATTGCAGCTGGAAACTGTTGTGCCCAAATTTTGTGGATGAAACAACAACTGGAAGACTTTGACATCTTCCTTGACAATATTCCTCTAAAATGTAATAATACCAGTGCTATAAATTTGACCAAGAACCCTATAATGCATTCAAGAACTAAGCATATAGAAATTAGGCACCATTTTCTAAGAGACCATATTCAAAAGGGGGATTGTCAAATTGAATATGTTGATACCTTACATCAATTAGCTGATATTTTTACCAAGGCTCTACCTAAAGATAGATTCTATGAACTTAGGAGAGAGTTAGGAGTATTAGACATGTCTTAGGATCAAAATCTATGCAAATGTTTGCTTTTTCGTGAACTTAACACTTCATAATCGATTATCACTAGATTATAATCGATTATTCATGCATAAACTTCAATTCAGGAAAACTTTGAGCAGATAATCGATTATCATATGGCATAATCGATTATCATGCAATTCTGGGCAGAGATTAATGAACTGATAATCGATTATCACGAGCCATAATCGATTATCACGCTAACAGTTTCAAAAATAGAGCCGTTGGAGCGTCCCATAACGGCTATAAACGGCCATAAACGGCTAGTTTTTCCATTTTTCTTATAAATAGCCCCCCATAATCGATTGTTAAACACTTCTTTGCAACTAAATACTGCTAAAATCAAATTCAGAGCTCAAAATCTCTTTATTTCTCTTTCACTTCACAAACCTTCATCTTTTCCATCTTCATCCATGGCTGAACCAAGAAGGTATCGTCGCAAAACAGCTGGAGCTTCTTCCTCCTCTCAACCACGACTCGCCAACATAGATGGATGGATCTCCGATCAAGAGAAACATGCAGATTTCGTAAACTCCTGGCAAGAAAGGAAAATCATGGCGGTAAAGTATATCTTTCTTGAATTTTTTCGCTTTTATGGGTTTCAATTTCCAAATAATTTTGCTGAGCAGGGGTTAACACATCTAATAGAACAAAAAGGAAATATTTATCCCGATCTCATAAGAGTTTTCTATTTCAACTTGCGCTATCGAGATGGGATAATATCTACCAAGGTCAAAGGCGTACGCATCATTTTAGATGATGACGTTTGGACAAATGTTGCTCAACTTCCTATCTGGGATGATGCTGTCAAAGTCCATTTAGGACTTGAAGACTTCAACAGGATGCTAACTTTCCAATCCTTTCTGCGACATCCTGAGAGGCAAACAAATAGAAGGCAACTACTGGTTGGAGGATTCAAAGTTGAAGAAAGGATGATCCACTACTTGATTGTTTGGATTCTCTGTCCTAGAGCAACCAACCATGCTTATTGTTCTGAGCAGGATTTACTTATCTTGTATGGGATTTTAAATCACATACACATCGACTGACCTGCTCTCATTGTTGACACCATGGTAAAAGCCAAGAAATCCCATTCTTATCAATTTCCTTGTGCTCTTCTCGTTTCTAGGATTTTAGAATATAAAGGAGTACCTGTTGAAGGAGAACTTGTTCAAACCATTGAAGCTGTGGGATCAGAAATTGGAGATACTACCTTTCGTCAGATGGGATTCATTACTAGAGGAAGAGTCCTTATTCACAAAGATGATGACCATCCTGATGATGATGAAGATGACGATATGGACACTCATATGGCTAACCCAGTGAGTGCTGCAGCTCCATCTGAAGCTGGACCTTCTAACATACCCTTCCCTTCCTCAACTTCTATGGAAGAACACTTTGCAAGATTATCTAAACAATTGGAGGATATGAGTCTAGCACAAAAGACACATTTTGATGAAGTACATGAGTGGCAGCAATCTCTTGATGAGTACTTAGTTGGTCAATTTCTTGAGATTGATGTTCGACTACATAACATTGAGAATCATCTCAATATCCCACCTACTGAAAGATCTCCTAGTCCTGAATTTTAGTTTTTAGGTTTCTAAGATTGATTGCTTTCTTTGTGGCATTTTGTCGTTAAAATCTTTATAAATCTCCTGTAATTTTTTTTTTTAATAAAATGAGCTTTTATGCATTTATTATCTTTTTGAGGGGGAGCTCATATTAAGGGGGAGATTATTACTTTTTGCTTATGATAAAAAAGGGGGAGATTAGAAATATTAATATTATAGGGGAGAAGAAATAATATTTTTCAAGTGAGAAGAAATAATATTTTTCAAGTGTACAGGTACTGCTAACTCTGTGGTTGTTTTTAGTTTGTATGTATTGCAGGTAAAACTGAGTTGCTTTTAAAAGAAGATTTTTTTATCATCATCAAAAAGGAGGAGATTGTTACCAATAAGGGAGTATTGGTAAAACCTGAAGACAAGTTTTGATGATGCTGTAAATTGTAATTCTTGATTGTAATAGGAGAATACTTAAAAAGCAACTTTTAGATTTTAAATGTAGTAGGAAAATGATAAATATTGTAATTTCTACTTGTATAATCGATTATAATTAAGGTATAATCGATTATCAGATGCTTTTGAACTAAAATAATCGATTATCATGAAGCAATAATCGATTATCACAAGTCACACTTGAATAATCGATTATCACTTCAAATAATCGATAATCACTTTTTGAAATTTCTATAACGGACTTCAATAATCGATTATCACTTACAATAATCGATTATTCATGGCAGTTGGGAGCTGACCATTGGCATTCAGTGTGCTTGGCTATATAATTGGTTTTTGAAAGCTTCAGAAAATAACTTTGTGTAAATTGAAAAAGCTTAGAACACTGAGTAGTCAGAGGAACGTTCTTGAGAGCTTTTGTTTACTTTGTTCCCTTGCCTGGTCTTGTGAAAGGAGAGGCTTACGTATCGTGTGTCGATAGTCGAAGTGGACTCTCTTCAAGTTGGCAAGGTTCTCTGCCTGGTCTTGTGAAAGGAGAAGCTCGTGAATCGTTTGTCGATTGCCAGAGCAGTTCTCTTCAAGTTGGTAGAGTGGTTCTTTTCATTATATTTCTGTATTTTTCATTGTAATCTGCTAAACTATTTTTAGTGGAACTGTTAATCACTCTTTGTAGTGATTAACGACTGAACGTAGATTCTGTTGAATCGAACCAGTATAAAAATCCTTGTGTGTTTTTCTTGTGCCCTATACTCATTTTATATTACGTATATCAACTGCTCGATAAATTTTTTGAAAGAAAATTATTTTTGTAACAAGGACCAATTTGTTTTTAATCATGATCGAAAACGCTTTCTGCTCTCTGAGTTATTTATTCCGCTGCGTTAAACTTTGCGAAAATTACCTCCTCCGATACCGTCAACACTAAAAAGCACATTTCTAACTCAGATTGACCACTCCAAACCAGCTCAACTACTCTAAGTTTCCCAATCTATAACCTACACCTTCTAACATCAAATTTCGTAAACTAACATCATTAACAAGTCATAATAGACCCATAAGCACACACTCAACTTCAGTTTCCTCACAGTCTCTCTACTTTCAATTTCCACTAGTTAAAACCACCACAAAGTACCAAAATGTGTTAGGAAACTCAACCTATTAAGCAATTATCACTTCCATATTAGATGTCACTTATTTCCATATCTAGACAGGTCCTAAATAATCGAATAAACAACCTTAAACTCATGATTATCCCTTCTTACCCTTATATAAAAAACTCACATGTCAAAACTTATAATTTGAACTTAAAACCCTCTAAAGCCTATGTCTTTGACCACTCCACATTTCTTAAACCTTGCTACCCATTTTAGGCATCAAACCAATGTTATAACATAAAATTCATGACCATATTAACATCGACATTACATTACATCATAATTCAATCATCAAATAACCAACCACACACTTTTAAATGAAATAACACTACCACAAAAAAGTGCATAGATAGCGTTTTTTTTTTATATCATAGTTAACGCTTTTTAAGCGCTATATATGCGTGCGTTATCTATTAATAGATTGCGCTTCTTAAAAAAGCGTTATCTATTGGTACTGACAATAGATAACGCTTCTTTAAAAAAACGCTATATATTGTCAGAAACCAATAAATACCGCTTCTTTAAAAAAAGTACTATCTATTCGTTCAAATTAAAAAAAATTAATTAATTTTAGCATAAAAAATAAAATATTGGTTCTATTATATATAAACCCACTCTCTCTCTCTCTCTCTCTCTCTCTCTCTATATATATATATATATATATATATATATATATATATATATATATATATATATTAGTTATATTATATACAAAAAAATATAAAATATTATCAAAAATATGACAAGTGTCTCAAAAATAATATTCATTAATATGAATAAAAATTATTGGTCCAATAATATTTCAAAATTTAATCATTAAGTCGTCTAGTACATGTCATGACATGACACTGCTTTATAAGATACTATATACAATCATAACATATATATCCTATCAGTACTGTACCTAACACCATTAAATATCCATCAAAGTACCTTAAAAAATCACAAACAACCTAAAACACCATAAACCAAAAACTTGAAAAAGGACACCCAACACCTAGAATGGGGTGCCCAAGAGCTAGACTTACTAGGAAAGGGTGGCCAAGGGGTGACCAAGGGCACTCAAAGGGCACTCAACGTCACACAAAAAATTGAAGTATCTCTAATCTAACCTTTTTTACCCTATATACATGTTTAATTTACTCCTAAGACCTTCTAGGCACTTAGAAACACTAAAAAACACATTTCTCACTCAGATTGACCACTCCAAACCAACTCAACTACTCTAAGTTTCCCAATCTATAACCTACACCTTCTAACATCAAAATTCGTAAATTAACATCATTAACAAGTCATAATAGACCCATCAGCACACACTCAACTTCAGTTTCCTCACAGCCTCTCTACTTTCAATTTCCACTACAGTTAAAACCACCACAAAGTACCAAAATGTGTTAGGAAACTCAACCTATTAAGCAATTATCACTTCCATATTAGATGTCATTTAATTCCATATCTAGACAAGTCCTAAATAACCGAATAAAAAACCTTAAACTCATGATTTTCCCTTCTTACCGTTATATAACAAACTCACATGTCAACACTCATAATTGGAACATAAAACCCTCTGAAGCCTATGTCTTTGGCCACTCCACATTTCTTAAACCTTGCTACCAATTTTAGGCATCAAAACAACGTTATAACATACAATTCATGACAATATTAACATCCACATTACATTACATCATAATTCAATAATCAAATAACCAACCACACACTTTTAAATGAAATAACACTACTACAAAAAAGTGCATAGATACCGCTTGTTTTTTTTATCATAGTTAACACTTTTTAAGCGCTATCTATGCGTGCGTTATCTATTAATAGATTGCGCTTCTTAAAAAAACGCTATCTATTGGTACTGACAATAGATAACGCTTCTTTAAAAAAGCGCTATCTATTGTCAGAAACAAATAAATACCGCTTCTTTAAAAAAAGTGCTATCTATTGGTTCAAATTAAAAAAAAAAAATTAATTTTAGAATAAAATATAAAATATTGGTTTTATTATATATAAACCCACACTATACATATTAGTTATATTATATACAAAAAAATATAAAATATTCAAAAAAATATGACAAATGTCTCAAAAAGAATATTCATTAATATGAATAAAAATTATTGGTCCAATAATATTTCAAAATTTAATCATTAAGTCATCTAGTACATGTCATGACATGACACTGCTTTATAAGATACTATATACAACCATTACATATATATCCTATCAGTATTGTACATAACACCATTAATTATCCATCAAAGTACCATAAACAATGCTTAAAAAATCACAAACAACCTAAAACACCATAAACGAAAAACTTCAAAAAGGACGCTCAACACCTAGAATGGGGTGCCCAAGAGCTATACTTACTAGGAAAGGGTGGCCAAGGGGTGACCAAGGGCACTCAAAGGGCACTCAACGTCACACAAAAAATTGAAATGTCTCTAATCTACCTTTTTTACCCTACATACATGTTTAATTTACTCCTAAGACCTTTTAGGCACTTAGAAACACTAAAAAACACATTTCTAACTCAGATTGACCACTCCAAACCAACTCAACTACTCTAAGTTTCCCAATCTATAACCTACACCTTCTAACATTAAATTTCGTAAACTAACATCATTAACAAGTTATAATAGACCCATGAGCACACACTCAACTTCAGTTTCCTCACAACCTCTCTACTTTCAATTTCCTCTAGTTAAAACCACCACAAAGTACCAAAATGTGTTAGGAAACTCATCCTATTAAGCAATTATCACTTCCATATTAGATCTTTTTTATTTCTATATCTAGACAAGTCCTAAATAACCGAATAAACAAACTTAAACTCATGATTTTGCCTTCTTACCCTTATATAAGAAACTCACATGTCAAAACTCATAATCTGAACTTAAAACCCTCTAAAGCTTATGTCTTTGACCACTCCACATTTCTTAAACCTTTTTACCAATTTTAGGCTTCAAAACAACGTTATAACATACAATTCATGACAACATTAACATCCACATTACATTACATCATAATTCAATAATCAAATAACCAACCACACACTTTTAAATGAAATAACACTACTACAAAAAAGTGCATAGATAGCGCATTTTTTTTTATCATAGATAACATTTTTTAAGCGCTATCTATGCGTGCGCTATCCATTAATAGATAGCACTTCTTAAAAAAGCGTTATCTATTGGTACTCACAATAGATTGCGCTTCTTTAAAAAAACGTTATCTATTGTCAGAAACCAATAGATAGCGCTTCTTTAAAAAAGTGTTATCTATTAGTTCAAATTAAAAAAAAATAATTAATTTTAGAATAAAATATAAAATATTGGTTCTATTATATATAAACCCACACTATATATATTAGTTATATTATATACAAAAAAATATATAAAATATTCACAAAAATATGACAAATGTCTCAAAAAGAATATTCATTAATATGAATAAAAATTATTGGTCCAATAATATTTCAAAATTTAATCATTAAGTCGTCTAGTACATGTCATGACATGACACTGCTTTATAAGATACTACATACAACCATTACATATATATCCTATCAGTATTGTACATAACACCATTAAATATCCATCAAAGTACCATAAACAATGCTTAAAAAATCACAAACAACCTAAAACACCATAAACGAAAAACTTCAAAAAGGACGCTCAACACCTAGAATGGGGTGCCCAAGAGCTAGACTTACTAGGAAAGGGTGGCCAAGGGGTGACCAAGGGCACTCAAAGGGCACTCAACGTCACACAAAAAATTGAAATGTCTATAATCTAACCTTTTTTACCCTAGATACATGTATAATTTACTCCTAAGACCTTTTAGGCACTTAGAAACACTAAAAAACACATTTTTAACTCAGATTGACCACTCCAAACCAACTCAACTACTCTAAGTTTCCCAATCTATAACCTACACCTTCTAACATCAAATTTCGTAAACTAACATCATTAACAAGTCATAATAGACCCATAAGCACACACTCAGCTTCAGTTTCCTCATAGCCTCTCTACTTTCAATTTTCACTAGTTAAAACCACCACAAAGTACCAAAATGTGTTAGGAAACTCAACCTATTAAGCAATTATCACTTCCATATTAGATGTCATTTATTTCCATATCTAGACAAGTCCTAAATAACCTAATAAACAACCTTAAACTCATGATTTTCCCTTCTTACCCTTATATAATAAACTCACATGTCAAAACTCATAATTTGAACATAAAACCCTCTAAAGCCTATGTCTTTGACCACTCCACATTTCTTAAACCTTGCTACCAATTTTTGGCATCAAAACAACGTTATAACATACAATTCATGACAATATTAACATCCACGTTACATTACATCATAATTCAATCATCAAATAACCAACCACACACTTTTAAATGATATAACACTACTACAAAAAAGTGCATAGATAGCGTTTTTTTTATCATAGATAACGCTTTTTAAGCGCTATTTATGAGTGCGCTATCTATTAATAGATAATAGATAACGCTTCTTAAAAAAGCGCTATCTATTGGTACTGACAATAGATAACGCTTCTTTAAAAAAGCGCTATCTATTGTCAGAAACCAATAGATAGCGCTTCTTTAAAAAAAGGACTATCTATTGGTTCAAATTAAAAAAATAATAATTAATTTTAGAATAAAATATAAAATATTGGTTCTATTATAATAAACCCACACTATATATATTAGTTATATTATATACAAAAAAATATAAAATAATTACAAAAATATGACAAATGTCTCAAAAAGAATATTCATTAATATGAATAAAAATTATTGGTCCAATAATATTTTAAAATTTAATCATTAAGTGGTCTAGTACATGTCATGACATGACACTGCTTTATAAGATACTATATACAACCATTACATATATATCCTATCAGTAATGTACATCACCATAACATAACCTATATGTATGTACTAATTACATGTAAACACCAATTTTCCCTAACTTCAATGATTTGACTTTCATGATAATGTTGGCATCTGCAACTAGAAAAATACTGCAAGAAAGAAAAATAGTGTAGAATTAGTTAATTAAATTTTACTATAAATTATTATAAGAATAATGATATCTTACATCAGTTGGAATTGTTTCTCCTTCACAGTAGGTAATAATTTCCTTCATATATTGACACACATAATATCCACAATAATTGTTGTTGGGTTGTCTTAGGCACTAGAATTCCAAAATAAAAAAAAAAACATTTTTATAATTTGAACATAAAAAAGAACCAAAACTCTAGTATACTCCAAACATATCCAATGCATGATAACAAATAACTATATACCATATATGATTTTTGCTATTTTCACCATGTTTGGTCCAGCATGAATAACTTTTATCAATTCCATTGCATATTAAATGCTTTTCTAACTCATCTGCATTCACTACCTTTAAATGACAACACTGCAAGCAAGGACAAATGATTGTACTAGGATTTTTTGCATGCTCAACTGCTTAGGGTTTAGGGTTTAAATGCTTTTCTAACTCATCTGCATTCACTACCTTTAAATGACAACACTGCAAGCAAGGACAAATGATTGTACTAGGATTTTTTGCATGCTCAACTGCAAATCTCCGAAACCCTTTCACCCCATCCTCATATTCTTTTGATAATCGACTAGCATAGTAGTAAATTAAGTAACAAGTTGTGCTAGTGGAATTGATGCTCCCATTGTACCTATAAGCTGAAAAGCACCTAATACCAATCACTGCAGACCTCTACTATATTTTGCAGACCCACAATAAAAATAGACTTATAACAAAGAAATAATAAGTGAACAGATTTGTGATGTGAATTGGAGAGAGGTGGACTTGCCTTGGTGACTTGAAGTAGTAGGAAAGAAACCCACATGACCATTAGTACCAAAATCCTTTTGCACTTGAGATTGAAACAAAAAATTTGCTGAGGTGTTGTTCAAGGGAGAGAACAAAAAAAAAGTCAAGTTTCTCCTCATCACCTACTATGACTCGATGAAAAACTGAGACTTTGCATACCATCGATGACTTCTCTTCTTTAGGAATCAACTGCTCCTATTCTGTATCAATTAGAAATGCGCATAAAATGAAATATCTTCATTTTAAGAACTATATTCGCAGGGCATGCTTGACAGAACATAATATAAGTGGACCCTGGGAGTCTCAAACACACATCATGTAAGTGTTAGGGAAGTGCTGATGCAGTAATGTCTTGCGTCTCAAACAAGAAGAGTGTTTCTGCTTTATGATCAGTTTTATGACAAAATGTTACGGATTCAGATTCACACCTTCATGATTAAAATTGCCACAAAGTATCAAGAGTAAAAGGAAGTAAAACTTAAGTTTATGATGGTGATTAATTGCTAGTACTAGTGATTTGAATTTCAAAGCAAAAGGATAAGAACAAAATGATGATAAAGAGGATAAATAGAGGCATTTTATTCTTTTTTTTTCTAGGGGAACAGGTAGCAAATAAGAATTGAAGACCAAAAGTGACGAAAAACAGAAAATAGAATGAATGCAGAGGTCCCTCATAATCTATTGTGTAAACAATAGTACTCTTGGACAAAGAATCATCAGAACTTCTATTTAAAGCTAAGGTGCAATGGAGTCAAGGGTACTCTTCTATTCTATGTATAAATATTAACGATAATGACCTCAAGCTAACTATGCAGCCACACACAATGGAAACTAATTCACTGAATGCTAGGTTAGTCACTAAACTTTCTTCAAAAAAATAGTCTACAGAGTAACAATTATTCTCTGATTTCACCAAGGCAGAGAAATAGGGAATTCAATCACCTAGTTGTTAGCATATTTAAATTTTGCTACCCTAACTTGTCCTTCAACTTAATCCATGCCAACAAGCATCACATTATTTGTGTCTTATAACTCAAGGCATTACAAAAAAAAAACGATTCACAGGAAATTACCAGAAAACCAGCCAATTCTCCTAAGTCTTGCAATGAATCCTTGCCAATAAAATAAAATAAATAAAAACTACAGGTGAGAATTTTAAATTAAGTCACATGTGCAACCATGTCTTAATATAGAGCTCCTCTAAGGTATGAAATCCTGCATTTAACAAGATTTATGAATCTCAAAATTACCTAACTAATAATCAAAATATTCGGTAATGCAAAATAATGTGTGTTGAGAAGAAGTAACCAAAGAAGTAAAAAAGCATAACAGAGTATAGAGTTGTACATATGGATGTTTTATTGATGGTATGCTATAAGAGATTTTGCGTATAGATTTGTACACATTCAGAGGAAGAGATCGTATACACTTTATATAATCAACAAAAAATTTGGAAAGGAAAAAATTAGGGTCAAGAGAACAAAAGGGCCAAATTGGCCTTTACAAAATAGAAGGAACGAGATTATGGGTCTATAATTCAGATAGAAGGAACTAAAATCTGTCAAACCTTAATGTCGCAGCCCAAAGTGCCACTGTTGAAAACGGGAGTCCAAAGGAGCGAGTCAGACGAAGAACCGTCACGCACTGATGAACGGAGGAGAAGGAGCCCTTGATGAAACGGAGGAGAAGAGTCCTAACGCACTGATGAATGAGAATAACAGCGCGAATGAAACGGAGGAGAAGCTACGCAGTGATGAAGTGAACGTCAAATTTGCGGGAGTAATCGTAGCAGCGGGAAGGAAATTTTTTTAATCATAATAGATAACGAAAAGCGCAATCTATTTTCTAAAGATTGGTAATTTAATTAAAAAAAATTGGTTTTCATAGATAGGGCTTTTTCTAAATAGGCGTTATCTATTCATATATTTTAAATTATTAATTAAAAATAATAATATTAAATGGTTATAGATAGCGCTTTTTTAAAAAAACGTTATCTATTGTCATAGTTATAGATAGCGTTTTTTTAAATAAGTGTTATCTATTGTTCCACACATTAATAGATAGCGCTTTTTTAAAAAAGCGCTATCTACTGAGCTCTATCTATGTTCAATTTTGTAGTAGTGTAACCTTAGCATAATTATTGAAATTACAAGCACCAAACTTACACCACAAACCTAATTTAAAGCTAAACATCTAGCTTCATTTACCTTTCATCGAAGTTATAGAGCTCTAAAACACAGACATCCTTGCTTCCGACTCAAGGAATCTTAGAAACGCTTACAAACTGCGGAACTAAAAACAAAGTGAGTCCTTAAGACCACTGAGTAACAAGGAAAAAGAAAAGAGAGGTAACCACAATGTGTCACCCCTAAACCAAAGATTTTAGGAATAGATAACAAAAGGAAAAGAAGAGTAAAAATTTACTTGCTCTATAGAAGAAATAGATCGGATACAAATGTAGACACTTCCTAATCGTCAAACAAATAATCGAGGAGTGAGAAAAGGTAGAAAACAGTGAAAGAGAACTAAGAGAAAGAGTTTTAAATGGTTTGTGTTTTAAGTATAGAGACAAATTTAAAAAAATCTATTTATATTATCAATTTATTTTAAAATAAAATACTTTGTCTTATTATTTTAAAACAATTGTCCTAATACTCTATTTTCTAGGTTCTTTCAATAAACAAATTTATTTTTTATCTATTATTAATATTTTAGTAAGATTTTATTATTAAAATTTTATTAAATTTTAATTTTGAATTTATTAAAAACATTTAATTAAAATTCATATTTTAATATATTTAATATTCTATTTAGTATATTTATAACTGAAAATATATCATAATATATCTATCTCTTATAGAACAACAATATGTTATAACTTATTGAATTTGGACCAATCAATATGTTTAAAGACGATTGTTCATCCGACATTTCTTGATTTATAGAGACGTTCAAGTTTGAAAAATATATGTATTCATCCAACATTTTTTGATGTAGAATTTATGTGATAAATAGTTGGAGGTTCAATGTAAAGGATCAAGATACGTACTTGAAATAAAAACAAAAAATATTGAAATTTTATTAGAGGTGACTAGAATACAGGTAATTTAGATTACTTTTGTGTCTTGACAGATATTATGGAATTAAATTAGTCTGGTAGAAATAATGTTATTTTATTAAAATGTGATTAGTAAGATGTGGATTCTAAGGAGAGAAGATAAAAGGAAGATAAATATGGATTTATTCTTATTAATGGATTTATAAAACAAACTTCTTTATTAATAATTTCTATTATTATTGACGATCTAGATTTAAATAAAGACTATGTGCAAATATTTCATTTAATATTTAATAATAAATTTATGAAACTTTTTTATTAACGCAGATATTTTAACTTAGTCATAACTCACAATTTATTAATAAAATAAACATTAATTTATAAATATTCAATAAAATTTTGTATTAATCATATTATTATCATAACACAAATAATTATATTTATATAAAATTTTTAGTAAATATTTAGTACATATATTTTTAAAATTTTTTAATATAATTATTGTGACATTTTTTTAATTTTGTCACTTTTATGTATAATATTTGTGATGAATAAAACATTTGTCACTGTTATGAATAATATTGTGATATAAAATTTGTCACTATGAATAATATTGTGATATAAAATTTGTCGCTAAACTTTTTGTCACAAAATCATTTTTTTTATTATCTATTTTTCTATACATTTATTTTACAACTATTTTATTAATTATCTTCAATTATTTAATTTATATTTTAATTTAATATTTTCTTATTGAATGTAAGTTGCAATTGTTGAAAAAAAAAGTGGGTTTCGAATAAATTTTGCCTTGGTTGAATATGTAAGATATTTATAAATAATCTGTCTAATACCGAAATGGTTTGATGTTTGTAAAGAAAAATATTATTTAACATACCTAAAATTTTATATTTATTTGAAATTATTTTTCTTTATTTTTTATTCTCTTTTTTTTTTCTTAAAAACTACAAAAGTTTATACTTTATGACCATTTTATCTTTGTATTCTGTGTCAAATTAATGTAAAAGTGTGTCATGATATCATTACTCGTTTATAAATTATCCAAAAATACCAAGATAGGACTATGTTCTTGATTGAATGATAAGTTGAAAGTTAAATTTATAATTCTGAGTTTTGAGCCAAGACGACTACTTACATTTAGAATGTTGGTTTATTTTAGTAAGTACCCTAATTTCAATGAAGTTAACAAAAAAAATTTAATGTTATTATCATAAGGATTAAATATGTTTTTAATTTTGATTTTAAGATAAAATTAAAATTAATATTGTTTTCAAAATTTTAGTTTAATTTAATATTTTAACTTTAGAGATGTAATCATTAAATTTATTTAACAATTTAAATGTGTTTCATCTATTTAATGTTTGAAATAAGTTTTACGATAATATTTTACTTGTTTATATGATTTAATACATTCTCACTTCAAGTTAATTAAATTAGAAGCACTAATCACACATTCCTAAATATGATATATTGAATTATTCCAAAATTTTAAAAATAAATTAATTTTAATTTTTATGAAAATTCAAAAACAAAATATTTGTAATGAAAAGGAAAATAAATGTAAAACGAATGCGCATCCGGGGAATCGAACCCCGGTCAGTACCGTGGGAGGGTACTATGATACCACTACACCAGATGCGCTTGTTGAAATGATTAGGTGAAGTATGTTTTAAACCATGAGATAATCTAAACTCGTTATTTGAACTTTAGGAAACTACCCAAAAAGAAATAACAGAAATTATAAAGTATACACTTTTTTTGCAATGGAAAATATAAAATTTGAAACTGCAACAACCTAGATAATAATTTAGATATGGTGTTGATTTTTAAAAGATGATAGGATAATATTTTAATAAGAAAAAGTGTAAGATATTAATAGATTTTTTTATTTAATTGAAATTCATTTTTTAAAATACATCATCTTTTAAATTTTTTTCTAAACATTTTTTTTAAATTTGTTTCCAAACAATTTTTTTAATATATCTGAATTCAATCTTCATTTTTTTTAAGATCAAGATTATAAAAGTTTTTTAGTAAAAAAATCTATATATTGATCCGATTAAAATAAAAAACAGAATAAGTTTACTTTTTATTCTTTTTAAGGTAATTTTTGTTTTTCGGATTGTACGTAGACTCGTAGAGAATGTAACTCAAATGTGTTATAAGTGAATATTTATTGTTTTGTGATTATGATGATATGTTTATATTTGTTTGTCTATTTAGGTCATCATGTGTTAGATAGAGTAAAGAGTTGTGAAAGAAAAAGGTTTTTAAAGTAAGGTAAGAGAAGTTAATTTTTTTTTTGTAATTTGACTTAGATTGAGTAGTTAATTATTGTGTTTTTTTTATTTCAAATTGGTACGTGACACTTGATTGTTTTGGTTGGATGTGTGGTAATGGAATGAATGAAATAAATGTATTGCATAAATGAGTTTAATATTTGAGTTATGAAGTTTGATTTGATATGTGGAGTAGTGTTTTGGTCTTTAATAAGTCATTTTGATTGAATTGGTGTTTTTTATGGCTTGGGTTGAGGATGCTAGATCTTATTAGCATCTAAGACACTATCTTATGTACATATTTTTACATCAACATTATAAGACTCGTTGGACAAGCTAATTTCTTGTTGGACGACGACTAAATTTGAGTTTGGTAGGGGAGGCCTATTTGTTGGCTAACGGTAGAGTTGCCTAGCTGGCAAAAAGTTGATGACTTGTTCATTTATTATTGATGTGGCACTGTCACGTAATTTGAGGTGTTAATACATTTAGGATTAAAATGAGGTGGAAAATGTAAAACAGATAGCTAAAATTAGGGCGTGAAATTTAGGGATCCAAGATGTGAAATTACCTTTAGAATAAAACCAATTAGCGAATTGGGGGATTTGGGGTTCAACAATCTGCTTTTAACTGGTGTTGAGATTGAGTTCATGGTTTGTTCAACATCATGGTTCGTTCAACAACGTGGTTTGTTTGAAGACATGACGCAAAGGATTTTCGCATTCCTCACATGATGGAGTGATGTTGCGATTTGGGTTTTTACAGATTAAGGGTTTTCTGATTTGGGATTTTAGAGTTTTCTGTACAGGTTGTGTGATTGAGGTTGAGGAAAAAGGAAATTGAGATTGAATGAAGGTTTTTCTCATAGTTGCAAGTCACGAGAAAAAGGGAATTCTCCTCTTTTTTTGTGCTGCTGCAAGCATCCCAAGAGGCTTTCACCATTTACGAATAAAAACTTCATAAATACGAAAAGAAACCACCAGAAAGAACACCAAGAACAACAAAAGTATAACAGAAAAGGGAAATGAAAGTTGGCACACATAATAATACCAATGAACCCCTATTCTTACAAAGAAGTCTCACATGTATCATCTATCAAATAGAAAACGTGATAGATCTCTTACAAAGAAGTCTCACATGTATCATCTATCAAATAGAAAACGTGATAGATCTTTTACCAATGGCTTTGGGAAGAAGACCGTCACCCTTCCATTGTGACAATTAAATTATTATGCTTTACATGGCTGTCATTCAAATGGTTCAGAAATTTCCGATGCCACCAGTTTAACATTACATATTAGGGGCTTGACTTTGGTATTAAATACATATTACTGTATTGTATGGTTGATTTATAGTTTCATTCCCTGCTTTACTGTTAAAAATGACTAATTTATAAATTCTCATTTTCAGAAACAAAGTGTTCTTCGTTGGTCAGAAATGAATTAGATAATCCAAAGGACCCAATCATCAATGGCATAGGAAATGCCAACTCAATGATAGTGTGTCAGCATGCAGCCAGTAGCAATGGTGTTACTAAACCTTCTTTTGTTTCACCTTTGGCAATAACTTCGACACGCATGATCCCTGGCAATATTTCTGAAAATGGGGAACCTATCATCTTCTTGATCTGTTTAACATAAAGATATATTCTGATAGGTATACTTAATATGTATGATAGCCAAAGAGCACATTGCACAATTTTTAAAGAAAAAGGGAACCACATTTAACATTTTTAAACCATAGGGGGACTAAAACGAACTTTCTTACACGAACCCAGATTGTTCATTTTAATTACAGCAGAAACTATAATCATCCTTTACATGAACAACACATAAAATCCCTAAAATTGTCTTTCGGCATTCCTTGTAGTTCTAGCAACTTTCGTTACAACAATATCACCACAGTGACAAATTAGGGTTAAGAATGACTTCTTCACAAAGTTGTTCTTCTCGTTCGAAGACATTGGACAAAGGATTTTCGCTTCCTCACATGGTGTTGTTTCGAGGGGACTGCAAGTACGAGAGAAACCTTCATTCAATCTCAAATTCCGTTTTCCTCAACCTCAATCACACAACCTGCACAGAAAACCCCTAATATGCAAAAACCCAAATCGCAGCATCACTCCACCCTATTTTTTTTCTACACCTCAAGACAACCTCGTCCTTCATCACGAGAAACACCTATAAATAAGGGTTATCCCACCTTGTAACACCCCTAACGGAATGCCACTTGTAAATAATAAAATCTGAAATCTAAGCCAATTTTTTTTTACCATCAATTATAAACGTTTATATAAAATCGCAGAAGCAAATGAAACATTAACCGTCTGAACATATTACAACTGAAATTCAAACCTTACAAAAATATTCAAATCCATTATTCGAAAATATAAAATGTCTTTAAAACATAAATAAATCCCATCAGTAAAATTTCCTGTTTTCTCATCGCGCTACTCCTGTCTTACCTTATCTGCACCACCATCTACTCCCGTACAAGTACAATCATCGTAGGTGGAACCACAACCACAAAAGTAAAGGGTGAGTAATTAAGAACATAACATAGCATACAATTCAGAAGTCATATCATCAAAACACAGGCTATACCAATTATTATATCACATTATATCTCAATACTCAACTCATAACTCCGACTTAGCACTACGTCTCAATGCTAAACTCTAACACAGACTAAATAGTCATTACATTATAATACATCTCAGTATTCAACTTATAACTCAGAGTATTTTTGTAAGGTTTGAATTTCAGTTGTAATACGTTCAGACGGTTAATGTTTTATTTGCTTTTGCGATTTTATATAAACGTTTATAATCGATGGTAAAAAAAAAATTGGCGTAAATTTTAGATTTTATTATTTACAAGTGGCATTCCATTAGGGGTGTTACATACCTTCCCTCGAAGCACCACCATGTGAGGAAGAATAACTTTGCTCACTTCAGGGACGAATCATCAACAACCCTAACCCTTTGCTTTTAACCAATCAATTCAATTTTAACATTTCTACACACCTTGTCAAGTCATTCCAACTCACTATGCCACGTAAACAATAATTGTACAAGTCATCAACTTTTTGCTTGGAGGACAAGTCTGCTGTTAGCTTTTTTAACGCCGTAAGCAAAAAGGACTAACTTGCACCGTTTTTACAAAATATAGAATATTAGTGAAGTTTTGAAAAAAAAAAGAACAACTTTAAAGAAACCCTAAAAACGAGAAACCAAAATAGGTATTAAACTTTATTTTTATATTATTGATTTTGCATACTATAGGTTTTCTTTGTCGCATACTTTGTCCTACAATATACAAATAGCACCTAACATATTTTAGATAAAAGGAAAAAAATAAAAAAAAATGGTATTTTTATTTTAGATAAAGTTGATAAGATCATTTGGAATATATAATGAACATATGCGACACAATATCTTTTCTACAAAGCATATATTCACTCGTTGTAGCTTTTTGCTTTCCCCCAATTTCTCTGTGAGATTTTAATTTATTGTGGAGCAGATATTTATGGAATTGACATTTGGCAGCTTATATATAAAGAAATTATGTGTTTTTGTTCTGATTCCACATATCAGAAGGAGTTCTGACAAATGACAACCTGATTTTACCATTAGTTTAGGCATCTTAGTTGGCATCCTCAAAACACGTTTTCATGGTGTTTATCTTACGAATCAAATCTCATCCTAAATATGCCAATTTCACCACAACTGTGGTTAGAATCTTCTTTAAAACAAAAGAATAATACTCTCTGAAAATTTTACTTCAATTTTCTCTGCATATGTACATTTTACATTCCTATATTTATAGTTTATATTAAGTAAAAATATAATTAATTTACAATATATATAAATAGAATAATTCTACCAAATAAGTCAATTTTGTTTAAATTTACTTATAGTACATTTTATTTTGTCAAATTTTTCTTATATAATACTTCTCCATTTTCCTTCTTATTTTCTTTTGGAATATGAAAATATATAAAGATAAGAAATTGTAAGCACTAACTTCGTTAATTATTTTTTCAAATTTTTTAAAATAAATTATTTGATTACATATGAGATTTTTTTAGGTATTGATTTTTTTGTTAATTTTATCCTTTAAATGTTTTTTAAATTAAATAATTATTTTTTAATTTTACTCTTTAAGTAATTATTTTTTTAAAATTTAATCAGTTTTTTTCAATTGGACCGGTTTTTTAATTTTAATAATTTTTTAACTATAAAACATCGTACAAAATAGATAAAAACTATTTAAATATTAAATTAAATTAAATTTTATAATTATAATAATCTATATTATGGGTGTACTTTTTTTATGTTTACTTTTTCTTTTACCAATTTTATTCTTTTAAGTAACTAATTTTTTTTTTAAATTTAACCATTTTTTTAAATTCAATCTTTATTGAAATTTAATCATTTTTTAAATTAAAATAATTATTATAATAAAATATTATTTAAAAAATAGATAAAAACTATCAATAATATAATTATGAAAAAAATATTTATATTTATATTTATAATTATAATTCTATTATTTTCTGTTATGTTTACATATGCTTATTACTAGTTAGTGTGTGTCTATATATATATATTGTTTCGGTATAAATTGGGGGACCGAAAGGTCAAACCTTGATCACGTCACTTTCTGCTCTTCCGTCTGCTTCTTCTTCTTCAGGACCGTCCGGCTGGTATCCGCTGCGACCGGCCGGTGATCTTCAAGTCTTGACCGGAGGGGGGAGGTACCTGAAAAGGCGCTCCGACGCTCAAGTTAGGCGTGTGTAAAGAGGGTTGAGAGAGTTCGATAGCAAAGAATGTGCTAAGGAACTATGAGTAGAGTGTACTGGGGGAGTGTAGAACTCGTACCTTGTTTGGAGTCCTCAGGCCTTTATTTATAGGCTTTGGATTGATATAAGATGAACAAAATATAAACAAAATAATATAATCTTACTTGGCATATTTCTGAATAAAATATCTTTGTTTGGATTTTATTTATGTTTCCAGTATATCTGGTTGATATATTTCTGTTTAGAATATATATGATTGATATACCTGGGGATCCTTTTATTCTGGTGCTGGGCTTCGAGCCCAATAACTCGTTTGACTTTGAGGATACACCACCGTACATCATCCCCCCCAAGTCCGAGGGAAAGGGAGGGGTTTGCTTCCTGCCTGACCGAAGGACTTAGTTTTGTTGGCGCTCGGTGTATCTTTGCCGCATTGTTGTGCCGGTCGGACTGTGTGTCCTGAGAGTAACGGGCTTGTCGCCCGGTGGGACGTTGTGTCCTGAAAATGCCGGGCTTGTCGCCCGGTGGGACGTTGTGTCCGCAAAGTGGCGGGCTTGTCGCCCGGTGGGACGTTGTGTCCGTAAAGTGGCGGGCTTGTCGCCCGGTGGGACGTTGTGTCCGCAAAGTGGCGGGCTTGTCGCCCGGTGGGACGTTGTGTCCGCAAAGTGGCGGGCTTGTCGCCCGGTGGGACGTTGTGTCCGCAAAGTGGCGGGCTTGTCGCCCGGTGGGACGTTGTGTCCGTAAAGTGGCGGGCTTGTCGCCCGGTGGGACGTTGTGTCCGCAAAGTGGCGGGCTTGTCGCCCGGTGGGACGTTGTGTCCGTAAAGTGGCGGGCTTGTCGCCCGGTGGGACGTTGTGTCCGCAAAGTGGCGGGCTTGTCGCCCGGTGGGACGTTGTGTCCGTAAAGTGGCGGGCTTGTCGCCCGGTCCTGCAGTGTAAAGATGAATTGCACATAGAATTTTGAACTGAAATACTTCGTTGAAAATAGAACGAATAACATTGTTTATGAGAATTAAAGCATACAATAACAAACTAAGCAGTTTAACTGTAATAAAATTTAAGGTGAGTTGCATTCCATGTGCTGGGAACGGCCGTTCCGTCGAGGTGTTCGAGGCGATACGCCCCATTTTTCAGGTCGTCCTTGATACGAAAAGGTCCTTCCCATTTATCAGCAAGCTTTCCGTGCGTTCTGTCCTTCCGAGCCTCACCGCGTTTGCGCCAGATCAGGTCTCCTTCGGTGAAACCGCGCGGTTTGACCTTAGTGTTGTAACGCCGGGTGATAAGTCTTTTTTGGGCTGCATTCTTGACGAGGGCCGCTTCACGGCGTTCAGGCAAGGTGTCAAGATTATTCTTCAACTGTTGGTCATTGAGGCTCATATCTTGCATATTCCGCCGTAGGGAAGGTTCTCCAACCTCGACCGGTAGCATAGCGTCCGTCCCATACGTGAGATTGAAAGGAGTCTCACCCGTGGAGCCGTGCGGTGTGCAGCGGTAGGCCCATAGTATTTCCGGGAGTTCCTCCACCCAAGAGCCTTTGGACTTCCCCAAGCGTTTCTTCAATTCAGAAATGATGGCCTTGTTGGCCGCTTCCGCCTGACCATTAGTTTGCGGATGTTCAACCGAGCTCGTAACATGCTTGATACCTAGGCCGCGAAGGAATTCTTCCAGCGCTCGATCGACGAATTGCCGGCCGTTATCTGTGATTATTTTCTGCGGAATGCCAAATCGGCATATTAACTGCCAAATGAAGCTTTGTACCTTCCGGGCGGTTATGGTAGCAAGGGCTTCTGCTTCAATCCATTTGGTGAAGTAGTCGACCGCTACAAGGAGATATTTTCTCTGACCGCTGCCGACCGGTAACGGACCGGCTATATCCATTCCCCACTGGGCGAACGGCCACGGAGAGATGATTCCCATGAGCTCCGATGGGGGAATCCGGGTGTCCTGTCCGTGAGATTGACAGGATATGCATCGTCTAACGAAGTCCTCACAATCCTTTTCAATGGTAGGCCAATAGAAACCTGCTCGTAATATTTTTGCCCGAAGCGTTCGTTTTCCTGAGTGTGTGCCACAGATCCCCTGATGCAACTCTTGCATAACGTAGTGTCCTTCATCTGCCGACAAACATTTCAGCAAAGGGGTAGTGTACCCTCGTCGGTAAAGATCATCACCAATGAACATATAACGGGCAATTCGTCTGGAATCAGAGGCATTCACGAACCCTCCTTGTTCCTGTTGGATCATTAATTGTGTGATTTCATGCCGCCAGTCGGTCTTTACGGGCGGACGGTCAACGGAACATGTTTCCAACAAAGGTTTATCCAGCGTGGCTTTGATTACCGAAGTTAGTTGCGACTTATTCCGGCTGTGCGTCAATTTAGACAACATATCCGCCCGGGAATTCTGTGTCCTGGGTACGTGTGCGATACTGAAACTAGAGAATGTCTTGATCAAATCTCTAACTTTGTGGTAATACCGCAGTAGATGGTTATCTTTGACTTGAAAAGTACCATTGATATGTCCGACGACCAACTGAGAATCCATCCGGCATTCCAAACGGTCGACCTCCAACTCTCCGGCCAAAAGCAGTCCGCTGATAAGGGCCTCATACTCCGCCTGGTTGTTGCTGAGTTGGAAGTTGAAGGATATAGCCTGCTCGAGCACCAAACCGTCCGGTCCTTCAAGTACGATACCTGCACCGCCGCCTTTTTTGTCTGAAGATCCATCCACGCTCAAATTCCACATGAAGGGAGTGGATTCCGGGGAGAATTCTGCCGTGAAGTCGGCCAGATGTTGACCTTTGACAGAGCCCTGAGGTTCAAAGCGGAGGCCGAATTCTGACAATTCAATGGACCAAGTCACCATCCGTCCGGCTAGATCTGGCTTCCGGAGAATCTTGGCGATCGGATGGTTTGTCCGGACTACCACCTGATGGCTCTGAAAGTACGGTCGGAGTCTTCTGGCCGCCATAATTAGAGCTAGAGCCACCCTTTCCACCTGGGAGTATCGTTCTTCAGCTCCATGCAAGGTCCTGCTGACAAAATAAATCAATTTAAAAGTAGGAGCCTCCTGAACGAGAGCTGCACTTACTGAGTGATTAGAAATTGACAAGTATATTTGCAAATCAAAACCGTCCGCCGGACGGGCCATAACCGGAGGGGATGCCAAGATGTTCTTTATGGTGGAGAAGGCGGCCTCACATTGATCATCCCAGTGCCGAGGTACATTTTGCTTCATATTTTTTAGTATGGGCTTAATGTGGTCCGAGAGTTTCGGAATGAATCGAGATAGGGCGGTGAGGCGGCCGACCAAACACTGTACCTCCTTCAGCTTTGTCGGGCTTCGCATTTCCAGAATCGCCCGGCATTTATCTGGATTGGCCTCTATTCCCCGGTTAGTCAACATGAAGCCTAGGAACTTTCCTGCCGGTACACCGAAAGTACACTTCAAAGGGTTCAACCGTAAGCCATACCGGTTGAGTTGTTGGAAGACCTCAGCTAAGTCCTGCAAGTGTTGCTGATGAGAGGAGCTTTTGACTACCATGTCATCGACATACACCTCCATGCACCGTCCGATTTGGTCCCGGAATACCTTATCCATGAGTCGCTGGTAAGTTGCGCCGGCATTTTTGAGACCGAACGGCATCACCTCGTAACAGTAGTTGGCCCGCTCGGTTATGAATGCTGTTTTTTCCTGGTCAGGCACATGCATTGGGATCTGGTTATATCCCGAGTAAGCATCCAAAAAACTCAAAACCGTGTGCCCCGATGCTCCATCCACCAACCGGTCGATGCTAGGAAGAGGATAATTATCTTTAGGACACGCTTTGTTGAGGTCGGTAAAATCAACGCACATCCGCCATTGTCCATTCGCCTTCTTTACCATCACCACATTCGCGAGCCAAGTAGTGTACCGGATTTCCCGCACGAATCCGGCCTTTACCAGCTTGTTCACTTCGTCCCGGACGGCTTCTCGCTTGTCATTGCCGAGTCGCCGTTTCTTCTGAGTTACCGGACGTGCCTCCCTAAATACAGAAAGTTTGTGAGTGATCACACTGGGGTGAATCCCCGGTAGGTCAGAGGCGGTCCATGCAAAAAGTTTACTGTTTGATCTCAGAAACGTGGTTAGGCCCTTTTCCTGCTCCGTAGTCAAATCAGCGCCAATGGAAGTGGTCCGGTCGGCACTCTTGCCCAGGGTGAATTGTTTAGTCTCCCCCTGGGGCAGAATGCGTTCATCAGTGTTGGTTCGAGGATCCAAGTCAACCAGTATCGTTTCGGAACGATTCTCCCTCGAGTGCGGTTTGGCTTTCAAAGCGGCCGCATAACACTGCCGGGCGGTTTTCTGATCGGCCCGAACAGTGCATATGGTTCCATCATCAGAAGGGAACTTCATCGCCAGGTGTGGAGTGGAAACAATAACGCCGAAGGCATTCAAGCAGGGCCTCCCTATAAGGGCGTTGTAGGAGGTGTGAGCTTCTACCAGCAAAAAACGTGTGCGCATCTCTTTGGCCTTATCTCCCGTTCCCAAACGGGTTCGGAGATCAAGGTAGCCCCGAGTATCAACCCGCTCTCCTGCGAATCCCACAATTTGTTCGCTAAAGGGTGTTATCGTGTCCTCAGACAATCCCATCTTCTGGAAGGTAGTCCAGTATAGGATATTGACGGAGCTTCCTTGATCTACAAGAACTTTACTTACATCAAAATGTGCTATGCGGGCGGTTATGACCATGGGGTCATCCTGGTCGGGATCCGGAGCATGGAAATCTCTATCTGTGAAGGTGATGTCCGGCATCGATAAAGGATTACGGGTTACATTATGTACACTCCGCAAACTCCGCAAATGTCTCTTGCGGGCGGATGAGGAGGCTCCTCCTCCTGCGAAGCCACCAGAGATAGTGTCAATTCTTCCTTTTGGAGTTGAATCACGCTTCCGAGATCTACTACGGGAGCGGTCACGAGAGCGACCCCTAGACCGGTCGGCTCTTCTTCCCGAACGTTCAGGACTCCTTCGTGTTTTTCTGGGCGACCGTTCTCGTTGATGTGCTTCCGCCCGAACGAACTCCTGTAAGTGCCCATCACGAATTAGCTTCTCAATCTTATCTTTGAGGGCCCGGCAACTCTCAGTACTGTGCCCTTGGCGGCCATGATATCTGCAAATCACCGCCCCGTCCGCTACATTCGGCGCTGCCTGCCTGACGGCAGATATAAGATTGGCCTGTTGTGCCCTTTCAAATATCCTCTCCCTCGGAGCCGTGAGAGGAGCATACCGGTCGAATTGCGGGTTATGGGAGGCGTTGGTGTCCCTGCGGGATGATTTATAATTGCGACCCTTGTCTCGCGGTCGTTTGCCTTCCTGCTTGGTCTCTGTCGTGACAGCGTCCGCCTTGCGGCGAAAGTGCCTCTGATCCTCCATTTTAATAAATTTGTTCATTTTTTCTTGCAATTCTTCCATTGTCGTCGGTAACTCGGCATACAGGGATTCTGACACGTATCCCGGCCGTAAGCAATTGGGCAGATTGCCAATAATGAATTCCTGACTCACCCCCTTGACTCTTCTTGCTATCTCAGTGTACCTGCGTATGAATGCTCTTAAGGACTCATCCTTTTCCTGTTTGAGATTGACCAGTTCAGCTGCTGTGGCCGTTTCTTTGCGGTTGGCCGCATATTGCTTTTTGAACAAAGTGACAACGGTGCGAAAGTTGCCTATAGAGTTAGGGGGGAGGGTATAATACCACTCGAGGGCCTCACCCTTCAAAGATTGTGAAAACGCCCGGCATTTAACCGGATCTTCATTAGAGTAGAAGGCCATAGAGTCAATGAAGCTTCGGAGATGGTGCTCCGGGTCCGCGGTTCCGTCAAACTTTTCTATCTGTGGGGGAGGCCGGTCGGGCATAGGGGCCTGCATGACGGCTTCCGTAAAAGGCAGCATGTCCGGCGAGTGAGGCGGACCGCCGTTTCGATCCGTGCGGTTATTGTTGTCGTTGTTACCGTCCTCGTGCAGGCTGTTGTCATCTGTTGCCTCTCGTTGTTTCTCCCGGAGTTGCCTGAATTCCTCCATGAGCTTCAGGTGAGTTTCTTGTTGCTCACGAATGAGTTGATTCTGCTGCTCCAGTTGAAGGTTCTGTTGTTCCAATTGAGCCTGAAGACGTCTCAGCTGTTCCGTAGGGTCCACGCCGTCCATACTTCTGGTGGTCACCATAGGGAGTCTTCGCTTTCGGCCCCACGGTGGGCGCCAAAATGTTTCGGTATAAATTGGGGGACCGAAAGGTCAAACCTTGATCACGTCACTTTCTGCTCTTCCGTCTGCTTCTTCTTCTTCAGGACCGTCCGGCTGGTATCCGCTGCGACCGGCCGGTGATCTTCAAGTCTTGACCGGAGGGGGGAGGTACCTGAAAAGGCGCTCCGACGCTCAAGTTAGGCGTGTGTAAAGAGGGTTGAGAGAGTTCGATAGCAAAGAATGTGCTAAGGAACTATGAGTAGAGTGTACTGGGGGAGTGTAGAACTCGTACCTTGTTTGGAGTCCTCAGGCCTTTATTTATAGGCTTTGGATTGATATAAGATGAACAAAATATAAACAAAATAATATAATCTTACTTGGCATATTTCTGAATAAAATATCTTTGTTTGGATTTTATTTATGTTTACAGTATATCTGGTTGATATATTTCTGTTTAGAATATATATGATTGATATACCTGGGGATCCTTTTATTCTGGTGCTGGGCTTCGAGCCCAATAACTCGTTTGACTTTGAGGATACACCACCGTACATATATATATATATATATATATATATATATATATATATATATATATATATATATATATATATCTTCAAAAAGAAAAAAAATGATATCGTAAAACATAATTTTTTTTTAATTTCTTTTTAATTTATGTAATATCCATTATATCACATCTTTGATTATTACTTTATTATTTTCTAAGTTACGAGTCATATATACGTCTATACCGCTAGTTGTTTTTTTTTTTTAATTTAAAAGTCGTATTACTTTCCTTATTTTTTTAAATTTTTGTTATAATTGGCTTATTTAGTAATTAATCAACATATTATTTTAAAATAATGATGTCTTAAAATAAAACATAAAGTAATGATAGGCACTCGAAAATTAAGTTTTTATTACAAAATATTTTTCTAAGTTTTTCTTCTTTTTTATCTTTTAAATTTTGAATTGATGAAATTGAACAACGAGGATCAAGTATTCAACACTTTTGATAAATATTGCGCACATTGTAGGAGTATTTATAGAGTTAAATTAAATTTAAGAAAGATGTGAAGTTTGAAAGTTTTAGAATTAAAACACGTTTGTTTAATTAACAGAGACGAATATATATATATATATATATATATATATATATATATATATATATATATATATATATATATATATATATATTGATAACAAAAGTATTAAAATAGAAAGTATAGGAAGTTAAACATTTTTATTGAAATATCAAGAAAGCTCAATTAATACAATATAACATTTTTATTGAAATAAAAAAAAAACTGTTTTAAAACATAAGCTAACTTACCCACTTTTGCAAATTTGAAATAAAATGTCATTGTAATAAATTAAAATACACACTAATTTGATGTATAAACCTATTTTATGTGTAGAAACTTTATGTATTGAATGAATTATCAATCAACCCTAAACCCCAAACTTATCAATATATATCTTTTCTATTATTATTATTATTAAGGATACTTTTATACAACTATTTTAACTTACCTGTTTTTTACTTTTTATCGTGAACAACAAAAAACAATTTATTTATTTTCTTTCACTTTCTTTTCTAATTGTTAGAGTTGCAAAGGGAGGAAAAACTTCATGAATAAAATCAACATGTTAAATTTGTCCAAATATAAATGTTCTGTAAAGCTTAAATTGTCTCAAATGCAAGATGCTACATTTATTTTCTTAATTTAGCGAATTCCTTATAATTTACCTTATATTGTTCAGCAAACTTAACACAACCAATAATAAGATTTCTCCTTAATTTTAGTATGATCTGTAACTTTGTTCAGCATAATTTTTCTTTTAATCTTAAACTCTCTTTTTGTGTGTGTGCGCGTAAAATCGTATAAGGTTTATCGAATTTAAAAGTTTATTTGAAGGTCTATATTTTTATTTTCAACTTTCTTTAACTTTTAAAAATAGTATTTAATATTATTATTTGCCGTTAGAAACATGTTATTATATTAAAAACAACTAAAAGCTATAACGTAAATTGTAACTGTGTAGTTAAAAAACATGTCATCGTAAATGGTGAAATAATCCTTCTAAATGCTTAAATTATAATTTATTTAGTTAATAAAGTTTTTTAAAATAATTTATTTTTTCATACATATGTGTTAGTCAAAGACAGCACATATATTAGTCAGATAATGTGATAAGTCCCTTGAACCTATCGATATATACAGAGAGGAGCTATAACTGTTTATCAATTATCTCAGCCTTTTAATTTAACATTATTTTATTGGTCAGGAAGGATTGTGCTTATCAATAATCTGACACTTTTTGTTCAACCTTTTTAATTGGTCAGAAAGGTTTTTTAATTAACATTAAAATAAATAGTTAAATAGTAGTAATAAACCATATATATTCTTTATTCAAATTTTTCTACGATTGCTAATTGCTTTAATTTCTGCATTGTTTTTATTTTTTTTTCTCTTTTATATTTTAATATTTAAATATTTTTGTGGATAATTGTCTCTGTACTATCCAAAGCAACAAGGAATCTTGATACTTATGAACGAAACAACAGACACGTAGCCCACAAACACTCTGGCTGGAGTCCACTAGGGAGTAAAACTCAATTAAATTTTCTCATGATGACGTTATTTTAATGTAGAATTTGTAACTAAAATGAACTTAAAATTACTTATTATTATGTTTAATTTCGGTTCAATTCAGAAATCAATTAATAGAAAATCATTTTAACTTGGTAAAAAGTTTCAAAGTATACCATAATATGAAACATTAAAAAGATAATGAGGTAGAAGAAGGGGGTTTTTAAATTATGGTTTTATTTAATTTTTGGGGAATATATAGACAAAGGGTTTTTATTTGTATATAAAGCCCCACAATCTTCTCCTAAGGTTCTAATATCTTATCTCTCTGATAAAGAGTAGGATGAAAACTCACATCTCCGGCGAAAGCTCTCTGGCCAATGAGTTGAAGAGATCTGCCGGCGAGAAGCTTCATCACGTTGATGAGGCGGCGGCCACGGTGGCAATTGCCGCCGATGCTGCTAAGCAAAGTAGGTTTGTAATGTATAATCAAGCCGAGAGACGACGGAGGAGGAGCCACCGTGTAGAAGACCCCATAAGAACCTTGATGTTCTTGGGGTCTATGAATCACACGTGAGAACTTAGACTCATGAGGTATTTGGACCTAGCTAGTTGAAAAATGAATACCAAAATTCATTTCAGTTGTCAGATATGTGTATATATATGTATAGGTCCTATGTTAATAAAGAAAGTGATGTAAAAACATCTCAACTCAACCTTAATATCTACAACTACAACTATATATCTTACTTCAGATTCTTCTTTTATCTACTTAGTTTTCGTTAGTTTGTAGATTGTGCCCTGCATATATGTCTCCTCAAATTGAACGTAGTATCAAACGATAATGCTAACTCGTTAGTTTGATTAACGAAAATTATTATTGTTTAATTTTTTTTTGAAAAGTTTATTTTTATTTTGTTATATATTAAGCTTACATATGAGTGTTATCATATATTTGATTTAGAGATTATTTGTATTTAAGAATTCAAAAGCAATGATCGAGTTCAAACAACAACAAGCACAAGCATATGCTGTTACTTAATGCGCCTAATATTGAAAATAAAAGAACAAATTGGCTCAGAAGAAAATCCTAATAAAATCTTAAAATTACATCAAAAGTTACTTTGATTCTTAAAGTCATTAAATAATTCAGAAATAATCAGGACAAAATCTTGAATTCACACTGTGATTATTTATCTTTTATCTCTAATTTTTATTTATAATTTTTGAAATAAATTTAAAATTATTGAGATTTTAATTACAGCTCAATCTCAAGCCATTGTGCTTAGAGCCGTCAAAATAGGTTACAACTCGCGGGTCAACCCGGCCCGTCACGGGTTCGAGCCGGGTTGGGTTTGAAAAATACAACCCACCTATATGCGGATCAGATTTTAACCCGGCTCATTTAGACCCGGCTCATGCGGGTTGAACCCGTGGTGAGTCGGGTTGGCCCACCAACCCACCTATCTAATTTTATTTTTTTAATTTATTATTTTATTTATGAAACCCTAAAAAATAAAATACTCTCTTCACTCACTGTGTATACCAAAAAAGTAACATCTACTCTCAGAGTACTTGCTCTCATTTGACGGTGTTCTCCCTCTCACTTCACTAAAATTATTCAAGGAGCAGGTAAAACATCCTTCCTTTTTTCTTCTCTTTTCTCCACATTCTTTTTTTCTTTTTTCAAAAACCCTATAATGAAAAAAATAGGGGTTTGCGAATTTGTTTTTTGTTGTGGAGATTTGAAGATATGAAATGATTTTTTTTCCTGTTTTGACATGCTTGTATCAGTTTGTTCATTTTATTTAAACAATTTGAGTATACATTATTTGAAGAAGCTGCTTTTGATATATTTGAATTTGAGAAATTATGTTACAAATTAAACTATTAATTTTTTGTTGATGTTGTTGAATACCGGTTCTTTTTTTATATATATTTGAATTTGGATTATATTGTAATTATTTTGAATTGTCTTTAACATAATTTTTTGGGAGTGAAATTTGTTTAATTTAAATTACAGAAAGTTTGTATTTTTTTTATTTAAAAAAAATGTAATTAAATGAGCTAGTGAGCCAACCCGTTTACCCACCAACACGTGTTAGGTCGGACCGGATTCAAGTTTTTCTGGCTCGCTAATAAATGAGCCGGGTTGGATTGGCTCACTAAGTGACCAACCCGTGGTGGGCCGGACCAGGTTACCCGTTCTGACAGCTCTAACTGTGCTAATTGATCCTTAATCTTAATTCTTGGTGTTTCTTAAGAAATATTTTACCAATGATATAGCTTGTTTGACCTCTACTCATATTTGGCCAAAACACCTTCATATTAATCTTGTTCAAATTTGGAGATTCAACACGCTAAGCCGTTTGTTCTTCTTTGGGGTCGTCCAATCAAATGGTACACAACTTATTATTTATTCTCATGAATTCGTTAAACTATAAAATGAATGAAGATGCAAATAATACAAAATACACATAAGAATAGAGCTTAAGTTCACACGAGTAAAAAACATTGGATTATATTCAACGTAATTTAAAATCAATATATATTTTTCCCAAGAATATTGTTTAGAATAAAAAGTATAAATATTCGGTATTTCATAAAATATATATTAAGAATCTAAAAAATAAACCACTTTTTATATTAGTCTATGTCTTCTCTGAAGGGTAGTATAATATATAATTTGATAAATATGATTCTGGATAATGTATAATGTATACGGACAGTCTAGTCTTGCAGGTTAATGGATTCCTTTTTGGCTAATTGAAAATTGAAAAAAAATTATAATTTGTCCATAAAAAAAATCATGATATATTACTAATAAAAAATTCTAAAAATAGTATTAAAAAATTTCATGATCCAAAATCATGGATATGATTCTATGATTGAATTTTTAGCAGCTTACAATTAATAAAAATAAAATATTATAAAATTGATAAAACAAAATAAATTATATATATATATATATATAATATTTCTAAAAATAAATAATGGTAAAAATAAAACACACTATATATATATATATATATATATATATATATATATATATATATATATAAGGATGACTTAAAGTTTACAAAATGACACATGTCAAGAGATATCTTTTATATGTTTATACTAATAAGGTCATCATAAAAAAATAAAAAACACAAACCAAATAACATAGAAGAAAAAGATCAACTAATGTGAAAAAAAAGTTTCATTAAATATTTAAATTACATCAATTATAAACTAAGAATGTATAAAAATAATATAATAAATATATATATTTACACAAAAAGTTGACACTAAACTTAATTATTGAGATACATGCCTTTGACAATGGACTTTAACATAAAAAAAAATCACATGTAATAGTATTTATACTCTATAAGCAAGGGTTATCACCCTATCACATACAAGCTTAGCCCCCTTTCATGTCTAGGACCAAACAATGTCTATAGACTATGATTTCTTGCAACCTTTACCACATAATTCATTCTACTTTATTTTGAGTGTGAATAATTATTAGAGTTTATGATACATCATATTCCACATAATAAAACACTTTTCAATCAAAGGGAAATGTTTGTCTGTGCAGCGAGCACAGGTGCGACTCACACTCCTCCACACTCTTCGCTCAACTTCTGCTCTTCCAACGCCAAATGCCACCAAATTTTCTCCAATTCTGTCAGCCTCCCTATCACACACGACGACAACCCTACCTCCGACAAGGACTCCACCTCCCCCTTCCAGTTCACCCAGACCCTCTAGATCGATTGCCAAACTGGACTCGTGCTTCCGAGCACCACTCTACATGCGTTCCATTCCGTTGCTATTTAAAAACCCTAACCCCAAGTTGCAATTTGGATCTCATCTCATCGAAATAAACTCCATTGGATCCTCTCACAGCCGCGAAGATCTGTTAGATTCATCTGATTCGGAGCAAGAGGAGGAGGAAACCTACCAAGACGCCCATGGAGAAGCTCCAAACGGCCACCAAAAACGCTGTCAACTTCATCCCTTGATGATATGGAGGCCAAGCTCAAAGCCCTCAAACTCAAATATTCCTCCTCCAGCACCCCCGCGGTTAAAAACGTCATCAAACTCTACCTCCACGTCGGCGACAACACCCCCAAAGCCAAGTGGGTAATCTACGACAAACTCACCACGTATTCTTTCGTGAAAACTCACTCCAATGCCGACACGGACAACGAAAATGACGATACGGACGATGACGAAAGCAGCAGAGAACAACCGGGTTATGAAAGTTGGGAGTTTTGGGATTGTTCACCTAAAAATAATTCCACCTAATATAATATTCTTATGTCAGCTTTTTAAGTTTTTACCACGTCAGCTAAATTTAACGCCGTCTAAGAGAACTTAACGATTAGAGTAAAATGTGTTTATTTTTACAAAAACAAAATGACCCAATTGAGACAAATGAAAAAATGAGGACTGAACTGAGATTTTCATACAAAAATTAGGACCAAGGGAGGGTTTAAACCTTAAAAAAAATATTTTCAGTTATTTTATGCCTCAGTTTGCGCCATAACCGAAGCATAAGGACTATATGACATCGGTTGTTTAGAGAACCGAGACTATGGACCTAGTTAAAAAATGAGTCAACTAAAAAGTCAAATTTGTAAAGAGATTTGACCTTCGTTGTTATAGAATCAAAGTCATAGACCCTTTTGGGTTTTGTTTTTTTTAACCGAGACATATATGTTTGTGATAATTACAAAAATACCACTACACCATTTTATACTTCGTTTGAAAAGAAAGCGATGTCAAATACACAAGTTAATATCCATCTTTTTTACTAGTCTACACAAACTTTAGATAAAAAAAACTAAACATATATAAAAATTCAAAAAAATTCACTTTGAATATATTTGAAGCATGTATGATTATCCTAGTAATGTACCTTAAAAACTAAAATGTCTTTAAAAAAAAATATAGTATTAGTGAATTTACCCTTATTTTAATTCTAATAGGATAGCTATGAAAAACTTTCTATAGTGAATCCCTAATGATTTCTCATTTATAAGAGAATGAACATTGAATTAAAAACTTAAAATAAAAAAAATGTTAAATTTGTAAAATATAAAATTAATATTAAATCAACAATGTTTATCTAGATTGAATCAATGACATCTCAATTAAAATCGATAATACTTTGATAATTACTAGAAAGTATAAAATAAAATAACATATAATTAATAGAGTATAAAAGAATTCAAATTTTAAAATTAAAAAAAACAAGGGTTAAATATGTTTTTAGTCCTTGAAGTATCACTCGATTTTGGATTTAGTCCCTATTCGAAACTTTGATGGCTTTTAGTCCTTATAGTTTTGAAACTGTTATAAATAGTCCCTAATTTTGAACGGCGTTAACTTTTGTTTTACGTGGTTAACGTCCAGTCCACGTCTCATGCCAAGTATGAGTTTATTCTCTGCCATGTTTTCTTTTCTTTTTATTCCAAATTTGCACAAAAGCCCTTAATTTATTCTATGTTTGCACTTTGATTGTTTTCTTTTCTTTTCTCTGTTTCTACTTTGTGCCTTCACCTAGAACCTTCCATCAGCCAGAGCTGAATTGGTGGACATTGAAGGTAAACTTCTTTTGGAAATTATGGCATATCCAGTCTGAGGCCAGTTATAATATCTGGCAACGGGGGTGGAGTACAATATGCAGCAACCGAAAACGAAACTTGTCCTTTGCTCGTTGTCCAAAATCTCAATCCTTTTCTCTATTGGTTGAATTTTAAAAACATAAAAATCCTCACCCTAGAAACAACAATGTTTCTGTGGTAGCAAACAGAGGGTAAAGAAAAGAAAACTAGACCTACCAACCAACCTCATTTTGAGACAAAAGGTGGAAGGAATGGGAGGAGCATCTGGGAAGATGTCGGTGAGATGGGGAAGTCTAAAACGAGCCTCCCAATCTTGCTGGAACTTTGTTTTCCAATCGAGGTCGCTAAAATCAATGCCGAAAATGGTGCGACTCGGGCTGCTCACCTCCACAAAGACGCCGACTTTCTCGACGACTCTGGTGGGTGGCCGCGGGAGGAGACGAGGATTGAAGCAAGAAAAGCATAGTTCAGTAGAACGCGTAAAGGGTAGGTGAGGGAGAGTGAGGTTGGTGGTGATCACGTGCGAGATGGAACCCATCAGAGAGGAACTTGTTTTGGGGTGAGAAGAATCCAAAACAAGAGGGAGAGCGAGAAACTTGTCCTTGGCCTTCACCTGGAAACTTGTGTCTCTGGCTTCTTGGTTTGATTCCTGCAGGTTTTTGGAGGTTGACACGCTGGCTTGCACGAGGTGGTCCAATGAAGATGAAACCGCCATCTAGTGGCTCTGGTTTTCTCTCTCGACGGTGGCGGCGCAATTTGAAGGAGATGACGGTGGCGCTTCTGCTTGGAGTTTGCAGGTGGTTGACTTAAGGTTTTTGTGGCGGCATGGAGGCTAGGTGGTGGCGGCCTTGCGTTGGAGGTTCAATGACGATCTTTGTTTCCCCTTGTGTGTTTCTGTATTGTGAGATGGCTGCCAAGCGGTGTTCCTTCTGAACCCTAATTGCGGTGTTAATGCTAAAGTGTAAACATGGAAGAAATTAGAGACTTCTCTACAAATTTAGAATAAAAAAAAAGAAAACATGGAGAGAATAAAATCAAACTTGGCATTGGCCGTTAGTCACGTCAAATAAAAATTAACACCGAGACTATTTATAACAGTTTCAAAATTATACGGACTAAAAGTCATCAAAGTTTCAAGCAGAGACTAAATCCAAAATCGTATGATACTTAAGAGATTAAAATCATATTTAAACAAAAAATAAATAAATCTTCAATAACCAATCAGATTATTCTACTAACTTCCTCGAATATCAAGTTCGTTTCAATACCTTACATATATATTAAAAGGATTGATTTAATTGAAAATTAATATCAATAATGAATATGATATAATGTAATTTGCGTTTAATTTTTGTTGAAAAAGTTAGAAGCGTAGCGTGGATGAAACGAATAGAAGATAAGCAAGCAACATTTGGCAAGATAAACACAGGGAACTATAATGGACCACATGTCATGCAGACAAATATTGCAACATGCTTTGTCATAAAGAAACAAAACATGACCGTACCACATCACCGCATTCCGTAATATCGAATTCTATGCCAAGAACTTCAAAATATGAATCACTGAGAGTAGCTTTGTGCCTTTAGCAAAACATAAGTGCATCATAATATATAATCTAATACCCAACTTTCTACCATACATAAAATATCTCCACATAAAGTAAATCTAATTTTAAATACTACACCAAACTATAACTTCCTTCCAACTAAATATTGCAATTTAATAAAATTTGAAATATTTTATGATAAGATATGTTATTCAAATAGATGTTTTTAAAAAGAAATTGACTTATAAGAGTAAGAGAGTGATTTAGTTAGTTAAAATTAGAAAACTGTTCCTGATATATTATTTGGTAATAAATTTTATATTTAGTATATTTAGTGGTAATTAGAATGCTTCGTTTAAATAATAAAATTAAATTTAATAAATTTGAATTGTTTTATTTAGATAAGACATTTTAAAACTAAACTACTTGAAATAAAAACAAGTCAAATGTAATGGATTTGATTTTTTGTTATTATAAAATTCTTTTGACAACACATATATGTGTGTTTAAATTTGTTCCATTATAAGTATAGTTCGTTGAGTCAAATTCTCCACATTTTTGTACTACTTGTTTACCTAGTTCCAAAAGAATCACTAATAAGAGTGTGTAAAGGAAAAGTTAACACATGTTTCTTTATTTATCTTTAAATTTAGATAGCGTCATTTTGTTTGAATCCAAACATCATTTAATCAAAATTTATAATATTCAGGATAAAATTTAAGGTCGTCCAACTTTTAGAGGGAATAATTCCAATATTATATAGTTAAATTCTAGAATAAGAAAACTATAAAACTTACATTAGTATATATTTTAGAACAAATAATATTATTATAATATAATGATATGTTATAAATTAAACAAATGTTATTATTAATACTAGCAAAAATACATGCGTTGTCGCGTATGTGTGGCCACATTTTTTTTAATTTATCATATATATAATTATTATATATGATGTGTTTGTGTATTTGCATTTTTAAAATTTTTATAATATTATATATATATTATTATGAGTTAGTGAACTTACTAACTTTGGTTTTATTCAGCAGGATATAGATTTATCTAACAATAACCAAGTCAAAGAGCCATTGCCAAAGTTATGTTCAATAGTGTCATCTTGTGCCCAACACTTTAGAACAAAAATGCTCTTAGACTTGAAAAAATGAACTGGCATCCAATCCTAATGCCACTTAGCACAGTCTAAAAACTAGAAGTTGATTGAGGAGACTCTAACTTGATTTATTGCATCTCTTTGATATTTTCCACTTTCTCCTTGGTTTATATAGGTGTAAAGTAGTCTCTAACTAGTATAAATTAGACAAAATTTTCAATTTAGAGTTCTCTCATTCAATTTCATTATGAAACCACAATCCATCAAAACCAAAAAATATTTGAAAATACAATTATATCACATAAATCACAATTTTCACATTAAATTAATAGTAACACATCACAACACCACAATTCTCACACCATCAAGGTACATTATTCATTTTAATCAATTCAAACCAAAAATCCAAGAACAAAAGTTAACTTCCTTTACCTAACATAACAACTCAACTAATCCAAAACAACCAAAACACCTCTAGTTTCCCAATATACTCTATTCGCATTTAAACACATGACAAAGATTATCAAAACATAGCATTATCACTAAACAATAATTTATATAAAAGATTAAAAACAGAAAAAGACTAACATATAACAAAAAAAAATTAAGAAAATAGTTGAAACTCAACTTATAAACATAAAAAATATCAATCCAAATTAAAGAATTTATTATAAGAATAAATTTTACTGTATCGGTTTTTTAATCAAATGAACATAGGCTGAAAAAGAGTTCGATAACTTAAAAAAAGTAACTTTTAGAGACAATAAATATTTTAAAATTAAAAAATTCTTTTATAATAAAACTATTTATAATAAATCATTTTAATATTAAAAATAATCAAGTCTCACTAATTTTTAAACCAATATCACTTCTAAATTTTTTTTTCTTGGTCTTTACTTTCTTTACATGGTTAAATTTTTTTCTTAATTCCTTTAAATTTTTATTAAGATTTGATTGTAATGAAATTATCATTTCATTTACTTAAAAAAATATATTAAACAAAAAACATGTTGAAAAATTAGTTGTAATCAATTATTAAATTTCTTTTTATTAATATTTTACAAATCATAACTAATTTTTTTGAATAATTTTTGTATATTCTAAAAGTTAAATATTTTAACATATGATTTTAATATTTTCATCTATTCATATTTACATTAAAACAATTTTACATAAATTAAATTTAGTTTATTAATATATATATATATATATATATATATATATATATATATATATATATATATATATATATATATATATATATATATATGTATGTAAATGTAAATATAACGGTCTATTACACGATATAATTTATAAAAAATCAAGTTTTTCATAAAAAAAGAAATTAAGAAAAATTGATACCTTAAAAAGTGCTTTAAACGGCTTCTACCATTATTTTAGCTACCTTAAATCTAATTTTAACTTGAAAAGAAAAAATTGTAAGTAAAAGAAACATACCCTTTAAAATTTAAAGATGTTTAAAATGAAAAGTGTCTTATTATAGTATTGAAGTTTTAAAGAATATAATTTGATATTTTACTAACTTCCTTTTATAATTATAAAATGTAGTGTTGTTGACATCGCTTTCTCGCCCCCATGAACTTTGGCTTTAATCATTTTGAAGGAGAATTCAAGGCTTCTCCCCGCTGGAAAGTTGGTTAAAAGAATCATACTTTAGGTTTCCAAAATTAACAGTTGATTGAAAGAAATAAAGACATGGTCCAGTTTCATGTATTTTATTTATTTATTTTTAAACTAATTTTATATCTCTTAATATTTCAAACTAGCTTTATAATTTTTAAATATTAGTAAAGAAGTTAAACCTACAACAGTTTTCTACTTTTTTCTGAAATTTTTATCATTATATAGAGTAATATTATTTCTCTTTTCCTACGGATAAGCATGTATCCACGAAAACCCTAAAATATCATTTGGGTGTTAGATGCACCACTCATCTTATTTTCCTATTTTGTTTTCTGTTATTTTGGCAAATGCAAATTATTGGTAACACTGCATAGCACTCTGAGTGGTCAGGGAAAGATCAGTGTAAAGATATCCAACAAAACAACAAAACCTTAATCAAACTTATGGGGGGGCCATCATCCATTTTCCAGTATATATATATATATATATATATATATATATATATATATATATATATATATATATATATATATATATATATATATATATATATATATATATATATATATATAAATTTTTAAAACACAAAATTAAAAAGAAATCAGTAGGCTAACCTGTTGATTTGTCATTTGACACAAGGATTAGAAATTTCAACCGACTCTTACGTCAGGCCAGCTTAATTTTTCTACCTTATCGGAATAAAAAATATTAAAATGTAAAAGAAAATCAAATGAGACTGAATTTTATAAATCCTAAGATGTATTTAAAAATGAGAAAATAAAATGATATGATATTTGTAACTTTTGAAATAGTCAAAATGCATAGTACCTATAAGTAACAAAGATTAATCTGTTTCTACCTGGACATTGCATTAGTTGTGATTTGTATTCCGTAAGCAATGCTCTTTTTGGAGCTTTCACAATCCATCATTTCTTTTGAAAAGTTGCCATGCGCATGCTGGGCATTATTATTACAATAAAAAATTTCAAACAAGTGGGACACTTACGCAAAAGCTTCTGTGAATTTGTCAAAATTCAATGTCTCTAGGGTTTAACATTAATACCAATATATGTATATAAGTACTGATTAAGTGGTGAACATTAGCTACTGCAGTACATTTTCGACTGCTTTCAAGAACGCATGAGTAATATATTGATTTCTGGACCATGCTAATCATTTATCATATGAAACGTTGATTAAAATTTGGGTGTAAACCTAAAATTTTTGTCCTCTCAAAAAATAAGGATAACACTTATAAATATAAAATGTATTGAATATTAGATAATTTATTATTCAAGGTATTAGCACTTAAAATATTTATATACTATTGGGTGATTACTTGTTTGTTTCTTAAAAGTTTAAGTGAAACATGAATTTATATATAGAGTTAAAAGATAGGTGAACATAAACATATTCAAATAATGTCTATAAACTATATTTAAATATTGTCATGTCTGTATTTGATTCAATGTGTAGATTTTTATATTTTTTCTTTGAAATTGAGAGTTGATATATGATATTTATATTGCATTATAAAATTATGATTTTGGTTGCACTAAGAGTTAGTGTTTCACTTATATTAGAGGTAGAAATAGATAAAAAGTGATGGAAATTGGTCGAGGCATAAAAATTGGCTTTAGTATTATGACATGGAGGTAAATTCTGTAATAATACAAAATCAGCAAAATCTAGTGATAAAATATTACTACTTATTATCATTATTATAAAGTTTTAATAATAATAACAACTAGTTTTTAGTTATGAATACTTTTGTCGTTGTGAGTATATGAGAATAACTTACTCACAGAAGACAATTTTACCATGGTTGGTGAAATACAAAGGAGATGTAATAGTTCTAACAATGTTAGTCGCTCCCTTATTTCCTAATCACGAATCAAACAAAGAAGAAGCTATAGATCTCCATTGCAGAGTACAGAAGTTGAGTAGTGTTGATTATTCAGGAATGAAAGCCACATGAAAGGAAAAGTTACTTCATTATTCAGCACATCTTGGGGACCCATTTGGGATCTCTGGGACTGAAGAAGGAAGCAGTAACCTTAGAGTTGAGTAATTTCAGAGCCTTCTTAGATTTGATGCATCTGGGAGTCTTGTACTGATTGATGGAAGCTCCTTGGCTGATAAAAAAGTCCATCAATGAATCAAAGGTTCCTGGCTCCACCACACGTATCTCCAATGGCCCCACCGACTTGTCATGGCTACGGCACCGTCTGTATACGTAGTCCAGTTGCTCTTCCACCGCAATGCAACATTCCTCAAGAACACTTCCGTCAACCACCACGGCGTTCTCATTCTCAGATTCTGTCTTTATGCCGCAATGAAGAATCTCCCAGTACAATACGTAGTGACCTGGCACCGAAGACGTATCAGGGTAACTTGTGTACTCCACCAAGAGACCATCGTAGGGTTCCAACAACTTCTTGGCCATGGTCACGCTCCTGTGCAGGTCCTCCTCGTTGGTCTTTTCAGTATCCACGCTGATCACTACATTTCTTCTGCAGATGAAACGCACTTGTGGGGCGTTGTTGTGGAATCCCACCACCTGCAGCACGTCACCCACGCGGTATCGATACAGCCCTAGATGTTGGGGTCATGGTGGTATCAAAGGAAAAGTAAATTATTCAACTTAGTAGATTTAACCAGTGGATGTGTATAATGATGATGATGATGATGATGGTAGCAAATGGGTTGCTTCAAGTTCTCAAGTACATAACTCCCTTTTCTGTACTTAGTAGAAATTTGTCTGATACGATACCGATGACAAAGATACATCATCATTTTTACGTCTTAGCTAGTGATTTATATTTCAGTAAACCATCTTTTCTGCTAAATAATCATTAAAGAATGCAAACTGTTTATGAATATGTTTTAAAGTGTGTTAAATAATGACCCATGAGAAACAAACATCAAATTTTGAGAGCTCACAAATTTTTACATCTTATCAACCACTTCACACATTATTATTTTTTTTTTCTATTTATGAATACAAAGATAGAATAAAATAATAGATGTCAAAATTTATTAGATCTCAAAATATCGTGATGTAGATATACCTAAATACTTATTTATTTGATCTCAGTTTTGATATATTTTACTCAGTATCTAGATGGATTTAAAAGGTTTTCTTTTTTTTTTGTTTACAAAATTATCCAGTTTAATTTTTAACAGTTACTTAATTTCCTATAATTATTTTATTTAGAGTTTATTTGAAAATGAAAGTAATGTTTTAGTGATAAAGTTGATGATTTGCTTATTTATATTTTGGATCCTTACTGGTAGACAAAATTTAATCAAAGAATAACGAGGAACACACATAATGATTAATATTTTATAAAGCTTAATATGAAAAATGCATTTTATAGTTATGCATATATGTAATAAAATCAATCAGTTGTTTGTATATAATTTTATATCAAAATTATCTACTCTCATTTATAAGTCTCACCACATATATACCCAAAGGCTGCTTTAATTCCAATTATGTGTTCAAGTACATATCATTAGAAAAAAAAAGTAAAGGATTGTGTTACTTCTTTAGCTATTTCGACTAGATGACATGTAATTAGAATGCATGCATGAACTGGATAAAAAATGGATGAATTAATCTAGGAACTCACCAGCGAAGGTAGTGACGACGGGCTCATAGAAGCAACCGAGCTTGACATGTACCAAATCCACGAGCTTATCATTTGGAACATCACCTTCATCAAAGTCCATCAACAGTTTCCCGTTATGTCCGAGAGGAAGGAACTCAAAGTAGCCCATGTTAGGCAAGAGGGTAAAAGCAACATCCCCAGGATCACAAAGAGGTTTCAGATTAACCCCAAAGTAGCACTCAGATGAAGCATACATGGTACAAACCAAAGGCAACTTCCCATCACTGTAATGCTTAAGAGCAGGAACATACTGAGCCATTGACCCTGTCACCACAGCCTCTATGTACTTTGCCTTAGGCCAAAGCTGGCACAGAATTCCCTTCCAAGAATTTTGACTACAGATTCTTGTGATCTCATCAGCCAAACGAGGGTCAGGGGTTGAAAGCACTGTGGACATGCATGACCGACATGAAGGGTCTGTTATGAAGGAACTTAGTTTCCCACTTCGTATGTCCTCACATAGCTGCCTCCAGTTTCGTTCTAAGAAGGAAATGGCTCGAAGAAATGCAGAGGCAAAGACGGCACCGAGCCTTAGCACCTGACGCCTGTGGACCAAACCTGCTAGAAGCTGGCAATGCATGCTTTGGTTGCTGTCATTGCACAGAATGGTTTGGTCAGGGCTTGTGTAATCGTTCCAGGGGTCGTGTGTGCGGCACTTGAAGTGCTTGCTCTTGTAGTAGCTTGTTAACACTGTCCTTGCAGGTAAGCCACAAGGAGTAGACATTTCTGCTTTTACGAAGAACAGATACATCGCCTTGCCCTCGTCAAGATCAGGAACGTACCTACGATTCATTGCTAATTATGTTCAACTTGAAGGTATGGTTGGGAAAATGGTTATGAAATACTCAATATGCTGTAGTCAATAAAAAGACATGTTCATATGTACAATGTTTCCATTACCAAATATTATATTCTGATACTATAAGGTACTAGGTAGTACAAATTTAACAGACTGGTATTTTTTTGGACTTTCTCGTATTGGCCATGGTATATGGTAATCAGGTCTGTCAAGATGCATCAATGATTCCTTTTGAAAATATGCATAAATGAAATACAAGTCAAGATGCACTAGCCAGTTAGCATGCACCATATATCATCAAGCAAAGAATATATATATTTTTTTAAAATAATATAAACGTAACCTATGCATGGTAATGGGCCCTCCACCCTCCTACTCTAATGAATAGTTGTCACGTCATATCTTTTTCATCTTATCTTTTTTCATTTGGCCATATACTTAGAATGGGGTTTTTTAACCTTCGTAGGCAAATTTGCCTATAATATTACGAAAATAGACAAAAAGTGAAGTCGTGCCACCCCTACACGATTTCAAATAAAGAAGTCGTGCCACCCCGGCACGACTTCACACTGTTCATTTGACTTTAAGGCATGGTAATCGATTACCAGGTACTTGTAATCGATTACCAGGTACTTGTAATCGATTACCAAGACATTTTTAACAAAAAAAAATAAAAAACAAACAAAGTCGTATGGGGTTTGACGACTTCTACTATTAAAGTCGTGCAACCCCTTGACGATTTCACTTTTTATTTTTTTTTTATTTTTAAATTTTTTTATTAGTTAAAATCTTTTATAATTTATAAATAATGTTTTTAAATATATTTTAAATAATTAAAATTATATCTAATTAATAATTAAATTTTTTAATATTATTAAAAAAATAAATTTTATATTCTAATTATTTTTGTAATTAAATTAATTTTTTTTATAAAATAATTTTAATTAAATAATTTATAACAATTATAATTATGTAATTAAAATTTGAAAAAATTTATATTTCATTACAATTTATTTTTTAAATTTTTTTAACATAGAATATTTTTTTTTAGAAATTATAATTAATTAATAATATTTTTTTTATTATAAACTATTTAATTAATAAATATTTTAAATATAAACTATTTAAATTAATAAAAGATAAAATATTAAAATCGTAGGGGGTATGACGACTTCTTGTATGGAAGTCGTGCAACCCCCACACACTTTCACTTTTAATTTTTTTTATTATTTAAATTAATTTATAATATTTAAATAATGTATTTAAATGTATATATAATACTTTAAATTATGTATAATTAATAATTAAAGTTCTTAAATATTATAAAATAAATAAATTTTATGGTTTTCATTATTTTTGTAATTAAATTAAATTTTTTATTTAATTATTTTAATTAAATAATTTATAATTGTAATATGTAATTAAAAATATAAAAAAATTTATTTCTTTATAAATTTATTTTTGTTTAATATAATAAATTTACTTAAACAAATATTTATTATAATTTTTTTTATTATAATTAAATATAATAAGTTTATACATTTCTATTTATTTAATCACAATAATTTTTTTTATTTTTTAATTACATAATTACAATTATAAATTATTTAATTAAAAAAATTAAATACAAAATTTAATTTAATTACAAAAATAATTAAAACCATAAAATTTATTTATTTTATAATATTTAAAAACTTTAATTATTAATTATGCATAATTTAAAGTATTATATATACATTTAAATACATTATTTAAATATTATAAATTAATTTAAATAATAAAAAAAATTAAAAGTGAAAGTGTGTGGGGGTTGCACGACTTCCATACAAGAAGTCGTCATACCCCCTACGATTTTAATATTTTCTTTTTTATTAATTTAAATAGTTTATATTTAAAATATTTATTTAAATAGTTTATAATAAAAAAAATATTATTAATTAATTATAATTTCTAAAAAAAATATTCTATGTTAAAAAAAATTAAAAAAAATAAATTGTAATGAAATATAATTTTTTTTCAAATTTTAATTACATAATTATAATAGTTATAAATTATTTAATTAAAATTATTTTATAAAAAAATTAATTTAATTACAAAAATAATTAGAATATAAATTTATTTTTTAATAATATTAAAAAATTTATTTATTAATTAGATATAATTTTAATTATTTAAAATATATCTAAAAACATTATTTATAAATTATAAAAGATTTTAACTAATAAAAAAATTTAAAAATAAAAAGTGAAAACGTTAGGGGGTTGCACGACATTAATAGTAGAAGTCGTCAAACCCCCATACGACTTCATTTGTTTTTTATTTTTTTTGTTAAAAATGTCTTGGTAATCGATTACAAGTATCTGGTAATCGATTACCATGCCTTAAAGTCAAATGAACAGTGTGAAGTCGTGCAGAGGTGGCACGACTTCTTTATTTGAAGTCGTGCATGGGTGGCACGACTTCCCTATTCTCGTAATTAAATTTTTTTTTGCCTATTCTCGTAATATTCCCCTCATTTTTGACTATTATGGTACAAAAACCCTTAGAATGGAGAATCATAACCCAAGCGTGATGACATCAAACACAGCAAACACTCAAGTCGATAAGCAAGAAAGTTAATCATTCTAAGCTTCAGCCATGTTGGAATTCGAGGCAACTGCTGATGAACATTGAAGTATTAATTCAAAATGCAACAAAAAGGGTATGACTAGTAAAATGTCTACGTGCATAATCAAGGCCAAGAAATAAAAAGATAAGGCGATGTTACAGTTATGTATTGTATATTAACTGATTCATGATTGGCATGGTAAGATTGTACACGAAGGTACGGCGTTCTAGATCTTCTGCAATTGATGGCATTATTTTAGGCTCTCCACCTGAAGTCCCTGAACTGCACATGCCATATATAATATATGATTAAGATTGTTTACATAAAATACAAGAAGAAACTTATGATAAAAGAATGAAATAATGAGGAAATAGTAGCAGTAGCAGTAGAAGAGTTACCTGCATAACATTTCTGTTATTTGGTGACCAGTGATGAGAGAAGAGTCCTCCCCATTTGCAATTCTCTGGATATATGGGAAGATTCTTTCATAAGTGGTGACTGGAACGGAGCTCTTAAACTCTGTTATATTTTTTTCTCCCCTCATAAACTTATTCAGATACTCCGTTTCTCTATTATGAGTTAAGATCTGTTTCAAAAGGCTTTCCTGAACTTCAGAAGCCTTCATTGTAAGCCTCTCTATCTCCTTCAGTGCTTCCTCACCTTTGTACTCTAATTTCTTTCCATCCATGGTCACAGAAAGGAACAGAAGAACTAACACAAGAGTAGAGTATAAAACTTAATGTTCACTTGGTGTGAAATGCATTTAGTGTGTTTAATTATTTATAGATAAGTATGTATATTATAGCATAAAGTTTCTTTGGCGCATATTGTTATTGTTGTGTTATTTTTCAATAAAAACGTTTTTATATTATTTTTTGGTCACTTTATCCAAAATTTAGGTAAAAAATTAATACAAGTATTTTTTATTTTTTTTATTGGTGTATGATACATCAAGTACCTTGAAACTTTTTTTTTTTTGCAAGTTTTGTCCTATTATTTATATGGCCAGATACAGCTCTTCTTAAAAAAATCTTCTCTTTTCTTTATTTATTCTTTCTTAATTTATCTTTACATCAGTGCAACCCCATTGGAAACAATTCATGTCGATGCCATTCATGATGTGGTCCCCATAGCTACATTTACTTGGTGTCAGCTTAATGATTTCAGAACCGAGGTTCTACCAAAATAAATTTTTGGGTACATTCTACGGAAACAATCATGAAAAATGTTGCATAATAGATAGCACAGCTTCCAAAAGCTTAGCTGTGCTAAACAACAATGAGAATTAGACAGAGCAGCACATGACCTGAAAATTTTATGGTTTTATGATTATGACGGCCCCCCTCATCACTCGTTTCCATTGGGGTGTGAAAAAAACATCTTCCACATTGTACTGTTGTCCTCCAAGATGTTCCATGTTAGTTAGATAAGATTAAACATGTTAGCTTGTTCTATGGAATAATTTAATTGGTACAGTATCAGAAGGGATACCCACAACTATGTCAGGGACTTTTGTAACTTTGCATATTTTGAGTGAAAGACAAATACAATAGAAAGAATAAGCTAAAGCACAAGGAAGCAGTATTCTCATTTCTGAATAATCCACAGGACAAGAATTCGAGGTTCGATTCTGTAGCTTTGATACTGCATTGGTGGTTAAACAAGGAAGTTATTATGTCTATTCTTGAGATTTGCTGGCAGGAACATCAGACACCGAAGATGGTGGTATGTATGTGTAACAAAGTATCTGGTTCTCTAGTTCATGATTGGACATGTATATATTCTTCTCTGTGCTTTTATATTTGATATATTCGTGTTCTCTCCGTGTTTTGGAATTGAACATGTTGGTCTACCAGAACTTGAAACCAATAAGTAATTTCTTTCCATAACTAAGTCAGTATTTAACAGGAAGCTAGTCCTAAAAATATGGTTTAGGCAAAATTAGTTGCAAGCATAAAGAGATCATTGATAGCGTCCATTGGTTAAAAAAATAAAAGAAAGTAAAAAAAAGTTATATATTCTTGATAGCTTACAAAGATAGAGTGAAATAAGATCTGTTGAGAAAGAAAAATGTAGCAGGAGAGGAAACCTAGCCGACTAGAATTGAATTGAGCAGGCACATATCCTTATCCAGAAGAAGGAGAACAACTAGTGTCACTGTCGAAGATGTGATGAAGGAAAAGTGTGACAACCCTCTTTGCATATCATATCAATGCCTTTACTGAGGTTGCTTGGTTTGCTTAATGAATGTGAAGGTGGTGTCCTTGTTATCCACATGAAAATTGTAGTGGTGAGGTGGTAAAACTTGTTTGCTATTTCTAGGAAGTAGTGATGGTGAAAGGGAAAAGTGATGGTTTTTGCATGAGTGACTAGGTGAGCACATCTTGAGGATTTGTGTGTCCTCCAAAAATTGTTAGAAATAATATTGTATTTGACAAGGGTTGAATGCAAGATGAAAACAATCCGTAACCTGATGAGTGGGTTAGCATTTGTCCACAACTAGCTTAGTGGATGTAACCTTTAAGACAGAGTGATGGAAGGGAAACATGTGCCAAATGAGGAGTGTGGATTTCATATATATGGGTGTCATGTGACGTATACCATTACTTAATATGTGATACATATATGTTTACTCCTACCCTCTAACTCTGAATCAACTCACCCTTCTTCGCAAATATATGGTCTTAGTGGAATTCATTATTTGCAAATGAACTACTCTAAAAATACATCTCTACCCTTATGGTATGTCTCTAGCCAAAGGACCTACAAATAGAGCTATGCCTAAGAGGATACAAGAAGACTGGATCTCCTCTCAACATAACATAATAGGCCTAAACTAAACCTCACATGGACTAAGGAGGATGTGAAGACTTTTAGTCTAAGACTCTATCGATATCTGTAAATATTAGACTAGGATTTAATTTTGGGCTTTTATTCTAAGGCAATAGTATAGGGTTTTATTTTGGGTCATATATTTGGGTTATGATGGGCTTATAGGCTTAGAAGGTGTTTTCGGACTAGGAAGAGATGTGCTATAAACCGAGTCTAGGAGAGTGATGCATAGCATTAGGGTTTCTACCGAATTGTTGCTAAACTTGGAGACCAAGCTTCTCCCTAGGATCACTTGGCAAGGAAAATGTGACTTTTTATGTGGCAAGCCGCACTTCTTGCATGCACTCCTTTTGGTTCTAAATTCAATTTTCAAGAACATTTTTTTCTTCCATTTTTTGAGACACCTTGCTTTCATTTTCTCCTATAAATAGAGGAGTCTAGACTATGTAAATTCATTCATGAGTGTAGTAAAGTTACTTTATTGAGATGACTCTAGACTTTATCTTTATGCATCAACCTAGTCTAGGGTTCCCCTTGGTGACTTTCTATAGCTTCCTTCCTTGAGTATTGGTCTAACCTAACTTGAGAGTTACTCCAAATCACCGTCGTGGAACCTTTTCCTCTCCTTTATACTTGTTTTTGCACCTTCAACTTTCCATGGACTCCTTCATTACATGCACATGGAGTTCTAGCATGAAGATGGACTCATCAACCCTTCAAAAATAAATGCTGGCGAATAAAGACTAACACTCCTATACAACTTGTACATATGTGATTGTTTTAACCATGTAGCACACCCAAACCATTTTATGTTTCCAAGAGCACATTTCACTAAATATAAAATCTGAGTTAATCTGACCTATTTCTTGGGTTGAAAAGAAATATTTTTTTTAAATATAGAGTAAATTAAATTTGATTCATTTAATTCATAGACTAAACGAATTTGAGTAGATGGGAAGTGAGTTGACTTGTAATTTATCTACAACAACCTTTTTTTATTTTCTTTTATCTTTTTTCATAATTTTTTTAGGTTTAATTACCGGTTTGGTTTCAAGTTTAGTTGAAATGTTCCAAGTTAGTTATCATTGTTTTTAAAAAAGTTTCAATTGTATCTTAACTTTTGAAAAAAAGTTTTAATTGCGTCTTAACTTTTGAAAAAATGTCATCATCAGGTCCTTTTAAAAAATTACATGTCACATGTCAATATATGGTTCTTTTAATTTATTTTACTACGTGTTAGGTACTTGGTGTGACACATGACACTGTCACCGTCGCATGACATGATAGTGTCACATATCACAATAAATGTCATGTGCCATCGAATTGGTTTCAATCTATATATGTTTATTTGATTCAATTTAATCTCAATTTTTTAAAATGGAGAAATGTTGTAGCTCTCTAAATTTAGATAAAATGTATTATGTGTTTAAGTGTTATACTGATATTTTTTATTAAAAATGATTTTTCTTAACAAATTACATTATTATATATTATTAATCCATGTTTTGTTAATCCATTTCTTTTATAGATTATAAGTAATTAAGTATAAATATTTTTTTTAAAAAAAGTAAGTATTTAAAATTAATATATTATTAATTCATGTTTGTTATAAGAATAAAATAATTAAGGTTAAAACTCTCGGATGATTCTCATATTTATATTAGAATCTCAATTTGGTCCATCAAGTTTCAAGTTGTCTCAATTAGGTCCTCATTTTTTAATTAATAGGCCCTTTCCATTAAGTAGACAAAAACGACGTTATGATGTGCTTATTATGTGGCGCATGTGATGTGATGAGTTTATTATGTGGAATTTGTATTTAATTTATTTCATGGAGTTGTTATTTAATTCAATTAGTGAAATTTGTATTTAATTTTTTTTTGTGTAATTAATTTATTTCAGAACATTTTCTCTGCTTCCTTATTTGTCATACATCTACCACATCATCATCTTCAATCTCAGAAATTCTAATTCTCCTAGCCACCATCTTTTGTCATGTGTTGCCACCAGATCAACTAGTCCTAAAATCGCGAGTTCCATCATGTCTTCCACGACAGCCTCGCTTCCGTGCATCGTCTGCATCTCCGTCCTCACGCAACCACTGCGAGAATCACCATTGTCCAAAACCTACAGAAAAACTCCGTCACAGATCTGCGAATTTGAACCACTTAAACCTCTAATCTCACTACGAAGCACAACACCTCCATGGAACCTGTAAAAACATCCATCCAAATCATAGAACCTAGATTGCAAACACGTCTTCTCCTCCATCGCGCCTCCATAAGCCAGTGTATCACACCTACAATCAAAGAATCGATCAGAAAATCCTTCATCATATCTAGACACGAAACCACCATTAACTTCACTATAATCCAAAATTGCGCCACTACAAACCACTCTGGTTTGTTCCTCCATAATCCATAAAGCCCAATTGCGAGTTCATCGCGAATATGAAACCTATCATCTATGAAACCCAAATCTAGAACAGCCTTGCACCACCACGATCCACTTCATACCTTCATTCGCCTGCAAGGAAGAAAACCTAAAACGTGAACCAGAGGGACACCACGAAGAACAAACCAAAACCCGAGCTTGTTCATCATCTGCTTCCTTGCAAAGCCTTCACCGCCATCAACAAACCGTGAAAAGCAACCTTGTTGCGTGAAATCCCTATCCTTAATGTCAGATCATAAATTAAACCTCAATTCCACATCATAATTTAAACCCCATTTCCACGTAGTAAACTCATCCACATCATCTACACCACATAACACATCTTGACATTGTTTTTGTCTATTTAATGGAAAGGGTCTATTTATTACACATTTTGAAAAATGAGGACCCAATTGAGACAACTTGAAACTTGATGACCAAATTGAGTTTTCAGTACAAATATGAGAACCATCCGAGAGTTTTAACCAATAGTTAATTCCATTTATACAAATAATAAATTTGTATAAATATTATTTGTATAAATTTTATACTAATATTTATATTAAAATTTAGTAGTTAATATCATGATTAACAAAACATGGGTTAGTTATATACAATGGTGTAATATGTTAAAAAATTATTTTTAATAAAAAATATCAGTATAAAATTTATACAAATAATAAACTGTCGTAATTTGAAAAGGGACAATATTGCTCTATTGAGAAAAATTAGGACTAAATTGAATCCAAGAGATATACAAAAACTAAATTGAAATCAAGACAATGACACTTAACATTGATATTTTACATGTGGCAGTATCATATCACATGACACTTACAGTGTCACATATCACACTAAAGACTTAACATATGACAACAAAATTGTTTACAAAAAAAATATTTAAAATTTAAAAAATTTACAAAAATAAAAATTTAATTAAAATTAAAAAAACACAAATTCACACTTGACATGTTTTTAAAACTATTAGTAATTTTTTTAAGAGGACTTAATTGAGACACTTTTTCAAAGGATAAGACGCAATTGAAATGTTTTTAAAAAATGAAGATGAAATTGAAACTTTTTTAAAAGTAATGACCAACTTGAAACGTTCCAACCAAAATGGAGACCAAATAAGTAATTAAATCTTTTTTTATAATTATTTACTATTTTTAACTATGTAGGTTGACAATTTACACTCGTACAAAAACAACGTACAACGTTGAATATTTTTTTCCTTTCACGTCAAATTCGAGAATGACGTCATATCGACTGACGTTAAATTGACGTCGAATTTAAAAAATATGATGTTACAACGTCGAATTTTGTCAATATACACGACATTAATCAATTTTTTTTTAATTAATTGTGATCCTTTTTTACAACTCTACGAGACCTGAAAAGCAGAAAAACAACAAATTTCAGTTTTTGGTATTTTATAAAGCATAAACTATGAACAGTAATATAGGATCAACAACAAAGAACAATAACAAACAAGTTATATCAAACAACAACAAACAATTTCAATCAAACAACAACAACGTTCAACAAAAAAAAACAACAAACAAGTTTAACAAATAAGTTCTTCAAAACGAAAACGAAAACTAACCTTCAAAAAGGTGGTTCATCAGAATAAAGTGTTGTCACCAGTGAGAGCAGTAGTGCAGAATTGGCCTTTAAAGTCACCCCTTAGACGTCGGGCCACAAAATATCCAACGTAAATGATTGATCGGCAGCATTTTCATAAATAAGTTGTCCATATAGATGTCGGTTAGGAGGGTCCCCGACGTCTATAATTTTATAGACGTCAGACCCCCCCCCCCCCTCCCCTAACCGTCGTTTAGGGGCCTGACAGGTAGGTGAAAAGTCATTTTTTCTGCCATATAGGCGTCTTTTCACCCCAACCCCGACGTTTATATGCCTGATAGGGTAGGTGAAAAGTTGTCTTAGATGTCGGTGCCCCTAGTAACCGACTTCTAAAGCAATTTAGACGTCTGTTGTCGGGGGAACCGATATCTATAAACGTCTGTTATGGCGAGAACCGACTTCTAAATATTCAGCCCAGAAATTTAAAAAGTCACATTTTGACTCCACTTGGACGTCTGATCCCACCATTCCGACTTCTAAAGCCATTTAGTTGTCTGTTGTGCGGGAACCGACGCTTATAGATGTTTGTTATGACGGGAACCGACTTCTAAATACTCAGCCTAGAAATTTAAAAATTCACTTTTTGACTGCATTTAGACATCTGATCCCCCCACTTCGAATTTTAAAGTCATTTAGACATCTGTTGTGGGGGGAACCGACGTCTATAGACGTCTGTTATGGGGGAACCGACTTCTAAATGTCTGCATTAAAACACTGCGAACGCGAGGCAATAGTTACGCGCACTCACTATTCATCATCTTCCTCGCGTTTTCTCTCCACGGGCTACTTTTTCAAGTTCGTTTTCTCACTTTTGCACCGTTTAAAATTAATTTTACTTTGATTACTTTACTCTTTGATGAATTATCTTTCATTTGAACCGATTAAAATGCGTTTTCGTTGGGTTTTGGTGTAGTTTTGCTCGTGTCCTCGGGCAACGTTCTTGGGCGACGATTTCTTACGTTTTGCACTCCTCGAATTCCCTCCTCTACATTTTTAAAACCATCCAATACAATAAAAAAACATACAATCCATTCTCTTCAACTAAAATATAAAGTTGTAAACTCGAATCGCCATGAGCCAGGAGCAACCCGAGTGGCCTCAAGTAGAGAAAGATCCAATCAAATACGGCGACATTTTAGACGTCTGACCTATAGAGTCCGACGTCCCATTAACATCACCCATAAAGACTTCGGATCGGGATCTGACGTTAAAAGCCCAAAATAACATACGTCTAAAGCTCTTTCTACACTAGTGAAGAGAAAGCATAATGAGCTTATGAAGGACAAGAAGACGAAAATAATCGGTGAAAACAAACGAAAATCATACCTAAACTAGTCAATTAACATGCATTTGTATCAAATTAAAGAAAAATTACATGTGATGGTCGTCAAACTTCGTTCGAGAAAAGTTTGAGCAGAGATTAGCGTCTCGTGCGCTAAGATAAAGTGAATGAATTTTCAATCTCGTACTCAAATTTTTATTGAATTAACTAACCTTTTGACGTCTAACGCTGGACATTCGACGTTTTATATCATTTTAAGTTGAATTACAATTCTAAACGACATTTAATAATTGCATTTATTTACAAAAATGTCATCGGTCTTTTTTAATGTTGACTATTGAGTGGTTGAACATTGAAAGTGTGACGTTATACGCTGTTTTTGCACTATTGTTAATCTTATAAAAACTAAAATATTGTTCAATAATATTTGAATAATTTAGATGTTTAATTTATTTGTTTCTCAAAATAAATATATATATATATATATATATATATATATATATATTTTTTTTTTTTTTTTTGAGACTTTAATTTTCAACCACTATATTTACGATCTATAATTGATTATTGTCTTTTTCTTCTTATTTAAAACATGTTTTAAGGCCTTCTTTATATGTCATTATATAGGATTTTTTACACAATTTATTTATTTATCTTTAATCAGGACAAAATTGTAATTTATCAAAACAAGTTCTCAACCATATGGAGGGCCTCTACCATGATGACCCATTAGTGACAAGATCCACTACAGTGGCATTTGTAACTAGTCTTTGAACCATTCCAACGAATCCTTCCTCCTACAGAGCATTTTGGTCCCCAACATTATCATCAGAAGATGCAGAGTGTTCATCGAGCGACTCTAGATTTTCCACAATGTTGTTGGTAGTGCAAGAAAAGGAATCATGAACTCTTGTGTAGAACTAAAAAAAAAATCATATATGGAGAATGTACTCGAACTTGTAGTAGGTTCATTTAGTGATAACGTTATCATCTTCAAGTTGTTCGATAAAACCACCGAGCTCAACCCACTCTCGCTTATTCACATATCTTTCACAGTGAACTCTGCGAACTCTTGGAATTTGATGAATCTTTTCAAGTAATTCATCAACTGCTCCAGCTTTAGTACATTCCTGATGGCATGTCCAACCATCATATCTCATAGTCCAACTCCTAGAAAGACACCTTTGAGGGTTCAAATCCCTACAAGACCTACTACGAGAGATTAGCATCAGACGTGTGTGACACATCCTTATACCTAATATAATGAAGCACAACGTCTTTGTGTAGGCATATGTTAGTAAAGATAGTGCGACCATTGAGGAGCGAAACTAACACGATAGGCAATTTTTGGCAAATTCCAAGGTGATGGTCGTGTTGATCTTAAAGCTTAGTCTTGGAAAATTACATTTAACTCATTAAAGATAAATAAGTAAATAATAATAATGTGTAAAATAATTAATGGAAACTAATTAATAAATAATAATTTGTAAAATAATTTCAAATGAAAAGTAATTAATGGAGACACATAAGAAGGATTTTAAAATAGGTTTTATAGAGGAAGCATAAAAGTAATAACCTTTACAATGTTAAATTGAATTAAGCTCACATTGGATAAATATGAGTTAAAGCCATGTTAAGCAGAGTCGAGTTGGATTCACAAGAGGTAGAGTCAAGTTGATCCAAGTAGGATTGAGTCGAGTTGGGAACACTTCAAGCCAAGGCGAGTGGGATGCACCTCAAACCAATATGGCCCATTCGAGTCCAATCAAATCGAGTCAACTAAATTTGAACCCATATTGAACTTTGTAACATCCATAATTTCCCGGATCTTACAAACTCAATCGAGTTAGGTCCACATCAGGCCAAGTGGAGTCAAACCCATATTAGATCGAGTCAAGTCGAGTTCACCTCAGGTAGAGTTGAATGGGCCCACCTTTCACCTAGTTGTACTAAGTCCACCTCAAGTAGAGTTAAGATGGGGTCAAGTCAAGTTAGGCCCACCTTAAGCTAAGTTGGGTCTAGCTCACCTAAGACTGAACTAAGTCAAGTCTACCTCAGACTAAGTCGAGTCAAGTCAACTCACCTCTAACTGAGTCATGTTGAGCCCACCTTTATTTGAGTCATGTTGCACCCACCTCGAGCCTAATCAAGTCAAACCCTGGTGAAATCAAAAAAAGTTATTGTCGCAACCGGAAAATCGCGACGGGACAACGACGATCCAAAAAAGGAAACAAGTTTTGAAAAAGAGATTTTGGAGTTGCCACCATAGTTTATACTGGAAAACTATGGAAAAAAAAACCATAAAGAAAAGACATGGTCTACGAAACCCTAAATTCGGGTTCGGGAGTCGGTTACGTGTGGGGAAGGGAAGGTATTAGCACCCCACAACGCCTGCCCTAAGGCAGTACCTTCAATTAAATACGCAAATAAAGATGTGGTTTTCAAAATGTTTAATTTCCCCAAAAAAGTAAAACTCTAAAGAAAACAAAATATATTTTTTTAGTTTTTTGTGCCCGACAAGGATTGACCTTGCTCCTACGTATTCTCACTAGGATTGAGAAATAAGGGTTACGTAGTTCTTTCGGAAAATTTGTTTGTTGTTTGAAGATGTTTTTAGTTTTTGAAGATTTTATATTTTTTTAGTATTTTTATATAGAAGAGAAAAGGTTTGAAGCACAAGGCCTACGCGAACGGTCGCACGTGTGCTTAAACCTTTTCAAAATATTTTTATTTTATTTATTTTAATTTTGTATAAAAAGGAAAAGGCTTTTAACACAAGGCCTACGCGAGCGGTCGCACGTGTGTTTAAACCTTTTCAAAATATTTTTGATTTGATTTTTAATTTTTTTATATAAAAGGAAAAGATTTTCAGCACAAGGCCTACGCGAGCGGTCGCACGTGTGCTTAAACCTTTTCAAAATATTTTTATTTTATTTATTTTTAATTTTGTATAAAAAGGAAAAGATTTTTAACACAAGGCCTACGCGAGCGGTCGCACGTGTGCTTAAACCTTTTCAAAATATTTTTATTTTTTTTATTTTAATTTTGCATAAAAAGGAAAAGGTTTTTAACACAAGGCCTACGCGAGCGGTCGCACGTGTGTTTAAACCTTTTCAAAATATTTTTGATTTGATTTTTAATTTTTTTATAAAAAAGGAAAAGATTTTCAGCACAAGGCCTACGCGAGCGGTCGCACATGTGCTTAAACCTTTTCAAAATATTTTTATTTTATTTATTTAATTTTGTATAGAAAAGGAAAAGGTTTTTTTTAACACAAGGCCTACGCGAGCGGTCGCACGTGTGTTTAAACCTTTTCAAAATATTTTTGATTTTATTTATTTTTAATTTTGTATAAAAAGGAAAAGATGTTTAACACAAGGCCTACGCGAGCGGTCGCACGTGTGTTTAAACCTTTTCAAAATATTTTTATTTGATTTTCTTTTATTTTTGTATAACAATGGATCAAATAAAAAACAGGTAAATTATTAAATAAAAAGTTAGAGTAAAAATCAAAATAAAATAAAAAGTGTGGTGGTACCTAGACAAGAGATGGGGTGCCTAAATCACTAAAAAAAAACTGATTGGGCCTAAGCCTAAGTGGCCAAGGGTGTGCAAATGAAAGACAGGGGTTGCGCCAAGGAATAATAAAGTCAAAACTGTACTGGGCCAAAACCCAATAGAGAAGGGGTGGTGAAAAGGAAAACAAAGGAACTGCAAAAGGAAGAAAAGGAAAATTTTATTTTTGGCCCGATTTGGGCCCAGTGGACTAATTGTAAGGTGGAACATAGTAAAAATGGGGGTGTAGGAAGATAACCTAAAAAGAACTAAACTAAAATAACAAAAATAAAATAAATAAAATAAAAACAAACCCTAAACCCCTTTTAGGGGTCTACCTAAACACTCTCATTTCACTCAAACACCATAAACTCTTAGATTTCACTTCACTCTCTCAAACCTAAAGAACTCCCTGCTCCTACCGGACGGCCACCGTGATGCAGCCATAAATGTCGCCGGTGACCATCACCGCAGTCGTCAGCGCCGTTGCGCCGTCATAGGCCACGGCCACAGTAACACCATTTTCGCCGGACACTCCAACACGGGCAACTCCCAGACGCACAACCACAATAGCCTCCGCGAGATCCATCCTTGTTCGATCGGCCACCATCACTTCCGGCCAGCTTTCCGGCTACCAGATTCACAGCAGCCACCACCGGGACCGAAGCCAGGTCCACTCCCTCCTTTCCTCTTGCGTTTGCACTGGGTGAGATTCACCATCTTTATCGCTCCGACCCAACATCCCTTTGGCGTCTCATCCGCAAAAATGATGGCGGCACCAAGCGAACGATCCCGGCCATGGAGACAGTGGGAAACAGAGGGCTTCTAATGGGTTTTTATTTGGGGTTCGAAATCTAAGTTAAAATGGGATGTACTGGTTTAATCTGTATTACTGTTTCCTTATCTGATTCGATTGAAAACAAACAATGGTTTGATGAATGAGAAAAATTGAAAACAAAGTTGGTGTTTTGTGTTATTTGGGATTTTTCTGCGTTTCAGGTTCACTCATCATTCGGCCCTGCTTGGATTACAGAGCAATGGTGGAGACAAAATGGTTTACTGGAGGCTATTATTGAGCTTTGGTGTTTCGGAGAAGGAATACAGTGCGCACGATATCATATTCAATGGTATCACAACAAAACCCAAAAACGCAATACTACAAAGCAAATATTCATAACAGAGATGAGTGTCAAGTTACCTATTGATCTTTGGTGTTTCAGTGATTAAATCAGTAATGGTATTCGGCTTCTGAAGGTGGAAGATGGCTTCTGCCGTTGAATGCGATGATCGGAGACGAAGGCACCCTAGATGAACGATGACCGAAGACTTTAGCTAAAAAAAATTTCTGTCTCTTTCTCCAGCTCCTCGTGATTATGCCCCAAAAAACTCTCACAATCCTCTGTTGTTTTCTTTTCCTTTTTTTCAGTACCTCAGCCAGATTCTCCTCGATTTTTTTTCGTGCCCACTCCTCCCCTTTTTCGTGCCTCTCAATCTATTCTCCAACCGTTTTCTGATCCTCCCCTTTCTAACCAAATTCCCCTGTCCCCCCATCATCCAACACACACCTCACGCTCTTTACGTCTCTTTTTTTATTTTTTTTTAATTTTATTATTTTTTTTTAATTTTTATTACACATATTTGTTATTTCAATTTTATTTAGGTTTCTCTTAATTTTTTTTTTAATTTTTCAATTTATTTAAATTAATTAACTCTAACAAAATAAAAATAGAAATTGAATTAAAAACCAAGATCTAAATAGAATAAAACAATAAAGTAAAATAAAAAAAAATAAAAATAATAATGAAAAATAAAAAAAAATAAAATAATAATAATAAAAAAAGGAAAACAATAAAAAAACCAATAAGACGCATTTTTCACTACCCGGGCAAAATTGGGTGTTGACAGCTGCCCCTCTTTACTTAGATTTTACTAAATAATATGAAAATTTGATATTTTCGTATTATTTGAGTAGAGCTAAGTAAAGATAGAAACACTAATTTTGCCCGGATTTCAAGAAGGCGAGTAAAAATGAAACGAACCACGATGCCAAATGATCATTGCCAAGCAGAAGGCCAAGCACACGAAACAGAAACTAAATCCGACCATTGCCAAGCCGAGGGCCGATAATATAAAATTAAAACCTGGATTTTACCATTGCCTCGTAGAGGGCCAAACTCACAGAACAGAAAATTAAATCCGACCATTGCCAAGCAGAGGGCCGATAACAGAAAATAAAACCTGGATTTGACCATTGCCTCGCAGAGGGCCAAACTCACAGAACAGAAAATTAAATCCGACCATTGCCAAGCAGAGGGCCGATAACAGAAAATAAAACCTGGATTTGACCATTGCCTCGCAGAAGGCCAAACTCGCAGAACAAAAATTTAAAACCGACCATTGCCAAGCAGAGGGCCGATAACAGAAAATAAAACCTGGATTTGACCATTGCCTCGCAGAGGGCCAAACTCACAGAATAGAAATTTAAATCCGACCATTGCCAAGCAGAGGGCCGATAACAGAAAAAAAAACAATTTGGATTAACACTTTTTGAAAAGCTGATAAATGCTGAGTAAAACATGAGGGTTTTTCAAACAAATCTCTTTGCTTTCTCTGAGATGATGTTATGTCATGATGGTACATGAATGCACAGACACATGAGACATTCGTTTCGCTCTTTTCTTTTGCTCTCACTTTCTCTTTCTCCATTTTTTCTTTTTCTTTTTTTTTTCTTTTTCTTTTTTTTTTTTTTGAAAATTCCATGCTTGGAATTTGTTGTCAATATCGTCGTCAGACGCAATGTACATTCAAAACGCATTCATTGAAAATAACGTTGAGAGGTAGAGAGTCCTTTGATGAAAGGGAGGAGAATATAACCCAGAGTTAAAATTCCTTTTATTGCTTTTTGCAATCCAAACTAGCCTGAACCCTGGAGGGTGCGGGAAAATGATTATGCCAGGCAGATGACCAAATGTATGTGTACCCTTTATCTGGGGGAAAGTGCTGTTAACATGCTGGGCTCACGAACTGCCCCAATTTTGCACAGTAAGTATGCTTTTGGAAAGGTGGAAGATTTGTGGTAGAAAGGATTGCCTCTATTTGGAGAATCTCAATCGACGGGGAGACTTCACATCTTTTTATCTCTCTTCTTTTTTCGATGTTTTTGTTTTCTCACTTTTCTTTTCTTTTTCATCATCATTTCGTTTTTTTTTTCTAAGTGTTTGTGCCATTCACCACATCACCCTATTCCAGAACTAAGTTCATGAGAAAGATCAGGACAAACAGTCTTCAGTCAGCGTGGACTTTTGTTGGCTTGTACCGTGGCTAAAGGTCAAAGGGTTTTGAAAGAAGTGGATAATGAAGGCCCAAGTAAGTGTTTGACGGTTAAATTGTTTTAAACAAGAATCATTTGCAGGCTACCGAGTTAACCGTCTTTAGGGATTTAAACGTCGAGCATCCTTTTATTTTCCATTGTTGTTTTTTTCTTTTTCTTATTTTCTGTTATTTTATTTCCTTCCCTTTGGATCATTCTTTTCACTGCCCTTGTTGTGGCCTTTTATGATACTTTCTTTTTCACTTCTGTTCTTTCCTCTCTTCAGAAATTTTCTTATCGATTTTGGATGTCTATGATGTCCCCTTTTTAGTTAACATCGGTATGCCAATGATTCTTGTTCAGGGTGATGAAACAATTATGAATTTTGGCTCAAAAGGGGTGCAATTGGATAAACTTTTTCGGACGTTTGGATAACGAAAATGGCCACACGTCACTCTGAATTTTGCTTGCCTTACTTTCTCGCGGCTTTAACCCTGAAATAAAACTCTGTGGTGTTTGACACATCAACTTCATTTTTCTTCCCTTTCTTTTGTTTTTTATTTTTATTTTTTTATATTTTTTTATATTTTTTTTTATCTCCCCAATCAACAGATTATTGGTCACGTGTACCGCTATAAAAAAACTGCCCCAGTATTGTATCATGGCAATCCTTGTTTTGAGGGGAAAAGAGAAGGCTGAGGGTTCAAGCAATGCGAATGCAAATGCTTTATTAAGAAAAGAACACCGGTCACCCCCACCACCTTGAATCAGGAAAGGACTCGCCAACGATATTTTTCAAAACATATTTTTTTATTTTGAAAACATTATGCCCTTGACAACTTTATTAACAACAAACTCAACATCTGTATTTTCCTCTTTTTTTTTTTTTTTTTAAACATTCATTTTTCTGTTTTTCCGACATCCTCCAGGACTGAGCCAACCAAATGGATATACCTGTGATGCTTTTATCAAGACACGCTTAATTATTTTTATTTCCATTTTTCCTTATTTACTTAACAACTCAGCGTGACATGCCAAATTTAAGATGGAATGCAAACAACCAAAATATGAATGAAATCATGTGGATTTTATTTAGTGAAAAATCACAGAGTACAATAAGCTTTAAAGATAATATCAACATCCCTTTCATTAGCAACCACTATCACGGAATCATCATGCGTAAAACTTTTTTACTGCATCAGAATTAACTGGCAATGGTAACTCATCTCCATCCATTCTTGTGAGAATTAGTGCCCCATCAGAAAATGCTTTCTTCACTACAAATGGCCCTTCATAATTTGGAGTCCATTTGCCCCTATGATCCTTTTGTATAGGTAGAATCTTCTTCAACACCAGCTCGCCTTCATGAAATTCTCTTGGGCGTACCCTTCTGTCAAATGCCTTCTTCATTCTTCTTTGGTACAATTGTCCATGACACACTGCTGTTAATCTTTTTTCATCTATAAGATTGAGTTGGTCGAAACGAACTTGAACCCATTCAGCCTCTTCTAATTGGGTTTCCATTAATACTCGCAAAGATGGAATTTCCACCTCAAACGGAAGTACCGCCTCCATTCCATACACAAGCGAGAAAGGTGTTGCCCCAGTCGATGTTCGTACCGAAGTACGATAACCATGTAAAGCAAAAGGAAGCATTTCATGCCAATCCTTATATGTGACCACCATCTTCTGCACAATCTTCTTAATATTTTTGTTAGCAGCCTCTACTGCCCCATTCATTTTTGGACGATAAGGAGAAGAATTAAGATGATGAATCTTGAACTCCTCACATAACTCCGTCATCATCTGGTTGTTCAAGTTAGTGGCATTATCAGTGATGATCCTGTTAGGGAGCCCGTATCTGCAAATCAACTCCCTTTTTATGAACTTGGTCACCACTTTTCTAGTAACATTAGCATAAGAAGCAACCTCAACCCACTTGGTGAAGTAGTCGATTGCGACTAATATGAAACGGTGTCCATTTGACGCCTTTGGTTCTATAGCTCCGATGACATCTATTCCCCACATCGAAAAAGGCCATGGTGCAGACAACACGTTCAAGGTTGTAGGCGGCACACTGATATTATCTGCATACATCTGGCATTTCTCACACTTTCTCACATGTGTACAACAATCATTTTCCATGGTCAACCAAAAATAACTGGCCCTCAAGATCTTCCTGGCCATTGAATGCCCATTCATATGCGTGCCAAATGTACCTTCGTGTACTTCTTTCAATATTAGCTCAGCTTCTTTTGCATCTACGCATCTGAGGAGAACCATGTCATGATTTCTCTTGTATAAGATATCCCCATTTAAGATAAAATTGCCAGCCAATCTCCTTAGTGCTCTTTTATCGTTTTCCGACGCCTTATCAGGATACTCTCGGGTCTTAAGATAATGTTTGATATCGAAATACCAAGGTTTCCCATCCACTTCCTCTTCGATGAAATGGCAATATGCTGGCTCTGCATGGCTCTTCATCTCAATCCTTGGTAAGTCTGCATCTTGGTCAACTTCAAACATTGACGATAAGGTGGCTAGAGCGTCTGCCAATTGATTATCTTCCCGAGGAATATGATTAAACGTGATGGAGTCAAAATATTCCGTCAACCCCCTGATGTAAGCTTGGTAGGGAATTAATTTTGTATCCCTTGTCTCCCATTCCCCCTTCAATTGGTGAATGACCAAAGCCGAATCTCCATATACTTCAAGAATTTTCGCCTTAGATTCAATTGCCGCTCGAATACCCATAGCACAAGCCTCATATTCAGCGATGTTATTTGTGCAGTTAAAACATAACCTTGCAGTCAATGGTATGTACTGTTTCTCCGGAGAGATAAGCACTGCCCCTATTCCATGTCCCATCACATTCGAGGCTCCGTCAAACAATACCGTCCAGGCTTTTTCATCTTTATCTTCTTTATTCTCAGCAGATAAAGCCATGATATCTTCATCAGGAAACTCAGGTTGCATTGGCTGATAATCACTAATGGGTTGATGGGCTAAATATTCCGCTAAAGCGCTACCCTTGATAGATTTCTGAGTAACATATATAATGTCGTACTCTGATAGTAGCATTTGCCATCGAGCTATTCTTCCAGTGAGAGCAGGCTTTTCAAAAATGTACTTGATAGGATCCATTTTGGATATCAACCAAGTAGAGTGACTCAACATGTACTGCCTTAAACGATGAGTAGCCCACGCCAATGCACAACAAGTTCGTTCTAACGATGAATATCGTTGTTCGCAGTCTGTGAACTTTTTTCTCAAGTAATATATAGCATGCTCTCTTTTTCCGTCTTCATCATGCTGACCCAATACACAACCCATTGAATTATCCAATACAGTCAAATACAAAATGAGCGGTCTTCCTGGCACCGGTGGACGTAATACAGGAGGGTCTTGCAGGTACTGCTTGACTTTTTCAAAAGCGGCTTGACAATCTTCATTCCAGACTACTGCCTGATTCTTCCGTAACAACTTGAACATTGGTTCACAAGTAGCAGTTAATTGGGAGATAAACCTAGCAATGTAGTTCAATCTTCCCAGAAAACCTCGAACCTCCTTTTCTGTTCTAGGCGCAGGCATTTCAATTATCGCTCTCACCTTGTCAGGATCAACTTCTATCCCCTTTTGGCTAACTATGAAACCCAACAATTTTCCGGATTTCACTCCAAACGTGCATTTGGCAGGATTTAACCTGAGTTTGTACTTCCTCAATCTCTCAAACAATTTCCTTAGATTGAGAATATGCTCCTCTTCTGATTCCGACTTTGCAATCATGTCATCCACATACACTTCAATTTCCTTATGCATTATATCATGAAACAGTGCTACCATCGCTCTTTGATATGTTGCCCCAGCATTCTTAAGCCCGAAAGACATCACCTTATAACAAAACGTTCCCCACAACGTAATAAAAGTCGTCTTTTCCATATCTTCCGGTGCCATCTTAATCTGATTATACCCCGAGAATCCATCCATGAATGAGAATAGCGAAAACTTGGCTGTATTGTCAACTAAAGTGTCGATGTGTGGTAACGGGAAGTTATCCTTCGGACTTGCTCGGTTCAAGTCACGATAGTCAACACACATTCGAACCTTTCCATCCTTCTTGGGCACTGGTACGATATTCGCTACCCATTGGGGGTATCTAGCAACAGCCAGAAATCCAGCGTCAAATTGTTTTTGGACCTCCTCTTTGATTTTTAGAGACATTTCCGACTTCATCCTTCTAAATTTCTGCTTGACTGGGGGGCACTCTGGCCTAAGTGGAAGCTTATGTTGCACAATATCAGTATCCAAACCCGGCATGTCATTATAAGACCACGCAAACACATCCTTAAACTCCTTCAACAGGATACGCAATTTTTCTCTCACCTCTGCCTTCATGCTAGTACCAATTTTCACCTCCTTTATCTCATCCTCCTCTCCTAAGTTGTGCATTTCAATTTCCTCCTGATGGGGTTTTATCTCTTTGGACTCTTGTTCCACTAATCTCAACAATTCCGGAGAGGGTTCCACATCGTCTTCAAAATCATCTTCCGTATTATTGATAGGGTTCTCAAAATTGGGAATATTTATATCATTATTTTCAAAACAATCATTATCACATCTGCATTATTAAAAATTGTAAAAAAGTATAAATAAATAATAAAAACTATGAAATATGCCAAATGATGGTAAAATGTAATTCTATTATCACGCTGAGTGTAAAGTAAAAAGGTCTATCCACAAAACATTGTTTCTAAAGCCCCAGGTAAAACTACAGGCTTAATTAAACTATTACATTTTATTCACATTAAGCATCACAGGTAAATCCAGTGCTTCCCAATTGTTGAGTTGAGTATCTGGAGAGCAAGCCCACACGAAACTTGAGCTCTGAGGCTCGTCTTCATTCTCGACGGCTGATACTTGGCCAGTGTTAATCCACCCAGCACTGCGGAAGCTTTCCTTGATGTGACCAATGCGGATTTTGCTCTCTCTGGGCTTTCGTCTTTCTGCATGGGCCAGATTGCGTTCTCTTCTTTCTTCAATCACCCTCTTCCTGTCTTCTTTAGTAGGCTTATACCCCAATCCATATCTATTCTTGTTTTCAATGATTTCTAGAGGGAATACTCGCCCTTGCTCATATATGCCCAAACCTTTCCCATACATATAGCCTTCTCTCAGCATGACCTTGGCCATCATAATGGAAGCGCATGATGGATGGGGATTAACCGGAAACCGCTCCACACAAGTATTTCCCACAATCTCCAATGATTGGAAGGTTGTCTCAAGTGCTTCTTCAGCCTCTTCGATGTAACGTGTGGATGATGGCCCGCTCACAAGGAGATCCTCCTCTCCCGACACTATCACCAGTTTATCTCCCAAAACATACTTCAACTTCTGGTGTAATGTAGAAGGCACAACCCCTGCCGAATGAATCCACGGGCGACCCAATAAGCAACTGTAGGCCGGTAGAATATCCATAACTTGGAATGTTATTTGGAAAACGCATGGGCCAACTTGAACCGGCAATTCCACCTCTCCCATTACCTCCCTTTTGCTGCCATCAAATGCTCTGACGATCATCGAGCTTGGCTTCATATGGATTCCTTCGTAAGGTAGCTTCTCCAACGTTGTTTTTGGCATAACATTCAAAGAGGAACCATTATCCACCAATACACGCGCTATAACGTGATCCATGCATTTTACAGATACATGAAGAGCTTTGTTGTGACCCCTCCCCTCAACAGGTATCTCCTCATCAGTGAATGTGAGATAATTATTAGCAACGATGTTGCCAACAATACCCTCGAATTTATTCAGCGAAATACCTTGTTCCACGTGAGCTTCACTGAGTATCTTCATTAACAACTTCCTGTGCGATGCCGAATGCATGAGCAAATCTAGCAATGATATCCGAGCAGGCATGCGGTTTAACTGCTCTACCACCTTATACTCACTTTGTTGTATGAACTTTAAAAATTCACACGCCTCCTCCTCAGATACCTCTCTTTTCTCCTCCTTTTCAAGGGTCTCCTTCGCTTGTACACCTTTCCCTTTTAAAAATTCTTTTGCCTTTGCAGCTATCATTGCCTCTTTATCGTTGGTTCTTTCTCTTTCCAATTCTGGTGGCGTAAAAATTCTACCACTTCTTGTCATTCCACCTATACCTGATATGTTTTCGATGACAGGATCAGTGCCTTGTACTTCATCTAGCACCTGCGTCCCATATCTCCATGGGACGGCTTTTTCGTTTTTGTAAGAAAAAGGGGCTGGTACACGGATAACAACCGGTGACCTCCCTTGAATTGCTGGTGTAGGGGTGGTTCTAGTGAAATGGATCACCAACGGTTCTGGCAAAGTCACATCAGATCCACCACCAATTTGCGCGAACACTTCCTCCTCCTTACTCTTGTAACATACTTGCATCAAACCACGATCTAGCAAGTCTTGTAAAACATCTTCAAATTCAACGCACTCCTCAATAGAGTGCTCAGCGTCTGGGTGAAGCGCACATGCCATACCTTTATCATAACCGCCTTTCAAAATACCCGTTTTCAACAATGCCTCTAAAATAAATCTCCTGGAGCTCCGGATTTCATTCACATTTCTTACCAATTCATGTTCTTTTACCTCCACAGCATTCGTCGAGGCGCTTCCATGTCCAGATAGTGGATTGACCTCAATACTAGGTTTATCCTCCTGAAACTTCAACCACCCTGAATCAATTAAAGTCTGCACTTTATGCTTGAAAGCCAAACACCTCTCAGTGGAGTGACCAACGCCTCCTCCGTGATAACTACACTTGGCCTCTGCATCATAACCCCTTGGGTATGGAGGTTGCAAGGGCTTCATCGGACAGACAACAACCAAACCCTTTTTGATGAGATGGGGTAACAATTCTGTATAAGTTGTAGGAATTGGGGTAAAATTTCTTTCCTGGTTTCTTCTCGGATAAGTACTTGGACCCACATTCATATTGGGACCTACATTTGCATCTCCCCTCCAATTATTAGTCGGGATGTACTGTGGTTGATAATACCCCTGTTGTGGTTGAGGCCTAATTTGATGACCAAAAGACGCGTTAGCTGCATGTGGATGTTGACCCCAGTATGGTCGATAGTTATGAGTGGGAGCCTGCCCTCTCCACACGGGGGTTGCATATGTGGCATGCACATCACCTTCCTTCCTTTTTCCTGGGTTGAAACTGGGTTTTTTAGGGTTTGCAACAACTGACGAGCCATATGCAATCTTCCCATTTTTCATCCCAATCTCTATCCTTTCCCCAATTATAATAATATCAGCAAAATTTGAAGTCACGTTTCCAACCATGTGTTCATAAAAGGGTGGTTGGAGCGTATTTACAAACATCGCCACCATTTCTCTATCATACAGAGGTGGCTCAACTTGCGCCGCTAGTTCCCTCCACCGTTGGGCATACTCCTTAAAAGTTTCCTTATCCTTCTTTGACATGTTTTGCAGCTGTAAACGATCTGGCGCAACATGTGTATTGTATATGTACTGTTTCACAAAAGCATCAGCCAAATCCGCCCAGCAACGGATCCGAGACGGCTCCAAGTGAGTATACCAGTTTAATGCTACCCCAACCAAACTATCTTGAAAAACATGGATGAGCAGCTGCTCATCATAAGCATACGCAGCCATCTTTCTGCAATACATGGTCAGATGGCTCTTAGGGCATGTATTTCCCTTATACTTCTCAAACTCTGGCGCTTTGAACTTATGTGGTATTTTTACGCCAGGAACCAAACTCAATCTGGCAACATCTCCGAAACCATAACTCTCAAATCCCTCAACAGCCCTCAATCTCGCCTCCAGGCTCTCCAGTTTATCCTTTGCTTCGTCGGCATTACTGATTACCCTCTGAAATGAAGTATGTGGTGCAGCCTTAGCAGAAAAACCCTCTCCAGTAATCACATGAGGCACCGGAGTTACTCGGATTCCATCATACGTGTTTGCATGCATTCCTTCACTCAACATGGGTGCGGACATTACAACAGGTCCCTGAGTACCAATTGGTGGTACGTTGACAGTGGTAGGGAAAGAGAAAGAAGCATGTTCCCCTTCTGTGTATTCTCCCTCGGGTGGAGTGTAGTTTGGAGGTAATCCGTACATTGGGAAAGGAACAGATTGGCCCCCAGCACTGAATGACGGAGGGTAATACTGAGCACTTCCCTCAACTTGCGTAGGCGTAGACCCTCCAGTAGTCTTCAGGGCCTCGAGAGCTGCCAAGATTTGGGCCATCTGATCTTTCAACTGATTGACATCAGCCTTAATAGATTCATGTGACTGCCCCCAATTCTCCATGACCTTCGAGTTAGCTCTGGTCCTGTACGGATGTCGTGGAAAATTTGCCGTTGTTCTTTCACTTGTACTGTTTTATTATTTTGAGCAATTTAAATTAGGTAAGAATGAAATATGCAAAATGAAAGAAAACATGATGCATGTTAGTAATAAGTGGAAATCACAGGATCCCGATGACATTACTGATGAATAATTAACACAAGCCGATATCAAACGAACATCACACATCTTTCATTTAAGAAGATTCAACTCATTACATTGACTGGGGAGCAAAACAAGTGTTTCATATGTACATCAATCCCGAGCTCGGGCAATAAAAGATTTCATTTCTCCTACCAACCATTTACAATGATCAATAAACAATTCTATCTCTTGTGGCAGACTACAAAAATGACTACTCGCTTCGGCATTTAACACCATTCTGGGGATATCTTCAATTGCCCCATTCGCCAAAGCAGCCAACTGGGAGAAACTTTCCTTCCAGTGTTTCTCAGATTGCTCTTGCTCCGCAATATGCTCTTTCATTCGCTTTATCAAGGCCTGATGCCTTTCTTCAAATTCCATTGACCTCCATCGCTCCTCCTGCTCCTCGATGTAATCCTCCATTTGCTTTAACATGGCTCGATATTCTCTTTCAGCCTCTGCCAGCTTCCATCGTTCCTAATTCAACTCTGCTTCAAATGATGTAGCCATTTCCTTCATTTGATGCCCCGCTTCTTGCCCTTGGACCTGCGCTTCTCTTAGTCTTTTTAGCGCTTCCCTTTTGTCTCTCCTGGCTTCTTCATATAGTTGTTTCCACTGCCTGCCTTCTTCTAAAGCCACATTCTTCTTGGATAATTCCTTACTCGCGGCCGCGAGATCTTGCTTTACTCGAAACGTATAATCCCTCTCAGCCTTTTGGCTTTTGACAATGTTTTCATAAGCCCGTGACTTTTCTTCATTGTCATTTCTCATATCCACAAGATCATTACGCGCCCGCTGTAATTCGTTTTCCAACCTAGCATTCCTCACCTTCAATTTCTCCATCTCAGCCTTCAATTGCTTCACCTCTTCACTTTCTGGGGCCTGGGATGGTCCTTCACTAGCTGATTGATCCTTGATTGGCTTGAAAGGCAACTTGACTATTTTCACCCTGTCCAGAATCCAGGTGTGATAACTAACCCTACTATCCACCACTTCACTCCTCAAGTCCTTCTCTCCTCGAACAACATTTTCCCAGGCACTTTTAACCTTTCTTAGCAGTTCGATGAAATGCCCGTCTTCGTAATAAATGAATATAGTAGCAAGGTAATCTGGTGAAGGTGCCCCTCTCATGGGATGACCGAATTGCCTTTGTACTAAAATGGGGTTGTAATTGATACAGTATCGGGCACCTATGAGAGGCACATTAGGAAAGCTACCATGGTGCTGTATAGACAATTTATTTCCGAGCCAAGGAAGACGCCATTTTATACTTCTTTCGCTCAAACCAGCAAGAATCGGGCCCAATCATTTCCTCCCTTATCCTTAAGCCCTTGGCGTGACAAAGTTTCTGACAAACTCTTGACGTCGACCATATCTTTAAACACGCGCGTTGTCATCCATGTATACAACGCCGGTAAGCAACAAAGAATTCTTTTTCCCTTTCTCTCATGACAAAAGCTCAAGGTCCCATAAACATCCGCAAGAACTGCTGTTACAGGATTCTCTGATCTTGTTTTCTTTGCCACGAAGACATCTATTGCTGTGTAATCCACATATTCTTCTATTTTGGGAAACAAGACAATGCCATATATGGTGAGGGCCAACACATCTATGAAAGTTTCCCAATCTTCCTTATCAGCCAGGTGATGTAGGTATTGCTCCAGATATCCCTGTGACAACCCATGGACTTGATTCCTCATCATCATCCGGTCTTCAAGCTCTTTGGGGTGTAATTTCATGATGGCAGCAATGGTGGGTATAGAGGCATGATGCTCCAAATGTTGATAGGGAGTGGTGCCCTCCAACGGTAAACCCAAGATATGTTCAAATTCTTCTATGGTTGGCGCCAGCTGGAAATCTTGGAAAGTGAAGCATCTTAGAGGAGAGTCATAATACTGAGCAAGAGCTGTGATAGCAGACAATTGTACTTTCACCTCAATGAAACTCAACAGGTTCCCATATTTCCTCTTGAAAGTTTCTCTCTGCATGGTTTTGAGTCTTCGGCCCAAATTTATCAGCTCGGTCAAATTTCCAACATGAGTCCTCAGGCTATACTTCCTTCTTAAATCAGAAGAGTCAGTCCGTGTGACATCGGATCTTGTATCAACATCCATCTTGTACAAAATCAAGTAGGTACCTGTGATTTCCCTTAAAACCAAACATGTTACTAAATGATGTATGAATATGATGCATGATAATAAAGCAACATGACTAAACACAACGCATGCATGGTATGAAATGCAATATCATTATTTTTTAAAAAACAGCGTGAGGATTACAGAAGTACAGAATTTTCCCTTCATGCCCTAATAAAGGTTCACCGTTTCAAGTTCGAGGTCATATACATGCAATCTCACCAGGATGGTTTCCTGAACCTAAAGGTCGAAGGTCACTAGAGCTATGGCCCCCTTCAAAGCATCTCCACAACAGTCGAGTAATCAACTAGGTACGGAGACACAAATGAAGAGAACAAACTCTAGCTGGAGTTCTCACGATAGCCAAACAGGAAGTACATCCCAGAGTGACACCGCTACACAACTCCTCTAATTCTAAGTTACACTCAAACCCGGGTATAGGCCCCCACTCATGATATGTCGAAAGTGTGTGTGTGTGAAGGGAAACATCATGCACACCCAAACCCTCACCTGCAAAACAACCAGAAAAATTCCCAGGCAGATATAAACATGTTTTCTACCCTAGGGTTCAATATCCAACAAGCACAGTTATTCACACGCGATTAAATATCAAACATAGATAGAGAAAGGGGAAGAACAACATAAAGAAAAACCACATTGAATTCGTGTATTTAATTAAATGGATTAACTCTCTAAGATTTCCCCAGTGGAGTCGCCATCTGTCGCAACCGGAAAATCGCGACAGGACAACGACGATCTAAAAAAGGAAACAAGTTTTGAAAAAGAGATTTTGGAGTCGCCACCATAGTTTATTCTGGAAAACTATGGAAAAAAACCATAAACAAAAGACATGGTCTACGAAACCCTAAATTCGGGTTCGGGAGTCGGTTACGTGTGGGGAAGGTATTAGCACCCCACAACGCCTGCCCTAAGGCAGTACCTTCAATTAAATACGCAAATAAAGATGTGGTTTTCAAAATGTTTAATTTCCCCAAAAAAGTAAAACTCTAAAGAAAACAAAATATATTTTTTTAGTTTTTTGTGCCCGACAAGGATTGACCTTGCTCCTACGTATTCTCAGTAGGACTGAGAAATCAGGGTTACGTAGTTCTTTCAGAAAATTTGTTTGTTGTTTGAAGATGTTTTTAGTTTTTGAAGATTTTATATTTTTTTAGTATTTTTATATAGAAGAGAAAAGGTTTGTAGCACAAGGCCTACGCGAACGGTCGCACGTGTGCTTAAACATTTTCAAAACATTTTTATTTGATTTTTAATTTTTTTATAAAAAAGGAAAAGATTTTCAGCACAAGGCCTACGCGAGCGGTCGCACGTGTGCTTAAACCTTTTCAAAATATTTTTATTTTATTTATTTTAATTTTGTATAAAAAGGAAAAGGTTTTTAACACAAGGCCTACGCGAGCGGTCGCACGTGTGTTTAAACCTTTTCAAAATATTTTTGATTTGATTTTTAATCTTTTTATAAAAAAGGAAAAGATTTTCAGCACAAGGCCTACGCGATCGGTCGCACGTGTGCTTAAACCTTTTCAAAATATTTTTATTTTATTTATTTTTAATTTTGTATAAAAAGGAAAAGATTTTTAACACAAGGCCTACGCGAGCGGTCGCACGTGTGCTTAAACCTTTTCAAAATATTTTTATTTTATTTATTTTAATTTTGTATAAAAAGGAAAATGTTTTTAACACAAGGCCTACGCGAGCGGTCGCACGTGTGTTTAAACCTTTTCAAAATATTTTTGATTTGATTTTTAATTTTTTTATAAAAAAGGAAAAGATTTTCAGCACAAGGCATACGCGAGCGGTCGCATGTGTGCTTAAACCTTTTCAAAATATTTTTATTTTATTTATTTTTAATTTTGTATAAAAAGGAAAAGATTTTTAACACAAGGCCTACGCGAGCGGTCGCACGTGTGCTTAAACCTTTTCAAAATATTTTTATTTTATTTATTTTAATTTTGTATAAAAAGGAAAAGGTTTTTAACACAAGGCCTACGCGAGCGGTCGCACGTGTGTTTAAACCTTTTCAAAATATTTTTGATTTGATTTTTAATTTTTTTATAAAAAAGGAAAAGATTTTCAGCACAAGGCCTACGCGAGCGGTCGCACATGTGCTTAAACCTTTTCAAAATATTTTTATTTTATTTATTTAATTTTGTATAGAAAAGGAAAAGGTTTTTTTTAACACAAGGCCTACGCGAGCGGTCGCACGTGTGTTTAAACCTTTTCAAAATATTTTTGATTTTATTTATTTTTAATTTTGTATAAAAAGGAAAAGATTTTTAACACAAGGCCTACGCGAGCGGTCGCACGTGTGTTTAAACCTTTTCAAAATATTTTTATTTTTTTTATTTTTGTATAACAATGGATCAAATAAAAAACAGGTAAATTATTAAATAAAAAGTTAGAGTAAAAATAAAATAAAATAAAAAGTGTGGTGGTACCTAGACAAGAGATGGGGTGCCTAAATCACTAAAAAAAAACTGATTGGGCCTAAGCCTAAGTGGCCAAGGGTGTGCAAATGAAAGACAGGGGTTGCGCCAAGGAATAATAAAGTCAAAACTGTACTGAGCCAAAACCCAATAGAGAAGGGGTGGTGAAAAGGAAAACAAAGGGGCTGCAAAAGGAAGAAAAGGAAAATTTTATTTTTGGCCCGATTTGGGCCCAGTGGACTAATTGTAAGGTGGAACATAGTAAAAATGGGGGTGTAGGAAGATAACCTAAAAAGAACTAAACTAAAATAACAAAAATAAAATAAAAACAAACCCTAAACCCCTTTTAGGGGTCTACCTAAACACTCTCATTTCACTCAAACACCATAAACTCTCAGATTTCACTTCACTCTCTCAAACCTAAAGAACTCCCTGCTCCTACCGGACAGCCACCGTGATGCAGCCATAAACGTCGCCGGTGACCATCACCGCAGTCGTCAGCGCCGTTGCGCCATCATAGGCCACGGCCACAGTAACACCATTTTCGCCGGACACTCCAACACGGGCAACTCCCAGACGCACAACCACAACAGCCTCCGCGAGATCCATCCTTTTCGATCGGCCACCATCACTTCCGGCCAGCTTTCCGGCTACCAGATTCACAGCAGCCACCACCGGGACCGAAGCCAGGTCCACTCCCTCCTTTCCTCTTGCGTTTGCACTGGGTGAGATTCACCATCTTTATCGCTCCGACCCAACATCCCTTTGGCGTCTCATCCGCAAAAACGATGGCGGCACCAAGCGAACGATCCCGGCCATGGAGACAGTGGGAAACAGAGGGCTTCTAATGGGTTTTTATTTGGGGTTCGAAATCTAAGTTAAAATGGGATGTACTGGTTTAATCTGTATTACTGTTTCCTTATCTGATTCGATTGAAAACAAACAATGGTTTGATGAATGAGAAAAATTGAAAACAAAGTTGGTGTTTTGTGTTATTTGGGATTTTTCTGCGTTTCAGGTTCACTCATCATTCGGCCCTGCTTGGATTACAGAGCAATGGTGGAGACAAAATGGTTTACTGGAGGCTATTATTGAGCTTTGGTGTTTCGGAGAAGGAATACAATGCGCACGATATCATATTCAATGGTATCACAACAAAACCCAAAAACGCAATACTACAAAGCAAATATTCATAACAGAGATGAGTGCCAAGTTACCTATTGATCTTTGGTGTTTCAGTGATTAAATCAGTAATGGTATTCGGCTTCTGAAGGTGGAAGATGGCTTCTGCCGTTGAGTGCGATGATCGGAGACGAAGGCACCCTAGATGAACGATGACCGAAGACTTTAGCTAAAAAAAATTTCTGCCTCTTTCTCCAGCTCCTCGTGATTATGCCCCAAAAAACTCTCACAATCCTCTGTTGTTTTCTTTTCCTTTTCTTCAGTACCTCAGCCAGATTCTCCTCGATTTTTTTTCGTGCCCACTCCTCCCCTTTTTCGTGCCTCTCAATCTATTCTCCAACCGTTTTCTGATCCTCCCCTTTCTAACCAAATTCCCCTGTCCCCCCATCATCCAACACACACCTCACGCTCTTTACGTCTCTTTTTTTATTTTTTTTTAATTTTATTATTTTTTTTTAATTTTTATTACACATATTTGTTATTTCAATTTTATTTAGGTTTCTCTTAATTTTTTTAAAATTTTTCAATTTATTTAAATTAATTAACTCTAACAAAATAAAAATAGAAATTGAATTAAAAACCAAGATCTAAATAGAATAAAACAATAAAGTAAAATAAATAAAAAATAAAAATAATAATGAAAAATAAAAAAAAATAAAAAAAATAAAATAATAATAATAATAGAAAAAGGAAAACAATAAAAAAACCAATAAGACGCATTTTTCACTACCTGGGCAAAATTGGGTGTTGACAGTTATGTTCATATGTTAGGTTGAGTAGAGCCAAGTCAAGTCAGATTAAGTTGAGTCAAGCCAATGTTGGGTCAAGTCTAATTGAACTCATGTAAGACCGAGTCAATTTAGTCCACCTTGAGTGAGGTTGAGTTGCACCCACTTTTGTTGAGTAGAGTTGATTTTATTGAATCATGTTAGGCCCACATCAGGCCAAATTAAGTTAAATTGATGCTGACTTGAGTCAAATCGAACCCACACCAAGCCAATGTTAGGTGAAGTTCATATAATAACATGTTAATTCAATCTGAGACAAAGTCGACTAAGTTCAAAGCCACATCATTCAATATTGAGTCAAACCGAATCCAAGTTGGGTTAGGTTAGCCTAGTCAAACAACTTAGGTTGAAACTAATTATCCTATTAAGTTAAACATAGTAAAATTAAAAAAATAATTAATTTATAATTAATATAAAATATTTGAGAATCAATTTACAACTTAAAATATTTTAAGGACTTGGCTTGTTGTGAAAAGTATTTATGAATTAATTAAAATCTTGAATTAAGAATTTTTAAGTTAGGTGTATACGACTTACTATGACAGTTATTTTGGCATCATAGTTGTATGCGATATAGAAAATGCAAGCTTTCTATGACGCTGAGAAAGACCTAACATAATAAGTTAAACTTACTATGTCAGGTGTACAAATTTCTGTCATAGTAAGTCCAACATATTATAAGCTTCCTTAACTCTTCCACTTCTAACTAAAAAGTAGATTCTTCTTGAACCTTTGCTTGAATTCCCACCACTCTCTATCTCCATGTACACCTTTAGCAAGTGGCTATCACTGGCAAACCTACCCATTACAAATTTACCACTAGGCAGCCTCCATATGGCTAACCATATCATTTCCTCCTCGATCTATTCTACAACTTTGTTCTCCAATCATGCTTGCTTTGACGATAACTCATGATGGCACACCAAAATAATCATATGAGTAACATCAACAACAAACAAATGTGCAACATGTGAGGAACAATCAAAATATATTGTTATTTCAATTACAAAATTGAAGCAAATTTGAATGTAAACTTTAGGGTTCAATAACTTACCTCTTCGTGAGAATGTAGTAACGGAGGAAGACAACCATAGTGGAAGCTACAAGAATGCAAGACGCAACAATGGAGTGTTAGCATTTATTTTAATTATAGAATAAATATTATAGCATTTTAAGTTTCTATTTTTAAGGAACATAAAATGGTTCATTAAGCCAATTATATTTATCTTTTTTAACTGCATAGAGGTTATGGAGCAGTTATTATATTGTTTAAAGGTAAAGCCCAACCCATTATTTTTAAACCTGTGATGGCCAGACTTTATATAAAGGGGATGGGTTACTCTCAGTTTTTATCACTAAGCCTACTCCTCTATTCAGAAAACACACCATTGAGTTTGAGTGAGTTAAGGTTTAAAAAATAAAGATGTCTATGTTGGGATTACAAAATTGCAATGGCAGGAGGTACGCACATTATTCTTTCATCTTTGCTTCCGTTGTTCTTGATCTGAATGTGTTACTATGATGTTTATATAACATGTTTAGATCAATTTTACTCTGCTCTATTTTATCATTTGGTCTATTTATTTTAACATGGAGTTCACAAGAATGAAAGTTAAGAGAGGAAGCTTGAGTAGTGAATTGCTTGAGAGATAACGCGGAGAGGAGGAATGAAATACTTAAGAGAAAACGCAAGTAAGGATTCAAACATACTATGAGTGGTATTAAATTAACAAACATGGTAAACATAAAGCATGAGAAGTCACTTAATAACTACCTTCCTCTTACTAACATCCTCTAATTACAATTTGGATACCATGCCTACTTATTATGACAGATCCATCTACACTAGTCATGATAAGTTTAAACTTCATTACAAAAATGTCATCAATCAACTTATTATTACATCTAAACTTACACTAGTCATAATAAATTTAATATTTTATTACAAAATTGTAATAAGTTAACTTATTATTACAAGTGTACTACATTTGTCATAATAAGTTGTCATTGATTTGTATATTTTTTTCATTAGTGTCATGATTGACTTTTTATCATAATAAAATTACATAGGGTTGTCAACATTTATTTTAAAGGCATATAATATGACATTTATCCAAAGACGTTCATAGGTATGGATGATAATAGGACGGAGTGGGAACAGATATACTCATACATCTCCATATCTAACATATACAAGAGTTTTGTCTCATTCTCATCTCTATCAGGTAATAAATATACCTATACTCGTATTCATACATGTTTTCTAATTATTTTAATACCAATTTTAATTATTTTTTATAAAAATATAAAAATCACGTAAAAGAAAACATAATATTTTCAAATATTCAATATTAAAATAACATATTTTATATTCTCACTGTCAAATATTTAAAAATAAATTATAATTATATAAATTTTAAATCAAAATATCAAATAACAATTAAATAAAGTGAGAAAATTATATAACATTTTCACCTATAATTGCACACATAAAAGCACGTATAAAATGTATTCTCCTATCTCTTTTTATAAAATTGTTTATTATTTGTACTAAAAAATACAAATCAAATCAGAAAGTATCAATCCACATCTAAATTTAGCCACGATAACAAAAAGAAAAAGAAAAACCAATTTAGTTAAAGCAATTAATTTATATTTTCTAGTGATCTAAGGCAACAAAAAATAATGAATATGATTCCTCTAATTTGATTTTAGCAATTAGCGTAAACACAAAACTAAGAAAGTTCCCATTTCTGACAACAAAACCAAGGTTTGAGAAAAACAACTCGTAATTTTAGCTAGCGATGTATTTGTTCAAATTTGTGAAATATTTATGAACTAAAATAATTTAGTATTTTTATAATTTTTAATATTAATGTGTAGTAAAGATATGAGTACTGTTACGCTTAGTAATGATATCTGTAAAGTAAGATACTAGTGCTGGCAATGAGCATAATTATGAAGATAGCAACCTTAATAATGAGTATTACATATGACAACCAAAGTCGATGGTGATTAGTGTAGTAATATAATGCATAAGTAATATTGAAACTAATTATGATGATAACAAATGAAAAGAAGAATGATAGTAGAATATTATAGTAATTGATTATTAATTGATGGCACGTAAGTAATAATTTAGTAAAAATAATGATGAGAAACTAGTGGTAGTTGTGGTAAAAACAATTTGTCAATTTAGTTAAATTTTAAAAACAAATATATGAAATAAACAATTTTTGAAAAATCACTTATTTAATAAGTACATTGGAATTTATTCTTAAAAAATAAAACGTTTTTATTTTTAAAATAAAAATTAAACATGCACATAAAAGCTAAATGCAAACAAGCTTCTCCAATACTAATAGTAGCCGTAATTGCAATAGTTGTAATTTATAAATAGTAGCCGTAATTGAAATAGTTGCAATTTGTAAACAGTGGCCGTAATTTATAAAATAATAGTCGTGATTGTAATAGTTATAATTAATTTATAAAACAGCTGTCATAACTATAAGTAATTTATGTAATTGAAGTCACTAATATACCCTTCGATCTCTTTATTTTTTTTATAAATATAAAATTTAATTGATGAATAAAATATTTTAAAAATAAGTTGTCAACGGAGTGCAAATGGTGTAAAAAAAACATCTTCCTTTATGAAAACATAGAAAATTACTCTAAAATTAATCATTGAATCCTTAGACTTTCAATTTTACAAAACGTTACTATCCATAATCTCTAGTACCTACAAGATTTTTCTTCCTGTTCTGCTAATAGTTGCTGAGCTTTTTCTATTCAATTTTCTCCATTTATTCAGTGAAGAATAAAAAAGAAATACTAGAAGTAAACATTTTTTAACTACTTTTATTGTTTGTCAAAATCTATTAGAAAATAGAAAATCGCAAGCGGGGTTCCATAAAAATGGAATGGGACTTCATATTAAAGAGTAATGTTAGTAGCATTTGCATCAGTAACCATTATTTAAACAGAAATTAAAATTACTGTTTTTTTAATAAATTGAGTTTAGTCTAGCTAACCAAATATTAATAAAATGTACTTGAATACTAAATTGAAAATTGCAAGCACCAGGTGTTGTCTCAAATTACTATTAGTTTACTCCTAAAACTTCAGTGTTAAAAAAAGAAATAAAAAAAAGGACATGCTTGTAGCATGAAAAACTAGTCTTTTATGACAATAGAATGGGAAATAAATAAACAAAATAAATGGTTGTAAATATAGGTGATGGAAGACGGCGCAAGGGAGCTGGATGAACAGTGTGACTACAGACGAGCAATTGCCAATTTATGACGAAGTTGTTAAAATGATGTCAAAAACTACTAACACGGACGGAGCTGAATTTAAATATAGAATCGCAAATCCTGCATAGACAATTGGTATATCGGTTTTACAACAGCTTTCTTTCAAAACAATCAAAAGTTTAAAAATAAACAGGGTTTGTAGAGACAATAAAAAGTGAATAATTTAAGTACAGCAACCCTGGATTCAGGGGTATGGATTCCTGCACCAAGAGCATGCTGAGTTAAAAAGAGAGCAAGCTACAAGATAAAAAATTGGTTTACCCTTAAATCATAAAAAAAAAAAACATACGAGTTAGCTACAAATGATTAGATGCACTCTGTTTTTCAAACCACTTCAGCAGACATATATAGATGAAGAATACCAAAATCCTTGTACAATGCATTACATGAAAAGTGTAGCAGATGAAATCAGAACGTCATTTAAGCTGAACCCCCTTCCTTGGTTTCGTCCTCTGATGGCTTAGCAGTGGGCACAGGTGATGGAGAGGACTCCACCCCCATCTCTGCTCTTAGATCATTGATGCTTTGCTCCAACTCATTTATACGGTTTCCCATATCATCAAGTGCAGTAATGTCAAGAAAAACACTTTTTTTTCAGAGTTCAAGTATTTGGCAAGTCTAGAACACTCGGGTAATAAAACTGGAAGCACCATATATACACATTGTGTTCATAAGAAAAATGTCAAGATGCAGCTGTGCACAGTTGTAATTTATTATTAGGGTTACTGTGTATGTCAGGGTGTTACCACTCCCAATAGCTTAAGCTATATAGGTGATGGCACATAACTGGATCCTAACAATGTATACATGCAATCATGTCATTGGCTTGGGTACTGATGGCGTGAATCCATTTTCATGGGCATTGGAGTGTTTTCAGTGATTTACAAAACAGAAGTAGTAGATTCATATATTGGTAACAGAACAGCACAAATAATCAAATGAAACAATGTGAACTTAAATTAATGGATCACAGCTCAATAGTGTACAATCACAGTTCATGGACATTGGAGCGTTGCAGGGATTTACAAAAACAGAAACAGATTTATGTATTGGTAACAAATCAACAACACAATATCAAATGAAACAATGAGAACTGATACTAGCAGATCAAAGCTTAACATTGCATAAATCACACTTTAAGGGCATTGGAGTGTTGCCAGTGATTTACAAAACAGAAATAGATTTAATTAATGGCAACAAAACAGAAAAATATTTATATATCGGTAACAAAACACAAATAGTCAAATTAAACAATGTAAAATGAAGCTAACAGATCACAGTTTAATATTATATAAACAAACTTTGAGAATTCATTCAATTCCTTAACTAACTGCCCAATGTGATTCCTAGCAAGACTGTTCAGTAAAATATAGGTAAGTTCCTTATTTCATCCATCATTTTCACTACTGGTTACAACAATATCCCTGTGCTTTTAAAAATTTAGAACAAGAAATGCTAGAATAGAAAATAAAAGCAAAATTAAAATAATTGTTTTCACTATTTCCTATACAAACTATTGAAAACAGAAAAAAAAAAAATTCTCAAACCAAACACCCCCTTGGATCTCCTATCCTCCACCCACCCACCCTAGCCCTTTGAATCAAATCTCAGTTCTAGAAAGAGGGGGAGGGGGGAGGAGAACAACAGAAGCAGTCAAGCACAAATTATAATTGTCCGAAATTAATTTCCTACACAAATTCCAGCAAACTCATTTAAAGAACTTGAAGGGCACAAATAAAGGATATTCTTTGTAACAATGGAGTCGGACATTGTCTGGAACCTATTTTGCTGGAAACAAAAAATCTAGTTAGCAGCAGTGGAACGTACTCTAAGAAAATCATAAATGCAGCTCTAAAAACCTATACTATACAACTCACCATTTGCTGAAGAAGATTTTGCACCTGGAAACAGACAATGTAGGGTAGACAAAGGTCAGATATCGATTCCCTTAACACAAATATCATGAAACTAAAAAAAAAAAACTGCATCAAATTGGGATAAACATGCAGAGCGGCAATATTGACGGTGTAAATAGAAACCAGGCACATCAAAGATCAAAATTGAAGGGAACAACACGAAATAATTGATTTATAAAAACCAATAATTGCTTACAAAGGCAGTCATATCAGCAGGGTTTTGCTTAGGGTCCTGTGAATCCTGTCCGTCCTGCAGTTATAAAGGAAAAAAAATGAGTATAATGCGCGCATCCTTGGGATTTCTTGCTGAAACGAGATCCCAAATTCCGAAAACCCTAATCTCAAGAACATGTAGACTCGGATTCAAGAACAATAACATGTTAAATTGGATATAATATCTTAACGAAGAAGATAGAAAGGATCAGAGAAAGAACCCTAACCATGAGATGATTTTTGATGCAGCTGCAAAATACTCAGCTCCGCGGTTTCAATTCAAAATGTTATGAGATGCAAATATGAGACCGTTTCAATTTAATCTCATCCCACAAGTTAATGTGTAAGTACAAAAATACCCTTTTATTCTTGAAAGCCTTTTAATTTTAATTTTAATTTTATTGATATAAGGGTTTGGGATTTGGATTGCACCACTCTTTAAGAAAAACATAATCAAAATTTCAAAGCGATTGAGATATTTGCACTTGTCACTTCACAAGCACAATAAATATATTTTGTTTGGAAGAACATAATATATAAATATGCGGTGCTACATATTAATATCACTAATAAAGGAAAGAAATTTATAGATAAAGTATTAGTCAGAATTCTATATCAATCTTGCTATCAAACACATAATGACCTTATGACCATAATAGAGCATTTTCAATTTAATGGACAAGTTAAGGTCGCAAACAAAGTCATCCCACTAGAGTTGAAGAAGAGACTAGATTTGGCAAATGATAGATGGTTAGAGGATTTGTTAGAAGTATTGTGAGCCTACAAGTGCACTCCTCAATCATCAATCAAAGAAATGTCTTTTGGCCTAGTATACAACATTAATGTTATGATCCCTGTAAGAATTAGGGAACCGTCCCCCTGACAAGAACAATTCCCTACTACTTACTAAGTAGTTTTGGTTCAATTCTACAAAGAAATTCTTTAAGTTAAAAAGTCTCAATTATACAAAGTGACAACTTTACAACAACAAGGAATGACTTACTCGACCCTACACGAATCGGTCCAACCATTCACAATACGGTTAAAAATTGCAAGTTACAAAAGGCAAGGAAGATAAACAAACAATGAAAAGAAGATGAGTTTCATTACCATTTGGCTTATAAGCAACCAAATTTTATACAAGATTAGGCCCTAGTATATTTGGCCATCTTACAAAAACAAAACAAAAAACGGCAATAGCTAAAAACAGCTTATACAACCTATTGTTCCACAACATCAACTAAGTTTATCATTTCTTTATCCTCATTCATGGGATCATCAACAATTAAAGGGGTCACCTAGTGGCTTCTTCATCAAATCCATCTTCAACAATGACATCTTCAGTCATGGTTGTCTTGCCAACTGTCTTAGCAGTTGCTACATCATTTACATCCATCATGCGACCTTCACAGATGTCTTTGTTCACATGAAATCTTGCATCTTTCGAAGACACCTCCTAGTACAGGAATTAAGCATGTCTAAGTGCCTTGTTCAAGTCGTTTTCATGCTCAGGTAGTATGAATTTTTTTCATCTTAATTAACTCTACATTGGCTCTTGCTTAGGCTTCTTTCTCTGTGGCAATCGCCTTCTTCAACACTTCATTTTCATTTTGTAACTCCTTCTTATTCTTCAACTACTTTTCAGAGTCAAGGTACCTTGTTTTCCAAGACTTCATAATTTTCTCATTTTCCTCAAGGGCTTTCTTGTCTTCATTCCATGCCTTTTGGTCGGTTTCGTAGTTTTTCTTCAGCCCAGTTAGCTCCTTAGCCACCTGCTCCTTAGCCACCTTCTCCTTCTCCCATCGGTCATATCCTACTTCAACTAGAGCTGTCAAAATTGGTTACAACCTGCGGGCTAACTCGGCCCACCACGGCTTTAGGCCAGGTTGGATTTGAAAAAAATGTATTTTTTTATGTAGGTCAATTTTCAACCCGACTCATTTAAACCCGGCTCATCCGGATTGAAACCATGGTGGGCCGGGTTGGCTCACCAACCCACCTACCTAAATTTATTTTATTAAATTTTAATTTTAATTTTATAAAAAAATATTTATTATTTTTTCTTGAAAAAATTAGTTAAGTTCCATATTTTCAAAATTAATTAAACATCCAAATTGCACATATTTATTTTTTAAAACCAAACTTTATTCACCTATTCGAAATTTAATGTTTTATTGAACATATTAATAATAAGAAAATTTGACAAATTTATTTAACATATTAATAACAGTATTACCTTAAACAATCTAAAAATATGTTGTCAATCATAATATAGAATCATTAAAGGATTTGTACAAATATTATATTAATAAAAGTTATTATAAAATATGTATGAATAAAATATTTAAAAAAGGTAAGTTAAAATGAGATTTCTATTATTGTTCAAACGTTAATCTAATATATGTATTTATATTTTTTTATGTGCAGATAATGATTGTAACTCACATTATAAACAACACATAAAATAATAAGTTATTTGAAATAAATTTTTAACTTAAAAAAATACAAAAAAGTGTTTTTATTAATAAGTTATTTCAATAAATTACTTTAATTATTTACTATTTTATGTTTCAATATTATTAGTTAATATTTTTTTATTGAATTGTAGATGGGATAAAGAAGAAAATGATTCAAAAGAGAAAAATATTGTGGATTTATCCATTCAAGATTCTAATATTGTAAATGGATAAGGAACACAAAAATGATGAATATAAGAAACTTATTTGTATATTTTTTGTGTTTGTTTTTGGATGACATTTAGATTGTATTATACTTTTCATTATTATATTGAATTGTCTTGAGTTTAACATTATTTTGGAACTGGAATTTGTTTAGATTTGAATTACAGAAAGTTTGTAATATTTTTTTATTTAAAAAAATTGCAATTAAGTGAGCCAATGAACCAACTCGTTTACCCACCAACCCGTGGTGGGTTGAGTCGGGTTCGAATTTTTCTAGCTCACTAATAAATGAGCCGGGTTGGGTTGACTCACTAAGTGACCAACCTATGGTGAGCCGGGTTGGGTGGCCCGTTTTGACATCACTAACTTCAGCATGCTAGAATTTTATGCCCATAGACGAATGTGCAGCTATGAAACTTTAAGAAGGTACGAATGAAAGCAGTCGACTCGGCCGACTCCACTATTTATTCTCTTCATATGTCAACATTACTTGAACACCATTGCACATTATAAGATCAGGACTGGTCAACTCCCTGTAATCAGTAGCCTTGCTATTGAACTCACATCTTGAAGACCAAACTCTTTCCTCAATCTCTTTCTATCTTTGCCAATATCTTGCTCCTTTACTGACACGATTTTCTTTACAGAGCTTTGGAACTAATGAGTATCCACCACAAGGTCATCAGATTAAGCACTATGTTCACCATGCCTTTCTTCTTTGCCTTATCAGCGAACTGCTTCCTTAAACTACAAAATAAGTCCTCTTATGTTCCCATTTTAGCTGCTTGTTGCGCCATGTAACCTACAAACAACAAAAAATCTCAAGATTAGCTCAAAAGTGTCCAAGTTACAAGAAAATTCTACATTTACCACACATATCAGTAATCGATTGAATTAATAAGAGAGTCTAACGTTGTTTTTCGCAGGAAGTTTGTAAGGGAGCTACTCCAAGATTTTGTCTATCCTTTTATCCTCATTGAACATGATATCCTTCAACCACTCCTTATACCTAAAAGGGTTATCAGTCCAATAAAAGGGAAACTTTGGCCTATTATCTTCATCGTAGAAATGGGATCCATTAGTCGAGTTCATTATAACCCTAAAAAACTCATTTTTAAATTCTTAAATGATTGAGACTAGGCACCAACCACGTAGGTACTTGGCCTACTTGCAAAGACAACCATGTAACCAGATGCCTTGGTCGAGTGAGGTAAAAATGAAGAAAACACTCAGGAGATGGTGTCAAATAAAGGGCATGAAATATTTACCTAAATGCTTGAAGACAACCCTAACTATTTGGATGAAGTTGTGTTGACGCAATGTTAACATTTTGGGAAGTATACCAAATCATTACAAGTAGTAAATAGAAGTTCCAAAAGTATTGTTTCCCCAAGGGATTTATGTCTTTTTTGTGTAATATTGTCTACTTATCAAATTCAAGTTAGATAAAACAATAATTAAATTCATAATTACGATTGTAACAACATGAATTTTAAAGATTGCGATTGAAGTTTAAAATCAAACTTCATTGGAATTAGATTTCATGAATCACATGAAGATAAATCTAAGTAGAACATATCATTGTTCCATTCCAAATTTCACATCAAGATATACTCAGTTTAATTCCTTAAGATCGAGTTTTAAATATATATATATATATATATATATATATATATATATATATGCTAAATTACTATTTCCTTAATTCATTTAACATAAAAATTACAATAAAATTAGATTTATTAGAATGACGAAGAAGAATTGTTATCTCCAACTAAAGCATGTAGCTTCTATTTAGTATGAGATTTCAAGCCTCTTAAGAAAAGGCTAAGTTTTGTACCACCACTAGGACTAAAATGCACAATGAACCAGAGATAGAGTAAGGGAATAGAAGCAGAGAAAGTAATAACGAGTGAAATGAAAACACGTGGGGTATATAAGAGTTCATTTATTATTGGTTGGTCAAAAGTGTGAGAACCATCATTACTCACTCATTAACCCTCACACGTGCGTCTTTGTTTTTTTTTTTTAATGAAAGGGTGTATATGGTATTTGGATGTGTAGGACAAGATTGGGAGGCTTAGAGAAACGCCTCTTTAAACAAGTGATTGGAAGAAATAAAAAAATTGGTTACTAAAGAAAATGAAGAAAAACTAATATAAAAAGTGAGTGGAAAAATATAATTTAAAAAATAGTGATTGGAAAAAATGAAAAATGTTAGTAAAAAAATGGACAGAGAAATTAGATGGAAGTAGGTGATGTGAAGGTGATGTGGAGGATGATGTAAAAATAGTAATGAGAAAGTAAAAATGTGTTAGATTGATTAACTTATTATGTAAAATTAAAAAACTGAATGATAATATTTTAAAATATTTAAATTGAAATGCAAATAGTAAATAATATATTTTTATTGATTATTTTATTTTTAATTGATTTGTTTTTCCTTTTTTTTCTCATTTTATTATTTTTATTGTTTAATTTTAAAAAAATTCTAATTTATGTTTATTTTTTAAAAAACTTTAATTTCACAATTTTTTATTTACATATAATTTTTAATTTTTTTTAAATAAAATTATTTTACCTCGACGTGATTGAATGTTGACACAATGCCTTCTTAGATGATAAAAAGAATAAAAGTAAAGATGATCACACTAAATTAATCATATCTCTCTTATAAACGAGACTATCCATTGTCTATGAACATATTATTTTTTTTCTCATATATAAAAATGGGAACTTCAAAACCATATACAAAGCAATTGATTTTAAGATGATTTATTTTCTGATTGGAATTTAGTTCAAGAAATCTAATGATGTGTTTTATTACTAGGATATTGCTAAAAGGGACCTCTTCAATAAAATTAGTTTTTTTTTCTTAATTGATAAATTGAGGTCTTATTTTACTCTACGTTATAAACCCTTTATATGACTTTTTTGTCACTACTTTTCTCCTTTAATTCCTAATTATATTTGGTACAGCTAGGGGATATAAATGGTATTAATATAACTCTTATGAGTGAATAGAAATGCTGTCAAAGAAACTCTTTCTATAAATCCTTTTAACTTTTCAATTTATTTTTGATGACTAATTACCAAATTCATAAAGCTGTTAATTTGATCAAATCTATAGAGTTTTGTCTTAATCCATATAGCTTGGAGTAAAAAGAGTTTACAAAACTAAAATAGTTTACAAAAAAAGTTTACAAGGTCAAAATAGCAGCAGCAAAAGTCCTATAGGTAAAGGACAATCATTAAACTAGTTTATGTGAATCGGTCTTAAGTTAAGATAGATAAGATTGAGTAGGAACCAAGTTAGGAAGGTCGTTAAAGTTAGGTTCAAGTCAAGTTGTGTTTAAGGTGAAGCCAAGATTAATAAAATTCGAGTCAAGTAAGTCGAGCCACAAAGTTGAGTTAAGTCGGTTGGACCAAAGAATGAAGTCGGCCTGATTAGACTGAAGTTCAAGTCGAGCCTGCTTGTTCCAGTAGCTAAGCCGATCTGGCAAGAAGGTCGAGTTGAGTCGCCATGGGCTAACACATCGAGCCAAGCACACCTAGGTCGAATGTTGAGTCTGGTCGGCTTGAATAGAAGGTCAAATTGAGCCTATTCCTGTCTAAGAATCAAGTTGAGTGAGTTCAGGTCAAGCGACCCAAATCGGAGTTCGTGCTAAGTTAAGTCAACCATGGTCATAGGTGAACTCGAGTCGGTCTTGACTAAAGGTCGATTCAAGTAGGTTTGGGCCGGAGGTCAACTGAAATTGGTCTATGCTGAAGAGTAAAGTCGAGTCATCCCAAACCAAATGATTGATCCTTTAATCCAAGACCACTTGCTTGACATTCATCCATGTTGAATGTCTTATATATAGAAGTTAATTAAAATTTTGTTGTAAAATTAAACCTATTTTTAACTCTGATTCAAATTAAAAGAGGGCTCTAGGGGTTAAGGCTTTTTGAAGCCTCTCATTTGGTAAGTCAATAAAATGAGAGATAATTTAGGAGTGAGTTCAGTATTAACACTTCTAAAACTTGATATGTAATAAGATTTAGGTTAAATTTGATTTTCGTTCCTAAACTATTGATGAAAATTGTATTTCGCTACTACTTCAAAGTATATACCGATTTCGTCCTTATAATTTGTAAAGGAATGTAAAATGTCCTTGAAAACAAAGGACAAATAATGGTGTTAGATCTCTCTTTTTCCTACAACTCTTTTTCTTCTCCGTGCAAATCTATCTATATCCTCGTTACAATTGGGGATTCTGAGTGCAGGTCGTGCACGACAATGTAGAGGGTCTGTCTCTTGAATTCGTCATTGTCGTTAACCCTTCTCTGCGACTCCAAAACCCTAGTTTTATTGTTCCCTCACAGTGTCTCCCTCAACTTTCTTCCACAGGCCTCGCAAAATAGTAGTTCAATGCTCCCACCGTGATCTTTTCCAATTTTCCTTATCCGATTTTCCTAAAACCCATTTTTAAAAGTCGGTTTTGCTATTGGAATAAAGCGTGAAGAAGAAACGGAAGATGGGGAGGAGGGATTCACAACGACGGAAGCAAAAGGCGAAGTTAAGGTCTGATTCCAAGAAGAAGGAAACTCTAACATCGTTAGCTGAATGAAATTGATATGTATTTTGAAGCGGGAACAGAATACAGTTTTCATCAATAGATTAAGGACATTTAGCTAGTAAAATTTCAAGCATGATAACAAATTATCATAAAACCCAGTACATGTACAATAGAAACTCCCATTCCCTTACTCTGTCTCCATTTTAAGCTTTTCTCCTGCTTTTTGTTTTTGAAACGGATTATAAAGGATAATAATAGATTTATGAACGATATTGACGTAACACTTTCTACAATTACAAAATGAATTCATTATCCAGCTAATTGAAGTTTATATTTTTCACATCCTCAAACTCAAAATAGATAACGCAACCATGGAAAATCTTATGCAAGAAAAGACATCACCGGTCGTATGTTTTTGTTATTCCGACAAGACTAAGCCTGATCCTTCTGATCTATCTCCAACAACCTTAAGCTCATATCACATAACGATGACGGTGGCCATGATTCTGGAAACACTTCATTCATGTTTTCAATACAAGACTTTCATGACCACCCCACTCATCATACTTGAGGAACAATATTCAAACAAGTATAAATATTGTAAAAGTTGTGAGATTTTATAAATTATTTCTATAGCACCAACCACATTATCATCACCATGGATACGAAGTTCAAATATTTTGAAGTTCCGAACCTGTCTCTTTCAATCTCAGTTCTTTTTCTTTCATGCATGTCATTGTTTTTATTAACTGTTAGAATTGTGCATGTTATAGGTATACACCAGAAACGCAAGAGGATTGAAACTCTTCAGCTGCAGATGGGTGCCTTTTTCTTCACCCAAGGCACTTGTTTTCCTTTGTCATGGTGCAATTTCTCATATAACCCTGTTTTTAACCTTGTCATTTTATGATGTTTTCATTGTTTAACTTTGTGTTTTTATAATTATTTCATGCAGGCTATGCCATGGAGTGTAGCAGATTTATGAGAGGTAAACGTCTTCCTCTCATGATTTACTATTTCCATTTCATTATACATTGCATCATTCTGAATAACTTCCCTGTTAAAATATGGTTCAAGAGAACTTTAAGAGATTAAACTTAATAACAATTATAAAATCTTGACTTTTAATTTTATTAAAATATTTTTTATAACTGTAAAAAGATATATTTTACCATTTAGATGTCGCAAAACAATGTTTGCCTTATTCTTACTTTAATTTTTAAATAATTTTTTCTTGTTCATTTTTTAGGGTTTACTATTTCTAACATTTTATTTAATGTTCTTCATTAATATACATATTCATTTTAGTAGCTCTTACTAAATTATTACTATTGTCAAATTGCATATATATGATAGATCCTTGTATGATTATTATTGGTTGCTTGATGCATGCAGGGGTTGCTGAAACGTTAGCCAATGCTGGATATGCAGTGTTTGGACTTGACTACGAAGGACATGGACGTTCTGCAGGTGTTCGTTGTCTTATAACTAAGTTTGACAACATCGTTGATGATTGTGAAGACTTTTTCAAGATAATTGGGGGTGAGTTTTCACTCTCTTCTTTTAGAACCAACAATTACAATATAAAACATTTCCAAATTTCTTACACATGTTCGTTGGTTGTTTTAGAGCTCCAAGAATACAAAGGAAAACCTAGGTTCTTATATGGGGATTCAATGGGAGGCTCAGTTTGCTTACTGCTTCATAAAAGAGATCCTTCATTTTGGGATGGTACTATTCTTGTTGCACCTATGTGCAAGGTATGCGCAAAAGCTTATTTTTCTCTCCATTTTTTCACCACCAAAATGTGACAGAAGCTTACCACAAATTTTTCAAATGTATATATCAGATATCAGACAAACTAGTGAAGCCATTTCCTATTGTTGTGAATGTGTTGACGAAATTTGAAGATATCATACCAAAGTGGAAAATAGTTCCCACTAAGAATATCATTTCCACTGCCTTTAAGGATCGTGCCAAAAGAGAAGCGGTGAGGTTTTGTTTAGTGTTTGATGCAATACATTTCTATCAATGGAATTTTGAACTTAAAAGTGCAATAGTTAATTGTTGATAATGATTGCAGATAAGAAATAACAAGTTGATATATCAAGACAAGCCCAGACTGAAAACAGCAATGGAAATGATAAGAACTAGCATGAGTCTTGAAGATAGTCTAGAGGAGGTGATAAGTAAAATTTGTAAATGGAAAATGATATTTTAACACCAATTTTTGACACTATTTTGACACTGTACACGTGTCAAAATGTGGTTGGATGATTTCAAATTAAAAAAACTGAGACAAGAACATATTTGGAAAGAAAAAACTACAGTTTTTTTTTTTTAATTTGAAATCGTCCAACCATATTTTGACACGTGTACAGTGTCAAAATGGTGTTTAAAATATAATTTTCCTTTGTAAATAGTGTTTTTGGCTTAAGAAGAAAAGAATGTGATTTTTGGGACTTATTGTTTAAGGTTTGAGCAGGTGAGAATTCCATTTTTAGTGTTACAAGGAGGAAAAGATAAAGTTACAGACCCAGAAATAAGCAGGGCATTATATGAGAAAGCTAGTAGCAAAGACAAGACCATTAAAATGTATATGGGAATGTGTCATGGCGTAGCAACCGGAGAGAGTGATGAAAACATTGCACGTGTGTTTAGAGACATCGTAGCTTGGTTGGATGAGCGCTCTACCAAACCAACAATTCATACCACAAACTATAACGGTCAAGTCAATTGCTGGCTCGAAAATTGAAAAAAAAAAACATAACGTTAATCTTTTGTATATTTAGCATTCAGTCTACCTTTTGTAATATATTTTTCTTTTGATTTAACTAATTGCTATTTCACAATTTCTTTTTAGATTTTTACTTTGTTCTTGAAGTAATTCAAAAGCAAAAAGAAAAAATTTTCATGGTATCAGCTGTAAACGGATCATATTTTGACTTGGGATGTGTAAGTATGTCCCGGTCACCTGTCAATCGATTTTATTTTATTGCATTTTTTAATTTTTTTATTCTATAACTTAAAATAATTAATTATCCGTAGTTAAATTTGTATTTTAGAACTAAAATGAATATTTTAAGACTTTGATAATTGATTCTGGATGATAAATTTTTATTTAGAATAATTAATTATTTGGGCGATATATTTTGAAAAAACACTATTTTTAATACTTTTGAACACTTATGACATATCTAATAAGATTTCTATATCTTTTTAAAGTTTATAAAATTTTATCAGATATTAAAGTTTGTTTCTTTTTGAATTGTAACCTGCATAATAAAACTATAATTTTGGTCCTTAAATTCTTATTTGGGTTCTTTGAGATTAGAGACAGGTTATTTTATAAGAGAAATTCAAACATATCTTCCATTTAGAACATCATGATATTTTATTTTACATTTATTTGAAATATGTCCATTTTTCATATAATAAAAACATGTTATGCAATTTATGGAAAACAACATCATTCACACATCCTGAAGCATGAGAGATAGTGATGAGAGACATTAAAGAGTTGAATGAATGAAGACGTTTTTAAACACTTGATAGTTATTCCTCCAAAGCATGTATTCAAAACTAAAAACCATGTTCATTTAACAATAGTTTGTTTATGTTTTGAATGTTTCATTTTTTTTAACTAGATTTTGGTCTAAGGTCAAGGTTTACAACAACAGCTGCTTGTGACACTTTTTTGTCAATAATATGTCAAAGGCTTTTAACAGTGTAATAGTCAATGCAAGGGGTAAGCCTATCATAACAATGACGAAAGATATTCGTATCTATCTCATGAAGATATGGGCAACAAATAGAAACAAGATAATTACATGTCAAGGTTCCCTATGCCTGAAAATTAAAAGAAAAAGACAAGAAAAGGAATTACACAACAAAAAATATTGAATACTTAAGTATGCTTTTACAACAACTTCAATTATTGATGATTAAATATGGATCGTCCTATTCTCACTTTAATTCATTTTCATTTTGTAGTTGGTCAAGATTGAAAATATTTCAGGTCACAAACACATCCAGTATTGGTGACAAGTTTGTATTAGACATAGATAAATTGGAATGCAATTGCAGAAAATGGACTATACATTAGTACAAAAATACCGTATAACGTCGTTGTTTTTTGGCTTTTCACGTTGAATTCGAGGTCAACGTCATATCGGGAGATGTTAAATTTACGGCGTTTTAAAGAATTCGGCGTTAATCAAATTGACGTCGAATTTTGTCAATATTCGATGTTAAGCAATTTTTTTGCTTTTTTTTTTAATTAATTGTGATCTTTTTTAAAACTCTACAACACTTGAAAAGTAGAAAGACAACAAATTTCAGTTTTTGGTATTTTATAAAACATGAACTATGAACGTGTAGTATAGTATCAACAACAAATAATAATAACAAATAACAAACAAGTTCAACATAGTTTAAAAGAAGAAAGAAAGAAAAAATTAAAAAGGTATCCCATGTCACTAAATATTCCATGCAAAATGGTATATCATTGTATCATCTTCTAGATATATGTGAAACACTCAAGTTCATGAAGACATCCCTTGTCACTAACTCATCAATCAATACTGTCTCCCAACATGGTTTAATTACCAAAACTGGCTTGGATAAAAATAATACATTCCACAAATCGTTTGATAAACAACAGTAGTCTAATACCAAAGTCACTCTAACAAAGGATTTCATATAAGGATAGTCACCACACCAAAACATGGGATTTGCTATTTATTATGTAGTATTATATTGTTATATGACAATACAAAATTATAGTGTCGAAAAATAACTTTCGGAATTTTTTACCAAAATTTGAACAAACTAATTTTTTAAGAACTTAGATATAAATTTCTGAAATATAATTAAAGAACCCTGGTTTATAATTTTAATACTGTCTATAAGCATATGTGCGAAACCGCACAGGCACAATAATTAGGTTTTTTCACACACGTAGATAAATTTGCCTCATATATTACGAAAATAGGCAAAAGATGAAGTCGTGGGGGTGCAATACGACTTCCAAAGAAGAAGTCATGTCCCCCTGCACGACTTCACACTGTTCACATAAACAGTTGTAAAGTCGTGCACCCCAAAAACGACTTCTAGACCTGGTAATTGATTACATGGAGTTGTAATCAATTACCACGCCATTTTTTATAAAACAAATAAAAAAAAATGAAGTTGTATGGGGGTTAACGACTTCTCTTATTGAAGTCCTATACCCCCTCACGTTTTTACTTTTTCAATTTTTTAATATTTTTATTAATTAAAATCAAAATAATTTTTTAATAATGTTTTTAAATGTATTTAAAATAATTAAATTAATAATTAATTTTTTTTAATATTATTAAATAAATAAATTTAATATTCTAATTATTTTTTAATTAAATTAATTGTTTATAAAATAATTTTAATTAAATAATTTATAACTGTAATTATTATAATTATGTAATTGAAAATTAAAAAAAGAAAATATTTTATTATATTTTATTTTTTTGAATTTTTATTGTTATAAAATATTTATTTTTCAAATTATAATTAATTAATAACATTTTTTTTCATTATAAACTATTTAATTAATAAAAATATTAAATATAAACTATTTAAATTAATAAAAAATAAAATAATTAAAATCGTAGGGGGTTGACGACTTCTTATAGTCGTGCACCCCCACACACTTTCACTTTTTAATTATTTTTATTTAAAATGATTTATAATATTTAAATAATGTATTTTATTGTATATGAAATATTTTAAATTATATATAATTAATAATTAAAGTTTTTTAACATTGTTAAATAAATAAAATTTATGGTTTTAATTATTTTTATAATTAAATTAATTTTTTTTATAAAATTATTTTAATTAAATAATTTATAATTATAATTATTGTAATTATGTAATTAAAAATTTAAAAAAATTATATTTCATTATTAATTTTTTTTCTAATATAATAAATTTACTGAAACAAAAATTTATTATAAAAAATAAATAAATTTATTTTATTTCATTATAATAAATTTCCTTATAATAAATTTAAATTACTTAAATTTTTTTACTTAAATTTATTATAAGTAAATTTATTATAATGAAAATTTATTATAATGAAGGTTTATTATAAATTAAATTTAAGTAAAAATTTATTATAAGTAAATTTATTATGATCAAATATAGTAAATTTATTTTTATTTAATATAATAAATTTAATTAAATTAATTATAATAAAAAAAATAATTTAAAATGAAATATAATAAGTTTGTATATTTTTATTTATGTAACCACAATAATTATGGTAAAACATTATTTAGTTGAAATACTTTTTATAAAAAGTTTAATTTAATTATAAAAATAATTAAAACCATAAAATTTATTTAATTTATAAAATTAAATAACAATAATTATTGATTATATAATTTAAAATGTTTTATATACATTTAAATATATTATTTAAAACTTATAAATTATTTTAAATAATAAATAATTAAAAAAACAAAAGTGTGAAGGGGGTGCACCACTTTAACTAATGAAGTCGTCAACTCCCTTAATGTTTTCAACTTTTAAAATTTTTATTATTTTAAATAGTTTATAATAAAAAAAATTGTTAGTAGTTAATTATAATTTAAAAAATATATAATATAATAATTAAAATTCAAAAAAATAAATTATAATAAAATATAATTTTGAAATATTAATTATATATAATTTATATTATTTTAAATATATTTAAATATATTATTTATTAATTATAAATTATTTTAATTAATAAAAATATTAAAAAAATTGAAAAAGTAAAAACGTGAAGAGTTATACGACTTCAATAAGAGAAGTCATTAACCTCATACAACTTCAACTTTTTTTTATTTTTTTTTATAAAAATTCCATGTAATCGATTACTAGGCCCTAAAGTCGTTTTTGAAGTGCACGACTTCAACACTGATCAAATGAATAGTGTGAAGTCATGCAAGAAACACAACTTCTTTATTAGAAGTCGTCTGAGCCCCCACGACTTACCTATTCTCGTAATTAAATTTTTTTTTGTCTATTCTCGTAATATCTTCCTTATTTTTTCCTACAACGGTAAAAAAAAAACCCAATAATTAATATTGGTACTATCACCTCAGTTATCGATAACGGTATCATTATTCACACGGAACTCAATACGGTACCCTAGAGAAAGATATTGTTCAAAATCCAAAATAATTGAGGCAAACAAAACAACCCACTTTTAAGTTTTACAATAATTTATTAATAATGTAAAGGCATGTTGAATATTCAAAATTTAATATTGAATCTTTAAATAATCATAAGTCAGATAGAACGATTGTTAAAATATTTTTCAATTTCATAATGATTATTGTAATTTAACAACAAAATTCAATATAAAGTTAACTTATGATAATAATTGGATGATAAATATATTTGTTTATAATAATAAATAATAATAATAAAGAAAAATAAAATAATAATAATAATACAATTTTTTCATGTTAAAAGTTAATTTTATTTTTTTTCTTTTGATAATAAATTTTACAATTATATATAATATAATATTAATAATTACAATTTTATATTATTTTTACTATTTTTATAATCTTCAATTTTATCAATTAAACATTTTTTTTATATGTCATCAAATATTATAATATTTTTCATAAATTTTACTTTTAAATTCAATCTCACTTACCTCCAAATTCACTAAAAAAACAACAATCAATTCATCTTCAAATTCATCTACTCACTCTTTCCAAATCAATCAATCTTCTAAAGTAAACACCCCCAAATCAATCTTTTAAAGTAAAAACACCTGTGTGAGTGAGTAATTAGCAAACTGATGGTTTAAAAAATGTACAGTTTTCATACCAGCATACGTAATTGAAGGGTTTCACAAGGGGTAATCCCTTTGGTAGGGTCCGTAATAGTAATTTAACACCATCTCCGTTGTTACTAAAGATTATGTTGCTATTAGACCAGATTGTACTAGAAGGAAATCGTAGACAACGAATGGTTATGATCGTATAACAATTTCAACTTGAGTGTAGCAGGAGATGAAATTGCAAATAAGCGGCAAAGCATTGAAGTTGGAGTAAAATAGTATTGAAAGATAAAATGTTGAGATAACTATAACTGTAACGAAGAGCACATACCAATTACATTAAAAAAAAAAAAATAGAGAATAGAATATAGATGGCAGGAAATTGAAAAATGGAATCATTGGTGGTTGTCAATCTTGAAAGGGGTAAAAACCCCATATACAAAGATTGACGGAGGAGAACAAAGACAGAAGGGACATTTTAGTAGAAGAGCTCATACAATGCTGTGACTAATGGACCTTTGCGGACCAGGGTTATCCTCGAACTATATTATCTTTTTCCCTTTCTCACTCTAAGACGGATGTAACATACTCCTGGCAAGAATTAGGCTACGTTTGCACTTTCCTTGTGGTCACCAAAAATGCGTAGCCGGAAGTCAGAAACCATTAGTGGGAGACCCTTGTGCAGATCGACCTTGGGTTCCCACCCAAGTAGCTCCTTAGCCCTACTTATATCAGGCTTTCTCTTGTGCGGGTCATCCTCTGTGTTGGCCCTGTACTCAATCCTCGCATCAGGATCGATTGTTTCTTGAACCACCTAAATCAGTATATCCAACCAAACTAATTTCAACTTATGTATCTTCATCCCCAGAACAAGAAAGTTCTAAAATAGAAAAAGGACAAGTATATTGATGCATTCAATTAATGGGGTCTATAAGCTGAGAGATTCAAGCTATATCCACTCCACCGACAACAATACGATACGGCCTTTTAATTTCGTTCATATGCTACCACATGAATAAAAATCTAGAATTCAGGAAACAATCGTGCCACAGTTTAAATTGCACAACGTAGTATTTCCTCTGGAAAATGAGAATAGTAAAACTGAAGAAACTGGTATCCAGTTTCAAGATTCACGTGTGTTTCCGTATAGTGAGGTTTAACTCATTCAGATGAACATTTCAGATTTATCAGTATGCACATGACAATAGCAATTGTATTTCCTTCTTAATCTTTGTACTTTCTTGTGAGCAGTATCTCCTAGTTTAAAAATAAGAAAGTTTCAAGCTTACCACTCTCATAAAATGTACTTGAAGAAAAACCCAACTTACCTTGGCAAGTTCAAGCATGGTAAATTCTCCCGGATTTCCAAGATTGAAAGGTCCCACGTGTTCTCCTTCCATGAGGCGGATTAGACCCTCCACCTATACCAACATAAACATCACATTAATACACCAATATTGAGTTAGATTCTGAACGCACCAACAATCTCACAGCATGCGGATCTAGACCATAACCCAAGTAAGTAATTGACGAAAATATTAATATTTTATTATTTGCAGTACCCGTGTCATTTATCAGCTCTGCGAATTCAGCCTACAACGACATTCACTTAGATTTATTTATTTATTAAGGCTCAGTACTCCATTGTTCTCAGTGTTGTTTGTGAATTTTTTTCTATTGAGTAAACTGCAATAATAAGAGCTGGCCCACCAGGGCCTTCCAACTCGTTTCCAGTCACATGCAAATGCTTCTTAGCGAATTTAGCCACCGATAACATCAGACACGAGTATGCACAACGAATGAGTCATTCAAACAAACAGACGAACATTTTCGTTTACTAAAGGAAAAGAACCTTTTCAGAAATCATGAATTGCTTCTGTTAAATTTGCAGCATGCACATGGGGAGAAGTTATTTTAAAGTTTCAACCAAATAAATGACCAAAGCTATCATAAATCCAAATTCAACCCTGTGCAACAAGCATCACATTATACAAATTGGGGGCAGAGGAGGATATGTTAAACATTTTCAGCTAAAGAACGAAGATATACGTTAATTCATCATCAACAAAATGCAAGCCAGTGGCAAGTTGTAGTACGTGTGGTAAGAAGGATATTATCCACTTACCAAATCAGAGACATACTGGAAACTCCTTGTCTGCTTCCCATCCCCATAAACAGTCAAAGGCTCCTTCCTTAGTGCCTGTATTAAAATCACCAAATACAGACAATTATCACACAAATAAAGCCAAGAAAACAACCTGTTTTTGTCAAATTCAAATAAAAATAAACAAAAGGCCAACCTGAGCAACAAAGTTACTGACAACACGACCATCATCTAAACACATTCGCGGTCCGTAGGTGTTAAAGATTCTAGCAATTCTAACCTGAAAAAACAAAATACGTAAGATAAGAGCACCGTTTGAATTTGAGAATTTTGAAAAGGCCATCAAATCAAGTAAGGCTGAACTGAACCCAACAGCTGAATTAAATAGCAACGAAAAATGATTAGACGGAAAAGCTTAGTTTGGTCGGTAGAAAATGACCTCGACGCCGGCACCTCGGTGATAGTCCATGGTCAATGTCTCAGCCGTACGCTTACCCTCGTCGTAGCAGCTCCGGACACCTGGAACACATCAAAGCACGCTCACATAAATCATAAAACCATCCATCACAATTCACAACGGTAAACTGGCTCCTTTTTTTACCACTCTTTAAGTACCAAAATTAATAAATTAATTATTAAAGTATTGAGCGTTACGGGTCCCCTCCCTCCTCCTTCCATTGTTTCTACAAGTACTACCACAGTTCCATTGCCGACTACCCGCCCTTTTCTTTCACTTTTCCCCGGCAGGGGTTTTTACTTTTCACGTTTAACCACTCACCTGCTCTACAATGAAATAAAATGGCCATCTACGCCACCACAACGACAACAAATCTCTACCCTTCATTTGTGGACCCGCATACCACCGGTTCTTCTTACGTGGTCCTTCACCTCAGTTCCACGTGTCCAAATAAGTTAAGGAAAAAGAAATCCCATACATTAAGTTCCACAGGAGTGTGCTGCAAGAGCAAGGCGTATCTCTGACAATTCTAATTCTATTATGTCATATTCTAATTGTAATCTAAAAACAAGGCCCGGGCCTAGATACAAGGCCCAGGAAGAGCGGTGACCGGAGAAAAGTAGAACGTGAGAGAAGGATGTTGTTAGTAGTACTAACCAATCGGATTGACGTTGCCCCAGTAAGTCTCCTTCTGAGGGTGCTGCAGAGGATCTCCATAAACCTCACTGGTACTGGTCAACAAGAACCTCGCACCCACTCTCTTAGCAAGCCCAAGCATGTTCAAGGTCCCCACCACATTGGTCTTGTAGACACAATTAAGGACTCCAATTTCCCGTAACAACGGTCAGATCCTGAAAAAAACTTGCTAAAACAAAAAATAAAATAAAATAAAAAAGGATATGATAGTCTTGACGGGATTGAACTTGTAATGGACAGGGGAAGCAGGACAAGCGAGATGGTAGATCTGATCCACCTCCAGCAGCAGAGGCTCCACGACGTCGTGCCGGATGAGCTCGAATCTAGGGTTCCCAAAGTGGTGCATGACGTTCTCCTTCCTTCCAGTAAAGAAATTGTCCACCACGATAACACTGTCCCCTCGGGCAATCAACCGATCCACCAGGTGCGAACCTACGAAACCCGCGCCACCTGTCACGACGATCCGGAGTCCTTTCCGTTTAATCCCCAGAGGAACCTTCCCCACCGAATGCACCCCCGCCGCGACGCGGTGGTGGTACGCCGGAAGCTTGGACTCGCGCTCGAAGTACGAGATCGGGAGCGGCTCGTAGGGGACGGTGGGCGAGGAGGTGGAAGAGGAGGGGACGAGTGTGAAGAAGACGGTGGCGATGAGGACTCCGAGGAGGACGAAGAGGAGTCGCTGCTCACGGAGCATGTAGTGAATCGGGCGAGTGACGGAGAGCCAGGGTTTGTTGGGCTTTGGCGAGTAGGCGTCGTCGACGGGCTGGGCCTCATGCCCTCTGAAAATGAGTTCGGAGCCCATTCCTGGTTTGTTCTGAATGAATTGTGAAACCTGCTCCTTCTAATCCGAAAGAAAGAAGAAGGAGAGGGTCTCTGTTTGGGGGGTTTGATGAGAAAACGGAAACGGAAATGTTGAATGGAGTGAGTTTGGGGTTGGAAAGAGACCACGGCGACTGAGTCGCCGGGAGGGGAATGAGATGCGAATGAAGTCAATTGTGGGTGAAGAAGATGGGTTTTTTGGTATTTAAAGAGCGTATGTTAAAGTGGGAAAGGGTTTTGGTGCAATGACGAAATTACCCTCCTCCTTGGATGCGTGCGTGGTCAAGGTTGGGTGAGATTTGGGTCCCGGGATTTTCAGAATTTGGTAAATTAAGTTTGGAGTGATGAAAATGGAAACAACTGGCTAAGGTTTGAATTAAGGGATTTTTTAACCATTAATATGCCTTAAATGGTGAACGCTAATGCTAACTTTTAATTCAGGATTGGGATTTTTTGGGCTTTCAATGGTAATTGCCATTTGCGATGAAAGCATGCCACTGGTGTCAAATCCTCAAAATTATCTTTCATCTTTAGTCATGCATTAATTGTCTGCCGCCACCCCTGATGTCACTAAAAACACATCTCACCACCCCCACATCAACTTAAACAAATCATAATTACGTCAATCATTTATATAGAATATAGAAATTTAAAAGCAAATGTAATTCAGTATTACATTTTCTCAGCGGGTTATGTATCACGATCATTCTACAAATTGTAGTACTGTTTTTGGTGAGAACATTTCCAACGTTTTCCCTTGGTGTTTTCTTGCTATGTCCACGATTAATTTCAGAGTTCAGCAGAATAAATGCGCTTTGTTTTCTCTCTCGGGAATAGTTGCAATTACCCTGATTAAACCAAGATTACGTTTTTGTCCCGGGGTTGAATATTGGTGCCCATGATGACTTGGAGGAATTGATTAATGCAAAGTATAATAAGAAACATATTTGACACATTCTAATGAAATTTATCTAATTCTAAACCAACACAGTTGTGTTGTGTCCTAAACTGGGTACCCTTCACACCGTATGCACATGTTATTTGGAAGATTAACAATTGACCAACGAAAGATATGATAACACGCTAATCAGTATATTTTTTAAATTACCTTTTCAAAAGTTTACGTTTACTAAAATAAAACTTGTTTCAATATAATAAATTTCAATGTGAATAGAAAGGGTCAAAGAAACTAGTAAGTTAACAATACAACGTTTTATTACCCTTTTCCTCGTCAATTAATTTTATGGGATACCACGACAAAAGAGAAAACGCATTCTCTGGAGTGACTGATTACCCAATTTTGATAACATGAGTTAAAAAAAGTTGATAGTTTTTGTTTATGTATACATAAGTTGAGGTAAGATTTTGTTGGTTTTGGTAATTTTTCTCTTCGATTCGGTCACGACAAGAAGTTGATTGGTTTGTAAGAAAGAAGATTGTTATAAATGGAGAATAACTTGACATGCAAAACAAACTATTTGGCTTTATGACTTGTCAAAAGCTTTGGAAAACTAATTGGATAGTGTTAGTCTCAATTAAAGGTTTGGCGTAATAATTTGATATGCTTCTGAAGAAGGGAAGACAATTCCGAAATTAATTAGCATGAAGTTTATTTATTATAGAACACCTAACACTCACTACTTTAGACCAATAGGTTTTGGTATAAGATTGTACTACTGGTGTTTGTTGGCAATCATGTGCCTATTTCAACTTGAAATCTCTTCGTCTCATTTGCCAAATTCAACTTTCATTTGTTGCGGAATTGATTCAACTTCACGGAACCAATACTATTATAATCTCACTTTTTCTCACCGTTTTACTTCTTATTTAATTAGTCAATCTCTAAAATAATGGTTTAGATTGTATAACATTTTTTATTTATTGACTATATGGTTGTTAAGTAATTAAGGATAATTCATAGACAACCAAGTTTTTCAAAAGAACAATGTATACAAGAATAAATATCACATTTTTTTCATTATGATCTATATATTCACTGCATATTATATAAAACACTTGTAAATGGTTACATATGTTGTAGTTACAATGTTATAAGTATACAATATTTGTTCTTTAAAATATCCAAACTCAATATCAATAACATTCCGTGTTTATAACAACAAATGAAATTTATATATAGAATATGTTGTTGAATAAATTTAAAAATATTAATTTAATTTTTTTTTTAAATATTTTGATTTCAATAATTTTCTCTTATTTTTAAAAAAAAAAACTCTTTAATTTAAGTGTGTATTTAACATAATAAAATATTTAATATTAATAAAGAAAACATTTGTAACGTGGCTCCTATCATTTCTTTTTTCCGTCTTTTCTCTTTTTCTCTCTCTTCTCTACAATTACATTTCTTTATACTTTTTTTTTAAAAATAAATCACATCTTGTAATACTTGAAGAGCTAGAAAATATATATATATATATATATATATATATATATATATATATATATATATATATATATATATATATATTTGTTCAGATTTATAAATAGAATAAGTTTCTATTTACTTAATAAATTCTTTCTCTCTTATTTCTTTTATGATTTTGTCATCAATTTTAAAGAAGTCGGTTAAGTAAAGTGGTTCTCTCAATTTATTTTATCAAATATTGAAAATTTGTTCTTTTATACATTATAGGTCCCTAGATTTTAAGTACATTTATATTTAAGCAAAAGATTTAATTGAAATAAAGGATTATAATGGAAATTATTCATGATTTGATACAACCAATAAATTATGTATATGTAAAGGTGACTCAATCATTAGGTTTTTTATTATTATTAGGTTAAAAGCTCTTTTTTGTCCCAGTTTTGGTTGGGAAAATTTGAAATGGTCTCGTGTTTATTTTGTGTTCAATTTCGTCTCAAAGAACGAATTTGGTGTTCAATTAAGTCCTTTTCAGTAACTCCGTTAAAATTGTTAACGGTAATGTCTCCAGATGTGCAACTGCTAACTGAGGTGGCAGTTTTTTGCTAACTTGGAATCCTTTTCAGTTGGAATTAGGATTTTTTAAATTAAATTTCTAATTAGGGTTGTTATTTTGGGAATAAAATTAAAGTTAAGTATTTGGGAGGGAAACTTCTGAAACTTGCGAGATTGAGAAGTGCTTGAATTTGGGAAGAACAACTTGTGAAACTTGAGAAGAACAACTTTGCGATTCCACACCAGTAACGTGCTCTTCTAATCTGAAGCAACCATCTTTGAGAAATCAGATCTGAGAAATCGGGTTTGCGTTCGTAATCCTTCCTTTGTAGCATATAAATTTCTAAGTTTTGTTGTTGAAGACTGTAAAACCTGGAAAATTTTCGTTTGAGTGTTAGATTTTGGAAAAGTTACAAATTTTGTAACAACTTTTGAAAGTTATATAGGGCATTATTGTGTAACGTATGATAAGTGGTTGGTATTGGTGGACTTTTGAGTTTGATATAGCGGTCACATGTTAACAGTTACTTTTAGCGTTTCTATAGTGGTCACATGCCCATAACAGTTACTTTTGTAGGCTTGCTTTTCAGATGTCTGAGGAGAGGTTTAATGTTGTGGTCCACCATGGTGGGACCCTAGTATGTCAATATCCTATTGAATATGTTGGTGGGGAAAAGACATATTGAAGTCTGAACCCTGACAAATGGAGTTATTTCGAAGCAGTAGATGCTGTTAAAGAATTGGGGTATATTAATGTGATAGACATATTTTATTGCATTGATAATATTTTACTTAAGTTGGAAAATGATAAGAGTGCAATGAACATGGTAGGCATTGCCAAGCAGTTAGGGGAAGTTAACGTGTATGTGGTTCACGGTGTGGATGATGACCCAGAGTTGGTTGAAATAGAACCCAGTGAACAACAACAAGACCAAGTTCATTTCCTCTACCAAGGAACTTTAGATAGTACAGAAGATACCCATGTAGGTAGGGAGGGCTTGAATGATGATGTCCATAATGAGGAGGAGGAGGAAGTACACTTGGAGGATGAACAAAGGGAGGAGGAGGAGGAAGTACAGTTGGAGGAGGAGGACATGGATGATCAACAGGTGCATGTGGAGGTGCATGTGGAGGAAGAAGTACACGTTGAAGATTTTACTTCAAGTGTGTCTGATGATGCAGGGGATGTGCATAGTCATGAAGGAAAAGGGCATGAAGAACAGCGGGATGTTGATGAAGGAGAAGGGGATGAAGGATTAATGGATGTTGATGTTAATGTTGATGAAGTACTTAGGGACAATATAGAAGGGCCTGTATCAGTGGAAGTTAGTGAAAATGAAAAAAGTGGAAGTGAGGATTCAATTGATATTACACATAGCCAGAAGAACCCATATGACAGAGGGTTGTCTGATGATGAGTGGGAGTCAGAGTTTTTGGCCAGTCCAAGTGGAAGTGAGGATAGTGGTCACGAAAGGCAAAGTTGTGGTCCATTTGGGACCTTTGTCATGCAAAAGAGTATGTCTAAATACAAGTGGGAAGTGGGAACTAAATTTAGGGATAAAAATGAGTTTATAGATGTTGTTAGAAGTTATGCAGTCCACGGTGGCAGAGATTTGAAGTTCATTAAGAATGATAACAGACGGGTACGAGTGAGATGTTTGGGTGCCCAAAAGAGTTGTCCATGGATGGCTTATTGTGGCTATATGGAAGGTTGTAGGACTTGGAAATTGAGAAAAATAGTGGATAAACATAGTTGCAGTAGGCAATTCAACATTAAAATGATGAATGCTAAGTGGTTGAGTGAGACATTAGATAATTCAATAGAACAAAATCCGAATTTGAAGATAAATGAAATTCGCTGAAAAGCTTTGAGGAAATGGAATACCTATGTCACACTTTCTAAAGCTCGTAGGGCAAAGATAATGACATCTAAAAAAGTTGAAAGTAGTTTTAAAAATCAGTTCAAAAGAATTCATGGCTATGCACATGAATTATTGAAATGTAACCCTGGATCAACAGTACAAATTAACGTCGTTCCTGTCTATTTAACGAAAGGGACTGAATTCTTACAAAATTCGTAATATGAGAACAAAATAGCTTAATTTTTAAAACTAAGTACAAAACAAAAATTCAGCTCCTAACTTGGAGACAAAATAAACATTTAAGCATATATATATATATATATATATATATATATATATATATATATGTATATATATATATATATATATATATATATTTGCAAGAAAAGTGTTTGAAAGATAATAGAAATGTATGATTTTATATTTTATTTAAATTATCCTTGCATAAATATATGTACATGTTCTATTTTTTTTTTGTATTTTAGGTTATATTATTTATTATTATAAAATCAGTACAAACCTTTGATAGATGTATAATATAATTAATAGTTTAATTTTTAGGGTTACAACATTAATATTTTTTTTACAACTTTATTTAAATCTTTTTTGTATTTAAAAGCGTATATAAGTCCTTTTTATATTTTTAATAAAAAATATCCGTATGACAAAAAAATATACTCAAAAGGAGTAAAAAGTAATATGGTATATATAAATTTGGAATTTTTAAGCTCTTTGCCTGACTAAGATGTAATATATATAACCTCCCCTAACAAAATTTTAGGCACGTGAGTAAAAACCAAATTTTAATTGTAATTATTAGAATAAATTGTAACTTTACTTTTTATTATTTTAATTAGGAGTAAGCAAAATTAATTTATTCACTTAAAACTGTTTAATTTTATATTTTTTACTTGTTTGAAAGTTTTTAAAATTACAATTAAGTTTGATTGTTGTCGACTCAACCAAAACTTTGACTTAAGATCAAATTTAATAAATTTTTGACTAAAATCGATTCGATAGACTTTTGTTAAAGATCGAATCAATCAAATTTAATTCAAAGAGTGAGTTTTGTATTATCAAATATTTGTATATGTTTTCTTTTTTCTTATATATTTTAGGTTATATTAATTTTTATTATAAGATTAGTTCAAACCTTTGATAGATTTATAAGATAATTAATAGTTTAATATTTAGGGTGTTACAATATTAATATTTTTTTACAGCTTTATTTAAAACTTTTTTGTATTTGAAAGCGTATATAACTCCTTTTTATTTTTTAACAAAAAATATCCGTATGACAAAAAATATATATAACCTCCGCTGACAAAATTTTAGGCACAGAAAAGACCAAATTTTAATTGTAATTATTAGAATAAATTGTAACTTTACTCTTTATTATTTTTATTATTTTAACTAGGAGTAAGCAAAATTAATTTAATATCAATTAAATATATTATATTATATAAAAAATACTGAACTCTTTAAATTAAAAAGTGAACTTTACTCCTTTATAATTCAATTTCAAAAAATTGAACATATAGATTTGTTAACTACTCATTAATTTAAAATTATTTTTTTATATTTTTTACTTAATTGAGAGTCTTTAAAATTTTTTGTTGTTAACTCAATTAAACTTTAAGTAGGATTGACTTCATATTCTTGACCGGAACCGACTTAGCATATTTTTTGGAAGTGATTCTACATTTTAATTTCACTAGATTGAATGTTAAACTGAATATGTTTATTTTAAGAATCATTAAGTAAAATAAAAAAAAGTACTTATAGAAAATAATTATAACGTGCGTGTGTGTTTTTCACGCCAAAACCTACTTTGCGTGATAAGCTACCATGAGTGAGTAACATGCATTTCCTCCAACGAACGTAAACATATTCCTATTTCAGCCATTGCAATCACATAACAAACATGTGTGATTTTGTGAGTATTTATAAAAATTGATTTTTAATGAAAGTAGTTTTAGGTCATTTTTCTTAAAATTGAAATTATTTATATTTATATATTTTTATTTTAAAAACAAGTGATTGGTTATATGTTTGACTGGAGCATATGTGGCATTAACTAATTAAACTGACTACTTACATCCAATAATATCTCACACTTAATGCTACATTTTTCAACATATATCAACAATACATACACTTATTTTATTATGAATGAGTTTAAGGTTTATATTCATTACTTATTCATGTTTGATTTGTTAATTATTTGTGCAAGTTTATTAATTTCAAATTTTCATTTAGATTTATTATTTTAATTAGGTGACTTCAAATTTAAAATTTCTAACACAAAGTTTAAAATAAACAAAGAAATTTGTTTATTGACATATTAGTTTATTAATAAAATTATTTATTATTTTTTAGGACGATTACGATCAAAGAAATATAAATTTTCTTTGTTTATATTGGTCATGTCGAGATCAATATTATAATTGTAACGTAAATGTTTTAACATATAGAATGTAAAGCTTGGAAAACTCATGCAGTGCATATATTCAATTACATCTCGATCACCTAGATGGAGGAGATATACTCGACCTACATGTAGACAGACTTAGATGACATCATATCAATAATGGCGATATCTAGACGGCTAGGTCATTGGTAATGGTAAAAAATAATTTATTAGAGGAAATATATAAAGCATCATTAGGAGACTACTCATAATTAATCAAGGTAATTAATCATATATGGACCAAGGTTCACCATGTAAGAACCCATATCATAATATAAGTAGCAAAATACTTAAGGTACATTATGACATTCATTATTACATTTATTGTCATCTGAAGCATTTGATTGACTTAAGCGTGAGAGGATCTTTTGCAAGCACAAACTCCGTTTTAGAGTGAACAAGACAATATATGCAAAGTTATCAGCTTGTGAGAGCTTACAAGAAGAAGGGTGAAAAGATAACGTCTTTTAAAGATCTTTGTAGAGTATGGTTGGTTCTACAAACAAGAACAAGTAATAAAATATGATTTAAATGGTATATAGTGATAAAGTTAAAAACTAAGTTAAGACTTTTTTTATTAGGAAATCTACCATGAAATTGTAATTTCTTATGCATTTTATTAAGTATCAATGACTTTTTATCTCAATTTATTTATACATTTTGTTGAGTATCAATGACTTTTGATCCTAAATGTTAGAAACTTTTATTGGCACTTAGCATATGATGCATTTATCTATCTAACTCGATGTATATTTAGAATATAGATATTTGAATAACATAGACATATACTTATCACAAGAATAACATTAAAGGTATTACTTTCCATCATTAAATATATTTAATGTCAACACCTTATGTATACAATATTGTACAATTAATCACACTTTGTGATACATAACCAGCTTTTAAATCAAAGTACATAATGCATATAAATGATAACACAACTTATACTTGATTTGAACAATTATTTGAGAATAATTAATTCTAAAATTGAGTAATAAGGATAATTAATCTTAAAATTAAGTTATGAACTATCATAGAAATGTCGTCTTATTCATGAGGTGTCACTTAAGTGATAAGTCATATAACTTTAGTGGATATCCTCTTACATAGGCAATATCAATTATCATTTAATTGTCCTATTAAGGTTTGGTCAATATTTAATGAGAGGTTAGTTCATATAACATTTTTCTCACTTAAGTAATCAATTAACATTTAAAGTGTCCAAGCTTCCAATGGAGAGAGGATCAACATTGACTTCATTGCTCAAACACCATATAATCACTTAAGCAACTTGACTTGCACAACACCCTACAAAATTTCATAATCCACTTATAAGTTATGCATTTTCATCACTTGTGTCATGAGGTTCTAAAGGAGAGAAAGTTTCTTACTTTGACATCTCTCACTCAAATTTCAAGTCATGACTTGAGTAAGGATTTTTATTGCTTGAATGATTAGATGAAAGTTCGAGCAACCTATTGTAGATATTGGTGTGTGAAACTATTTTTAGGATGTAGTGTTTGATTGTTATAAACATCATCTAATAGTTGTGAACGTCATTGAATAGCAGACCATTTAATGATCATGTTTTTCGTTGTTTGGTAAATAATAATCTCTCTACAATCTATATTAGTTAGTTATCATTGCATACTTTTAACTTACGTGTAATCGTTTTCTAGTTTTATATAAGGATAGGTTGTGATTCTTGCATAAAAGTTGAAAACAAATATGTAATAACACTTAGAGAATATGAGACTATTATTCATTCTTATTTTTCTCTGTGTATTTTGTTCTATGTTTCTCGTTGATCTAATTAGCAACAAATATTGCACTATTTTGTATTTTAGCTCATTTTAGTATCAAATACACAACACCTATAATAAATATTATTACTTGATTGTTGCTTGATTAAGAACCCGACACACCTATATGTTAATGATAGTAAGATTATGCAAATTCTACAACCAATTTTCAGAGTCTCATTTACAATTTTCAGAGTCTCATTCTGTTAGCAATCAAACCACAACTTATTTGACTAATGCAAAATCTAAAAAATTACTACCACACTAGCCCATCTAAAGGATTACATCCCATAAAATTCACTATGTGAGCATATTTCTAGAAGAAGTCACGATATTTTCTTACATAGAATAAGTTAGTTATTATAATTGGTATATTGTTTTTCGTTTCATAGATTCCTTTGTCTACAAAATTAGAAGAATCTTCTAATTATAATTAATTCTACTTTTGCATGTTTCTTGTAATGGCTATACATAACCTTTCAAAGAAATGAAAAATGACTTGAAATCAAATATCAGTTTCTTTTCTACTATCAATTATCAAATTATCTGAAATTCCCTTAACCATCAATTAAAGGAAGAGAACACATAACATATTCAACCATCCATATTCATTCTAACATGTTTAAACACCTAGCTACACCTATTATTGCAATCCAATTCATAATTTTATTTCTAAATAAAAATGTAACATTCAAATTCAACCAAAACCAACAAAGTTCAATAACGGAAATTCAAACTCAAAAATCAATAAGTCATCAAACATTTAAAGTGCAAGTTTAACTACCCTTACATGATAATTGCTCGCTTGCCAAGCAACAAAGTGAAAAAAAAAAAGTTTCAAAACCACTAGAAACTCTCTAAGTTGCATCAACTAACCAAACAGCATACTGATTATAAAATAGATCAACCAAGAGAAAACATTCTTAACAATGTGAAACCCTATGATACTCACAAATAAAACTGAAGTGAACAAGGTAGACAATATCTAAAATAAATATAAAAAAAAAAAAACTTACTTTAAACTCAATTATGATTGGATCGGATTGCTTTAGATCTAGTCACCTCTTAACTAATTTAATATGGTAAAAGAAAAAGGATAATCTTAAAGACTCTTACGTATAACAACTAACTCTTATAAAAAGAATACGTTTGTATGTCAACATATTTTAATTAACAATTAATTAATTAATTAGAATTCAAGTGTCTTTCACCAATGGACAGAGACATATAAGCATTGAATAACTTTTCATGCAATAATTATATTTCATACATGAGCTAATAATTTAGAAAATAATATATATTTTTTATACTATGCTCTATACTATTTATCTTTGAAATTTTGTATTGATAAATCTGGTCTTTGAATAAAAAAACAATTAAATGCAGCCATTATACTTTTACAGCATTATTCATCATGTTCAAATAAAAAACTAAATTCACATTTATTCAAGAATCAAAATCACCGTATGAAATTAGAACAACATTTAACCAAAAGCATATATACTATAGATTCTAATCATAATTATATAAATTTTAAGTCTAATTCAACTTTACAAAACCAATTTGTATGATGAGTTTCCATTCGTTTATATATTATAAATTGGTTTTATTTTTAGTAGATGAAACTTCTATTTTAAAAAATGTATAATTTTAAATTACTAACATTATAAAGCTCTTAATATAATTATGTGGGCAGTTGATCGGAACTGAATTTGTGGAGTGCGGCGTGCACGTCGCATGCTTCCTAAGCAATGTTAATGTTATTGTTTGTTGTTGACCTGCATTTCATATTACATGTGAATGTGAATGTGAATTTGGTGCTGAAAAAGTGGGCACGTTTTTTGTACCCTTGCTACGCCACCCCGTTCCATCATTGCACGGAATCGCAACCAACATACAAATATACAATATTCAAATTTCTTCCAACACCTTTGCTTTGCTTAGTCTTCAAATTCAGTTTTTTTTTTTTTTTTATGTTGAAATTCAGATTATTGTGAAATTTGAAATATTAAATAAATGAAACGTTTATTGGAATTAAAATATAAAAAATATTATTAATGAAGTGAAGCTTGTTAATAAATAGGGCGTCACATTCACCAGGTCTACTTTTGTTGTTATGGAAATGAAAAAAAGTGGTATGATCCGGGAAAGGCGCTATCTGGTGATGCTATCACTCCCCGCTCTCTACCAAAGGAATATCAATGTTTCTCACTTAACTCGGTTCAACAATTTTAACTACAAAATTAATTATTCTGTGTTTATTAACTTCTAACTAAGTTAATAAAATATTATGATATATGTGGTGGAAAACCAATATTGATTGGATAAGTGTTCATGAAAGTTTATTTTATGGTTCTTTTATACTAAGATTAAGAGATTATGAAGTGATACCAAGGATAATTGGGTCAGAAAACCCAATTTGGATTCATCAGTTTTATTAAGATTGTTATTATAAGATAACTTAGAGGTTGCTTTATAAAGAAAAAACATTTAAAATAAAAAATAATAGAAAAGTTTTGAAGGCTCTAAAAAATTATGGGAATCTAGATAAAAACAAAAAGTTCAGATAAAACTAGGAAATGATATAATGCTTTTTTAGTTAATTCGATTTCATACCTTTTACTAGAACTATATTATAATATTATCTTTTGGTTTAAATTCTTTTAAAAGATTATATATATATATATATATATATATATATATATATATATATATATATATATATATATATATATATATATATATATATATATATATATATATATATATATATATATATATATATATATATATATATATATAGGGTTTGCTAATTTACGTAAGGGAGTTTTTCAGTTGGCACATTTTAGCAAAGTGTACCAAATTTTAGGTTACAAAAATGTCCCTCTTAAAAAAGAAAACCAACTTTAAATCCAAGGGTATTTTAATAATTTTAAAATTTAATTTAGAATAAAAAAATAAAATGTAGTTATTATAATTCTGATTGGTCTACAGAGAAGTTATTAAATTATTAGCTTTTATTTTATTTTTAATTTTAAAATCAACTACTTTTTATTTTAAAAAACAACAACTTTTTTATTTTAAAACCGTCGGGTTTAAGATTTATAGAACTCGTCTGAGTTTATAGAACCCGTCTGGGTTTATAGAACCCATGAGGGTATATAGAACCAGACGGGTTTTATAAACCCATACAGGTTCTATAAAAATTATATTTATTTAAAAATATTATAATTAAAAATATTTCTTAAGTCATGGAAAATAACTACATTTTTTTATTTTTTATTTTAAAAAACAATTAATGAATAACTATCTTTTATTTTATTTTTTTTATTTAAATTAAATTTTAAAAGTATTAAATATACCCTTATATTTAAAGTATGTTTTTTTTTAAATAGGGATATTTGCGTAAACCTAAAATTTGGTACACTTTGCTAAAATGTACCAACTAAAAAACCACTTTACATAAATTAGCAAACCCATATATATATATATATATATATATATATATATATATATATATATATATAATGTTTTTACAGAACTAAGTATGTATCTTGTCATAACTTTGAAGGACACTTGAAACTCTTCCAACCTTTACATAAAATATATATATTCTACAATCTTTACATCATCCAAATGGTTGATATGCTTTTAATGAAAGCTGAAAATAAAAATTTAAGTCTGTCATTAGAGTCATTATCAACCAAGAATCCTAAAAAAATGTCCAAAGCTGAGAGTTGCACATGCATGTGGATTAACTCTTTGATTTAAGAAAAATGGATAAACAAGAAAATTTGGTTAGGTGGAAGGATTTTGCAAGAGGAGAAACTCTTCTCTCCTAGAGTGTTGTTGCTACTGCTTGAAAGGAAAAGAAAAGAAAAAACTAAATATTCCATCAAATCTCCACAACATACCTCCTTAATTAGTACTTCATAGACGTGTATTCATCACATTAACATCCAGGTGGTATGCATTCGACTCATCGAAAACAACTTTTTGAGTTTTAGAAACAACTTTACAAAATTCTAATAAATTAATCAGAAGAGTATAGATTTAATGTAATATGCTAGAATGAAAAAGATTTTCTAAGTTTTATAGTGATTGACCATGACAATAAAAAAATAAGTTTTATAATTTTTTATTTTAAATTAACAAAATTCACCTAATTAACAATCTTATTCTACCAAGGTCCTTCAACCAATTTAATGTCAAGAATTTAATTGCATCCATTCTTCACAAATAGAGATCAATTGACACACACATACACAAAGCTATTAAATAAATAAATAAAAAATCAAAATGACATGTCGTGATAATTTATTAAAAAATACACACACCCACAAAATTAAAATGACATGTAGTGATAATTTATTAAAATAATACACACATCAACACACACAGAGCTATTAAATAAATAAATTAAAATTAAAATGACATGTAGTGATAATTTATTAAAAAATACACACACCAAAAAGCAGTTAAATAAATTACAAAATTGAAATGACATCATACATGTTCAAAGTAGTGATATTAAAAAATATTATTAATTAGGTGAGGATAAAAAGTCATTGTAACGGTTTTAAAAATATCAATCAACTCTTTGCTTGTAAATCGTAAATTCATACATTTATTTTCTACACAATTAAATAAAAAAATTAAAATTAATTATATTCAATAAAAAAACTGTACCAAACATTTCTAGTAATATATTTTCAGTAAAGAAAAAAGAAAAAAGAAGGTAGGTGCCTAACTTATAAATTATCTACACTTTGTTTGGTTTAAGTTTAACTACCTTACAAGAAATAATAGTTGAAAACGCAAATTGAAAGCTAAATAGTCCCTACAAATTGAAAAAAAAAAAGCTTTTGAAATAAAATAGATTAATGAATTAGTTTATATAATACAAAACTTAATGTATATTATTAAGAATCAAATATTTCATGCAAAAAATAAGAATTTCAAATATTTATCTGCATATTATTGAAAAATAAGACTATAAGTTAGGGCATGAATTCTTAAATATTTTGTTGTGGGATGTTGAATTGTAAAATAACCTGTGAATAATAATAGGCTATTGGCATCTTCGCAGTTCCATATATTTGTTCCTCCTTCTCATATTAAATTAATTTTCATTTCATTTTTTCATTATACAATCTGAAAATAATTTTCTTTTCTAAAAACGACTTTCAAATTGTATAATTTAAAATTTAAAAATAATATTTGAAACGTGTGATCTAGAAATTAAATAAGTTTTAGATTGTGTAATTTAAAAGTTCTTTTTTTTTGAAAAAAAATTGAAGTTATTTTTATTTTATTTTTAAGTTGTACAATTATAATGTCACTTTTAATCTTTTAATTTTTGAATTGTGTAATCTATTTTTTTAAATAACTTTCAAACTATATAAAACTAAATTTTTAAAATATACCATAAAAAAACAAAATAAAATTATTTTATAACGTACAGGAAAAAACGTACAAAAGTATACAGGTGCCCTACTTCCAATAGTCCGTGAGGGGCTTTTTAAGTCAATGTCTGTTAAAAGAAAAAAAATCATGAACAAAAGCTTATAATGATTTATTTGTTAGTAAATTGAATGATTGACTTAATTATAAAGAAATAAACCATCTTATTAAATACATACCTAATCGTCTTGCCTAACTTACACATCTGCATGTTAGTTGCGCTATCTTTAAGCTTCAAAACCACTTTAACACAAAATAAAATTCTGATTGTAGTTATTAGTGCTCACTTTTCATCTCTATATACTGAATAAAATGATTGAATTAAGAATATTATATAATTTTTTTAAAATGCGACATCCTATTTTCATAATTAAAAACTATTAAAATAAAATATTTCATAATTAATATTCAAAAAACAAATAGTTAACAGTTTGTAGATTATAGAGTTATTTCAAAATATAACTATAATATCATCACTTAATTGATATATACGAAACTATGCTAAAAAAGATCTAGCATTGTCTATTCTTTCAAATTGCTAGTTCCTCGTTCATAAGAGATGTCTTAAGACCTACATCTTCTTCATATACTCATATTCATTAGGCGATCATTGCAAAAGGAAAAACAAACAAAAACAACACCAACGACATACGAATGTAAGCTAACTTACAAAGAAAACATCATTTATCAATTGAACAAATTGGATTAACATACAAAGTAATCCAAATAATTATAAATACATAGCCACATAATGTAAGACTCATCTTAGTAATTAATATATCGTTCAAACATAACGTTCAAATATTGTTAGACGACATAAAAGCACATTGACAATAGATGTTATAAAATGTTAACGTTAATGAATGAAAAGTTGTTTGAAATATTATATTTGATATACTTTTCATTAGATAATATTTTTCATAAAAACAAATTCATGATTGAATGTAACACTTTAAGCATCAGTGTTATATCTTTTCTCAAGAATATATATTTCTATTCGAGAGCTTAAGAACATATCTTATTACTTTGCACATCTCCCTTAGATGATACCTTTGTTAAATGTTTTTCTTTTTAACACTTCATGAGTATGTATGTGTGTGTGATAATCATTTTGGTGCGATATTTTTTTTAAAATATTTTTATGTTATTTATTTTGTAACGAATGTGTAATACTCAATTTCAAGCGTTTAAGCCTTAGTTCCTAATTTAATTGGTAATATGTAAGATGTATTTTCTATCTCTTTTGTTAATTTGGTTTAATTTAAAGTACATTTTCTCAGTAACGTAATTTTTTGTTATTTTTTCTCAACAATTCGATTTGTTCAATATCACCAAATTCACTTAGATTTTCAATGTATCTTTTCTCTCAACATTTGCAAAAATGACTAATGTTGTAAATGTTATGAAATTCAATTACACGTGATTATTTATTTTCTTTTAGTATAATTTGACATTTAAGAAAAAAAAAATACGATCTTAATATTATAAGGTGAGAGGATGAAAAAAATAGGGTGTGCTGTAGAAAATAATGTGTAGCGTGTAGTCAGATGTGAGAGTGCGAGACAAAAAGAGTGAGAACAAAAGAAAAAAAAATGATTCCGTGAGAGAAAAGATCATTACCATCATTTTACTTTTATTTTATCAATTGGTTTTAAAATTGAGAACTTTTTTAACTTAGATATATTAGAAGACAAACAAAATACATTTTGTTTGAGACTTTATGCATTATTTTTATTTTACTTTTTCTCTTACATTTGTTTTTTAAAAGAAACTAAAATAATATATATTTTGGTTTTAAATTTTTGACAAATTAAACTTTTAAATAAGAGATTACTCTCTTTTTTTTTGTTAACTTTCAAAGTTTTCTCATTTTCTCTTATATTCTTTTCAAATAAATTCTACTACATTTTAATTTTAATTAACATTTCCTGAATACCCGATGAAAATGGATATTAACACGTATTTCTAGATAGTCATTTTTCTCTACGTATTTCTTTTCATCCCATCAAACACTAAAAGTTTATTTAGTTTCATTGTTTTTTGCACTCGTCCTTGCAAATGGCACTTTGGGCTTGAAGTCTGAAATGTTATTTTATTTGAAACATTGGTGTGCAAGAAATGTTATTGTAGTGTGAATAATGCTAAGTTTCAGATCTAAAATGTTATTTTATTAGGAAAATGGGTACGCAAGAAATGTTATTGAAGTGTGAATAATGGTTTCAGGTCTGAAATGTTATATAGATTATCTGGCCATACCAGCTATAATACGATGTTCAAAATAAAAAGGAAAAAACAAAAACATAAAATTGCACAGAAAGACACCCAAAGCCTTCACAAGGTTACACAACATCTTCCAAGATAAAAGTGTTATATATGATTGAATGCGGAAAAAGCTATATATTAGGAATGTAAGGCAAGTTGGATTAAAATTAAATAAAAATATCCATAAACTTTGATGTCCTAGCCTTTTAGATAAATTTATTCATTGTCTTTCTTCGAAAACCTAACATTATATATTCCTACACAACATTGAGCTAAGTTATTCCAAACTCCTACACTTCCAAACTTTCTCTTAATATCTAAACTATCCTTCAAATATTTGACAAGAATAATCTTTTTTTTTCTCCTATAATTACCCCCATCCACCCACCACCCAATTTTACTTTCACTTTTTCTTAACATAAACCTAATGTCGCACCTTCCTTCCATGCTTCCTTCGTATTTGTTCATTTCCACCACAACATCGGATTTCATCATTTGTTTCCTCTCTTCCTGAACGTTTAACCTTAATCATCCAAGGTATGTTTTCATTTACACTTGTTTGGTTTTATTTGTTTGTAAATTTTCAGTATAGTATAGATGAAGGAAGAAATGGTTGATCTAGGATGGATTTAGGGAAAGAGTGTTCACCAAATTTTGAAATTTGGTTATGGCTTTCACTATAATTCAAAATCAGTGGAAGTATTACTAGATTTGGGTTGTTAAATAAATTCAAAATTTGTTAAAGACCTTAACTAGATTTTGAAATTCGGTTAAGAATTCATCAGATTTCGAAATCTAGTTAAAGGTTCATCAGATTTTGAAATTTGGAACTTCATTGTATTTTGAAATTTGATAAACTCTTAATTAGATTTTAATTAGATTTCGAAATCTAATATATATATATATATATATATATATATATATATATATATATATTTAATTTTATTTTATTTTTGTGTGTTCTAGTTTTCTTTATTTATTCTCTTTAAATTAATTATTTATTATGTGTATTGATTTTATTTTTTTTATAAATTTGTTTGTTATAAAAATGACAAGAATATGAGGTACATCAACATACTAGACTGGGAGTTCTTCATCAAGTGAAGACAAAAGGAAACCTACGACATCGACTTGTAAAAGGGATCGTCCTAAAGAAGCTAAAGCACTACATCATCATGATCTTCATGAGGAACGGCAAGATGCTGAGCAACACAAGAATGTTGTTCAAGAACAACATGAAATATATGGATTTTCTAAAGATGCACATGATACATCACTATTAATGAACTATGTCGACCATATTGTACTTGTGTTATGGTAGGGCCAGTTAGTAAAGTAGTTGAATATTTTTATTTTCAAATTGATGGTTGACGAGTTGTTTGAACTTTATATGCAATTGTTTTGTTTAGGACTGGGAGAGATGAAGTTGGTCTCCCATGGAAAAAAAATTAAACAAATTTGGAACATGTCATTTGGTTGTTTAAAATTTTGTGATGAATTTTAGTTTGATGCATCTATGTAATATTTTTTACAATTACATCGATAAGGGCTTAATATTGGCATTCATTGAGAGACAAACACTTTCTATATTCTGTTGGTGAGATGACCATCACACCAGATAACATGTTTGCGCTGCTACATATGCCTATAGTGGGACAATTATGTTTGAATGAAGTCCCAGACTTTGAAGTGACTCAAGGTACTATCATCAACCTATTGGACATAGATCGCACGAGGTCTACATCTGAATTGAGGCAGTGTCGTGATCCCCAAGTTAGACTAAGCTGGTTGAGGGATAAATACAACAACGGTTGTGAGAACCAACTTAAGGAGTACGTTGCAGGAAGCCTATTTGAACAATATCATAAAACATCTAATAAAAACAACTTAATATAATAAGATTAAAAGTACTTGTTTGATGTTGTATTTCCTAAATGCATAACTCAATTTGTTCAAGCCATTACAAAGTATGTCTTATACAAAATAATCCAAGACTCATTAACATATTCAAAAAATAAAGGTCATGAAAAATATAATGGAGACGACCAACACAATCAGTAAACATTGATTCATGTTCACAATCCATGACATTTTCCCATGCTTTCAGGATGACATCTCATGCCTTAACAAAATTGACTAACATTTTATACTTGGCTTACAAATTTTTCTAAATATGGAAGTGACATAGGAGATTATAACATTTAAAGAATATAGTGTCAATGTCATTCATCAAAGTTGAGTCTCTATCGCTAATAATGACCTATGGGTTGCCCTCGTATGTCAAAAATAATCTTTAGTTTGTCTAGAGTCCAAGTGAAATTATTGTCGTTCATTTGATAAGAATACAAAGGTCGCTAAGAAAGTCAACCCTGTTAATGTGACCCCAACTATCTCAAAACAATGACAACAAATATTTGTTGGCTTTGTATGGGTTATCTATCAACAAAACAATAAATAATGCATTCAACAATTTAACTGCATCAGAATATGTTCAAAAGAAGCCACTTACCATCTCAAATTTGTCGACATATATACTTCAATTGATGTATTTATCGTGTTTGAACATCATCAGATATGGTAATTCAATCATTTGTAAGTATATTGCATTATATACTTGTTTAATTGTTATCACATTACAATCATTATTTTCTTTAAGAGTGAGAAGAATGTTTGCAGGTTTTACTTGATTTTAAGTCATATCAATAAGCAATTTCTGTTTAGTAAAATTTAACATCCCAACAAAAGGATGACATACTAAACTTTATACGCTAAATCATAGTGATGATATCCACACATTACCTTCAATATCCACCATTCTCCATTAGAAATTAGTTTGCCTCTCAATTTAAAAGGACATTCACATTTTCTTGTGTTATATATACTAAGATGAACATCAGATTTGTATTTTCTATACTTTCCACCCCTTTCACATCCTAACAATACAAACGTTTTTCTTCTAAGTTGAGCGTTAGCACTATCAAATCTTATAATTACAACAACATAACCAAGATCAAAAATGATTCATCGAACCCACTGAATTATCTCATTATATGTGGGAAAAATCTAAACAATTGTAAAATTATTAGTTTAATCTTCCTAGCACATTTCATTGATAAAAGAAAAAAAAATTAGACATAAAGTTCAAATTTACTTTTGAATTCATCAAACTGAAAGAATAATATTCCATCTTACAATATAAACAACCTATAACATTACCACCATTACATATCTTACTTCTTCACGATGATGATAATAATAATAATAATACCTAAAGAAATTATAAAATAAAAATATAACACATTTTAAAAAAAATTAAAACAGAAAAAGTTAAAAAAAAAATAGAAAAAATAATTAAATGAATACCAAATTTTGAAATCTAATAGAAATATTCACAAATTTCAAAATCTGAGCGAAATAATTAACAAATTTCAAAAATCGATAAAAATGTTAACTAAATTTCAAAATTCGATGATTTTCTTAATTTTTGATATCTCAAATAATTTCTTAACCGAATTTTAAAATATGATAATTTCTTAAATTAGATTTCAAAATTCAATAAATTTCTTAAATTGAATTTCAAAATTCAATATATACAAAATATAATAAAAATAAATATAAATTTCAAACGAAATAAATATAAAAATTTCAAACCTAACATAACGAGAAAAAAACTTATAGCTAAAAGATACAAGATGAAATGAAGAAGATAAAACTGAACAGATGAAAAATATAATTATAATCCGAAAAGAGATCAAGTTGAACAAAAACAAGCACACCACCACAACAAGCACACGAAAACCACATAAGCAAAAAGACAAGAGAACAACAAGAAACTTGGTGTGCATGACAATAAATATAAAGGACAGTAAATACGATTTGGTAAGTAATAATTACTTCTTATCTAATTCTAATTTATTTTATATGATTCTATTTTATTTTATATATATTTTTATTAAAAGGCAAAACTATGAACTTGAATGTACAAAGAGAAATCTCGGAAGTGCAGGAGAAGTCCCCAAACTTTTTTGTCCGTGTAAACATTCTTAAAAGTAGCACCACGCTAAGATTTTTTGTTATTCAGAACTTCTTGACCGTTGTCCATGTGCTTAATTTAGTTTTGAACTTGAAGAAGTTATATATCTATTCACATTCAAGACATTCAAACTAAATCTTATAACTCGAAAATTATTCAAATAATCTATTATTAACATATTAATCACATAATCAACAAAAAAAATCTAATTATTTCAAATATACTACTTGACTATAACTTAATATGATAAGATGTATCATAGACAAAAAGATAAACTTACACAGAAACCTATATAAAAACATGACCACACATCAGAAAATCTTACTTCAATCCACTCTCAATATTCATATTTATTTGTCGCTCATTATTCTGCTGTTCAGTTATTCACTTTACAAATAGAACATAATTTGGAAATGGATTTTCCTTCGATGATATGTTCAATCCATTTTACAAGCATTATCACGATTAAACTCAAATTGGAAAACAGTTTGACTCAAACATTTATTTTCTGGTAAGAACAAAAATATAACAAACATTCAATTTCAACAATATGCGAAGGAAAACCTGTGAAAAGGGCGGTACTTACAGTCATCAATTATTTGAAGTACTATGTCTCTTGTTAGTCCTTCCTCGTATTAAAATATAAGACCTACCAACAGTGTCATATTGCCATCACTTGTATCTAACGTCTACTTAGTAATTTTAACTTCTTCGCAATAGCTAAAATGCTAATGAAAAGGAAGTCATGAGAAGAAGAAAAAGACGAGTGACAGAAAATCCATTACACGGGTCTATTTTATGCTTTCCTTTTTCTATAAATTTTTTAAAAATGGGTACAAGATATTGATTATTATTCGTCTGACTTGAATTAAAAACCAACTAGAATCTGATTAGAACACAGGTACACAAGCAAGGTTTAACGAGGTTTAGTTTTTGTAATTTGAAGTAAAATATTAGGTTCATCAATAATAAGCAACTTGAATTCCTTCCAAATCAATTTATTAATTAACTCTAATAGGCTTGATCCTTTTTTGACAGATATCCCCATCTCTCCAATGGGTTTGATCTCTGGCTTCACACACACTATAGTATTGAGTGAGCACAAGTCCATCTTATGGTAGCATGTGGCATGCAAACATAACAAATGAAAGTCTGTTTTCTTTGATTTCCCCCCTTTTAGAAGAAATAACATATGCTATTTTTATGTACTTCTGTTCTCTGAACACCAAGTGCAAACCACAATCCATGTTATACTTGGTGTAGGAATTTTTATTCTAACTTGTCTACAAATGCTACTTATATTTATTCTTCGAACTAAGCAATATCGAGCAAGGTGTGCTATAAAAAATTTATAACCATCAATTTTGCTAACAGTAAACTGTGGTCACAACACTCTGTCTTCTATTCAAATTCTCTATTGCGTTATGAAACAGCACAAATGATTACTGACTAGTCAGATTACGGTAAAGTTTGTACTGTTCAGGCTCAGGATTGTTCTGCTTCTAGCAGTTGCTCATGCGAGAGAAGATTGATAGGATGTTGAGAGTGTAGGTGAGGAGGAAGAAATGTTAGTAAACTATAGTTGATGTTGTTGCCTAACTGTTTAGACAGTTAGGAAGGGCAGGACTTACATCTGTATAAATAGCTGGGAGTAATAAGAGAACACACTTTTTGACTATTAGTGTATTCTAAACAGGATTTGTTATCCTTGTTGGGAGAGGTTAGGCTCCCATATTACCTTGATTTCTTGTATTCTTTCTGGGTGAATAATAAGAGCAGAGGTTATACAGAGTTCTTGAACTGTTTCTTGTGCGTGTTAGTTGGAGTTAGATCAGGTTTCTTTAGCAGAAACCTATCAATTTGGTCCGACCTATCGGATCCAAATTGGGAGCGAAGCGACATGAAGATGGAGAACGATACCTAAGCGAGGTTGGAGGCCATCGAGATCACGATGGAAGGGATGAAGGCTGAATCAGCGGCTGTACGGCGAGATCTTCAGCAAATTATGAAGGTTCTGGAAGCGGGTGTCCATCAAACAGAGGGAAATTCAGATGACAGTCGGTGAACGACAACCGACAGAGAGTTGTGGGGGGAAACGACAATAGAGGGGTTGACGAACAAAGACCCTGGAGGAAGAGAGTGGAGTTACCGACGTTTGACGGAGAAGAGCCTCTCAGTTGGCTCAACAGGGCTGAGAGATTTTTTGATATACAAAAGGTGACGAACGATGAGGAGAAAGTGGAGATCGCCTACGTGAGCATGGAGGGGAGTGCGGCGTATTGGTTCACCTTTTGGAAGGAAAAAGCCAGAAACCGTTCGTGGGATGGGTTGAAAGCGGCCATGATCAACCGTTTCGGTGGAGGATTTAGGGGAACCGTGTTTGAACGACTGGCTACTCTACGCCAAGAAGGAACAATAGAGGAATTTGTGCGTAGTTTCGAAATGTTGATGGGTCAGACGAGGGGAATACCAGAGGAGCAGCTCTTGGGCTACTTCTTGGCTGGATTACGGGAGGACGTGAAGGGTCAGGTGCGGATTCAGAACCCATCGGAGTTAATGGATGCGATGAGAATAGATCGTGATGTGGAGGATGCGATGATGAAGGCGCAAGGAGGTTACACGAGTGGGTGCAGAATAAACCCATTAGGATCGCGATCAATGGGTAGCGTGGTGCGATCGGAGCCGATTAAAAACACGACGAACCAGTATGGGGGAACTGAGAGTGTGGGGTCCGTGAGAAGAGACAGGGGCCCGACGAACACGATGGCGAGAGGGAGTGCTGCTACAGGGGCCGACAATTGAGGGCGAACGGTGAGAAATCTGCCTTACCCCGAGTTTCTCAAGAGAAAAGAGGAGGGTCGTTGTTTTCGATGCGGGGGGCCGTTTAAACCAGGCCACCGGTGCACAGAGAAGAGTCTAAGGATACTACTGCTAGCAGAGGATGAAGAGGGAGAAGAGGGTGAGGTCGTCGGCGACCAGGAGGACAAATCCATGGAACTTTCTGCATTTTCGGCTGAAGGGCTAACCACTTCGAGAACGTTGAAATTGAAGGGGAAAATTGGAGAACGGAGTATAGTGGTGCTTATAGACAGTGGCGCGAGCCACAATTATATTAGCAGGAGAATTACGGAGGAGTTGGGACTGCAGGTGACGGATACACCACCGTACATAGTAAGTTTAGGGGATGGGCATAAAAGAATTACCCGGGGACGTTGTGAGAAAGTTACTATACGACTGGAGGAGGTGGACGTAGGAGAGGAGTTCTATGTGTTTGAATTAGGGGGAGTTGACGTGATTTTAGGTGTTGCATGGTTGGAGAAACTAGGTGAGGTGAGGAAGAACTGGGGTAATATGACGATGAAGTATCAAGTGGGAGATAAGAAAGTGCGGATAAAGGGTGACCCAACACTAACGCGACAGCTGGTTAATCCAAAAAGCATGTTGAAGTTAGTGGAAGCTGAGTCATGGGCGATGGGTTGGAATTTGAGCCTAGTGGAGGCAGGGGACAGCGGTGAGTGGGGTGTAGATTTGACAGAGGCACAGAGAATTGAATTAAACGCAGTGCTGCAGGCGCACTATCTCTTATTTCAGGATTTGCATGGATTGCCATTGCCACATAATAAAGAGCACCGAATACAACCCAAAGAGGGAGTTGATCCTATAAATGGGCGCCCATGTCAGTACCAGTATCCTATGAAGGGCGAAATTGAGAGGTAGGTTGAGGGCTTGCTGAAGGCGGGGATTAATCGTCCAGATGAAAGGCAACTAGGTCTGGCAGCAAAAGTGCCAGCTTGTGTAAGAAGATTCATTAAACGGCCCATTGGCAAAAATAAGACAATTCCCCCACTTGCCCCAGCAACACCATCACCGGGTGAGGAGCCAGCTTTCACTGACCGAAATGATTCTCCTTCTCCTTCTCTGCTTGAACCGCACTCTGCACTACCATTTACAAGTGGCTCATCAGATAGCAATCTTGTTGCTATTTTAGCTGGAGTTATAGGTGGTGTTGTATTTCTTGTCATTTCAATCATTGGCATATATCTCGACAAAACAAACAAGGTAGCTATTGTAAAACCTTGGGCGACAGGATTAAGTGGACAGCTTCAAAAGGCATTCATAACAGTGTACAAAGGGACTTCGTCCACTGGTATTGAAATAGCCGTGGCCTCTGTTACAGCGACATCAACGATCAAGGACCAATTTCTAGAGTTCAACCTTGAGGACAAGGTTGAAAATGGAGGGGAGGGTAATGATAGGATGTTGAGAGTGTAGGTGAGGAGGAAGAAATGTTAGTAAACGATAGTTGATGTTAGTTGGCCTAACTGTTTAGACAGTTAGGAAGGGCGGGACTTACATCTGTATAAATAGTTAGAAGTAATAAGAGAAGACACTTTTTTGACTATTAGTGTACTCTAAACAGGATTTGTTATCCTTGTTGGGGGAGGTTAGGCTCCCATATTACCTTGATTTCTTGTATTCTTTCTGGGTGAATAATAAGGAGAGGTTATACAGAGTTCTTGAACCGTTTCTTGTATGTGTTAGTTGGAGATAGATCAGGTTTCTTTAGCAGAAACCTATCAAACATTGTCTATAACCTTATCTAAATCTATAGTTGAATTCAATTACTCAGCAACTTGCCTGAAATCGGCAGTCAGCAATTCATTGAATATTCAGTCAAAGATGAATGCCAGCACGCTTTTTTATTATTCGGTAAATCATGTGAGTTTTGTTAGAATTTTCCTATATGTTGTTCTAGGCTGCAATCAATTCTAATATTTCGTTTCGTTAAATCAGCTAATATTATGATCCATTTGATGATCCTTGAGTCAACTAATAATGTGATTAATTGTTCATGGGCTTTGAGCACCTAAATCTAATTGGCACGGGGGTGAGGGGGGAATAGTACGGGCCTAGTTAGGCCCTTCATGGGGAGTGCCTAGGGTTAATAAATAGTGAGGCCAGGGGCTGTCATACAAATTATCAGTTGCTCTCTAGGATTTGTCCCACTGAAAATTCTAGAATAATTTCACTATTCTTAATTATGTCTTCAACAAGTGAGTATTTATCAGTGTTTTAAATTCCATAAGTTATTCCATTACTGGTATATTATTTACTTTGGTATTACAAGTTTCACTCTTTATTTAGTAACCCCATATGAATTTCAATAAAGAATGTGACAGCAAATTTGTTGCAAACAATTCTTTTTAACCACATGCCCCACAGTTATTAATTATGTCAAACTATCAGTTCATTAAGCCTTGATTGTAATAAAGTCATAATTATTACTCATTTGCGCCAAGGTTATCAAGTACATTTATTTTCTTTTTTTAATGAATCTGAGCACCCAGGAGGTCAATGCTACAAAGATTACATGTGGAATCTTAGTAATGCGACCTCAAAGCATCAAACTTCCATGGAGGAGGAAAGCGTGACCTGACCTTAAATTTGAAAGGTTTAAACGTGATTTTAATCCCCATAGTTTTACCCACTTTAGCTTTGATATCGACAAAGTTGTCCAGTTGTTCTTTGATAGAAGGCAGAAGGAGTGATAAAATAAGAACAGTATCTATTAGAAATGCAGAAAGAGCCTAAGCTCTCGAGAACAACCAGAGCTATGCTCCTCGCAGAGGGATTAATCCTCTCTCTGCCAACCCGAAGGATTCTAACAGAAAAGATATGTAATGATCCTCCACTCCTTCAGCCTCTCCCTATAATCATTCTTAACTATCTGCCACATCAGCAGCTCCTTAATTTCTCTTCCCTCTTCTCTTTCTTGTTCATAAACTCTCCATATCATGAGCCTACCTTGCTTAAGGTCTATTAAGGAATTTTCATCTGATCCAGCATTATGGCCCATGTCAAGCAGTCTATCATGGTTGCTAGAATAATTGCCCTCATCATTAAGCCTACTTAAGGGTTGTGTGCTAGTCTAGTATCTAAAGTAGTACCTAGGTCTGCACCTAGATGTCTAGGTCAGACCCTTAGTCTTACATGTAAGTTTGTATCAGAACATTATTATAAATAGATGAAAGTGAGAGGAATCTTACAAGCCCTCTAGAAATATTTTTACAGTTTCAATCTCAAGTATGGTTATACTTTTAACTTAAACACATGTATCAGCACTAAATAACAGTTTCTTCTCTTGTTTCAGTTTTGGCTCCCTGTCTTATAAGGTACCAGTCCCTACATTTTTACCCTTAGGTTTTAATCCCTGTATGTACTTCCGAGTTTCTCCTTATTAAAGTTCACCCATAGACCAATACCCAAATATAAACTACAGGGACTGCAATATCATCTAAATCAATTAGAAATTATGTTACAGGAAAATTAAAAAAAGCCAGCAAACAATTTAGATAAATTATGTAATCATAGGACAAATGAGGGGTATCATATACTTTTACCAGTAAGATTTATACCCTGTCCACTCTGCCAGATAGATTTGAAATGAAACAAAGGATTAGGAGCAAAAAAGAATTACAACCACAAAAAGGAATATAGGCAGAAAATTTGAAGCACCTCCATAAAATTACTGGCAATACTACTTATTAATCCTAAATAAAAAATCTAGAACAGCAAACACCGTGTTCTAACCTCTTCTCTCTTGTCTATCCTTATCCTGATTTCCGAAGAATTTCTTCCGAGGGGAGTTCAAGTGTTGCTCCAGCATGCTCTTTACCCGGCTTCACCACTGCAGCAATAAGTTTAAAAAAAATTATAAAAGGACTCAGTGTACTCATACAGATTTTATCAAATAAAGTTCTTAGCTCCTCCAAAGCTAAAAACAAAAATGATGAAAAACAAAGCCACAGTATTCAAATGTAAAACTACAAAAAATACTCTTGTTAAGAAAACAGGCAGATATAATACGTGAATAAATCTCAAATGCCGGACTGAAATGACCATGTTTTGAATAGGTTAGGAATTTAAGGTGAGTTTGAAGTCCTACCTTGGTTAGAAATGAGTAAAATGGATAATATATAAGTAGAATGATTCATAAACAAACCTATTATCTTAAAGTTTTGGATTGATGGAAGTGTTTTGGTCTTTTATATGACTTTATTCACGACTCATTAGTATCGATTTTCTTCAGTGCCTTTCCAGGAAAATACTAAAAGAATATTCAGATAATATAAATACATGAATTGCAATTCCTGTTATAAATTTTGAATATAATATTGCAAAATATCTATTTTGAACATTATTAAAAATAATAATATTTTAAGAGATATTTTAGGTAATGAGCCTGATCCACTTCCTCCACTACAAAATACCAAGTCCAATCCTTTTCATTCTCCTCTCTTCTTAGCTTCGTTCTCTTTTTCTCTTCTAAAAATCCTGGGTATAAACTCTATAAGAGCTCTAGTTCTGTGATCCTCGAATATTTTTGAGAAATTCATGTTGTATCCTGAGAAACTTGCGCAATACATCGCGTATAAGTGCTTAAGGACAGTGAATCTACACGTCTCAGGAAATTGCGGTCTAAGATTTTGTAAGCATTTTTACTACAATTCCAAACCCCAAGACTAACAAAATTTAAGACTTTTGTAGGTAATGAAAAGTAATTTTTAATTCATATGGAGGTAGCACTGGAAACCTATCTCATAAACGAATGCCATAATTGGAAATGACATGCTTCTATTAATCAGTAATTCCAAAGTTATTAGCAAGCCACAAACTCGGGTAAGATCCACTTTGAAGAAACTTCAACATAAACATTTGTAGGAAAATAAAATATAAAGACAACCTTAAGCTAAAATCAACTTTCGATTCGTTTATTGAGAAGTCAAATGAAAAGAGATTCTATAAAATCCAATGAATTTCATCTTCTCATTTTGTATAATCCAAACATGGTCCAAATCCAAAACAAGAGGAAATAGGAGCAGGCTAGGGTCATCGACAAGTCATTAGTAGCATGATATCCTAAACTAAACAATGAACAGAAACCAAGTTTTCTAAATAAATAAACTGAAATGCGACATTAAAGTTAAGACCTCTTAACGCAAGTTCCATGACATGATGGTCTTACAGTGACTGAAATGCGAGTCTCTGAAGTAGTAATTAATAGATATATTTTCATATAGAGCATACCGTAACTTCCCGCATCGGTGTTGAGTTGTGCCTGGACGATCATGTTGGTGATGAAATCGGAAGCCTCGCCAGCTTCTTCGAGAAGCTTCTGAATCTCGGCCTCTGAGCTCACGTTCCTGTTCTCATCAAACTTCTTCCTTACCTCTAACGCCGATTCCTTCAGCATCACAGTGTCGCCGGAAAATGTTTTCCTTGTCGCTTTCAGAAGCGCGCGGTACGCGCTCAGAACTTCCCTTCTCGCCATCTCACTCTCTCCGATATCTCTTTTTCTTCCTGGCGTCGTTCTTAGTTTAACTTCTTTTGATGTTTAGCAGTTCTATCACACCCTGTATTTCTCTTTTCTTTTACAAACCCTTAAAATCGAACCATGCCATCCAGGGTATTTTCCTAACAATATTTAATATTAAATAACAAATCAGATTTTATAAAATGAACTAACTTTATATATTATAGTTTAAATTAAAATAATAATATTAAAATTCACTTAGATATTTTAATGTGTAATTGTATTTAAATTTAAATTTATATATTAAGAAAAACATAATTAAGTTTTAAAATATCCACTGAATTTATATAATTTTTTTAAATATAATAATCAACTATATGATAATATAGGGATTTTGATTGTGATTAATCGAAAATATAAAACTAATTTTTATCTTTATTTTTATATAAATGTGTAAAAGTGTGTTGAATTTGAAATATGAAATAACTACATACATTAAGAATTTGAAATTTAGTGAAAAGTTGATCAAGTGTAAAGATTATGATAAAATGTGAAATCCGGATATAAAGAAGAAAAAAAAATAGTAGTATTATTTAATTTAAATAAAATTCAACATCTTGTCGGTAAGATTTTAGGTAAAGAAAACGGTGTAAAACAGTTTAATAACTTCAATACATAATTTTTTAGTAGGAAGTGATCATTATACATGAAGCAAATTTGACAGTCTTTAAATATATAAATAATAAATTCACTTAAAAAAATTTGAGAAAACAAAATCACGCATAATTAGAACTAAAATAATTAAAAATAGAATTACCGTAATTTATATTATTTTATGTAATTTGACCATAATTTAACAATTAAACTTGCTCAAAAATAATTTAAATTGTAAATTTGTAGTCATTGTTATTATTGTCAAAATGGGCTCATTCAGATTGGTTCATTAATTCACCTAAATTAATTTAATTATTTATTAATGTTTCAATGTTATTACTTAACATTTTTTATTATATTGTAAATGGGATAAATAAAATGAGATTTAAGAAAAAAAATATTATGGATTTATATATTTAAAAGTCTAATCTTATAAATAGATAAATAACACAAAAATATTAATATTAGAAACTTATTTGTTTTTTTTTATTCGGAAATAGACATAAGGGCAGAACAGTCATCACACACCAATCTCTAATATCTTTTCTTAAAACACACTGAGACACGTAATAGAGAGAGAAAACAGAAATTGAGAAAGGGCAGAGATGCTGAGAGAGAAGAAAGCGAGAAATGTAGCTCTGTTAGGATTTGCAACACACACTCTCCGGCCACCACACACGACGGGGCTCAACCACACTCACCGATCAAAACAAAGATACTTTTATAGAGACACACAAGTAAACTGTATAACTTCGAAACTTTTTTATTCAACCCACAAATGAAATATTACAACTGTATTTATATTGAAATGATAAAACTGAACTGAAAACTACCCTGTTTTGTTTATTTTAACACTCCTCCTAAACAAAACAGTAAGGAAAACATGATTTCTTTTGAAAAAAAAAAACATTTTTCCATCGATTGATCGGTGAAAAACACCAACTCCGGCGAACCACCGCCACTTCTACCGATGAACAATCGGTAAAAACTCTTCCTTTAGCCTTGAACAAGTTTTTCAACCGAATAAAAGTGCGAAAACTTCTTCCACTGAGTTGAGCTTTGCTTCTGGATGAAACCTCTAAGTTTTCGTTACTCCTTTCTTCGAATCTACTTCGATCTTCAGCTTTTCCACTCCGATCTGCTTTCTAAGAGTTAGAAAGCGTTCTCCTTTTAGTGCCTTAGTAAGAACATCTGCAATCTGGTCTTCAGATCTGCAGTACTCCACTTCCAGCTTCCCTTTGCTAACCTGCTCCCTTATAAAATGGAATCGTGTCTCTATATGCTTGCTCCTACCATGTGCTGTAGGATGCTTGCTTAGGTCGATGGCTAACTTGTTGTCAACAAGCAGTCTCATCTTCCCTTTAACTCTTATCCTCAATTCTTTCATTAAAGACTCAAGCCATACTGCCTGACACGTGGCTTCACATGCAGCAATATACTCTGCCTCACATGAGGATAGCGCTACAACTGGCTCTTTTGTAGAGCTCCATGAAATTGGTGCTCCTTCCAGAAAAAATACATATCTAACTGTACTCTTTCTATCACCCTTGTCACCACACCAATCTGAATCTGAATACGCAATCACATGAGCCTCTCCTCCTGATTCATTCTTAGGCAGTAAAATACCATAGCTTGTGGTACCTTTTAAGTACCTCAATATCCTTTTAATTGCATTTAGGTGAGATACCCTGGGATTCTGCATAAACCTACTCACCAAACCCACACTATAGCTGATATCTGGTCTCGTATTGCACAGATATCTCAAACTCCCAACCATTCTTCTATACTCCGTAGGATCTACAGCCTCCTCCTCAGGATCCCTCTCCAATTTCAACCCCACTTCTGCTGGGGTATTAGCAGAATTACACTGACACATGTTAAACTTAGTTAGCATGTTCAATGTGTATCTAGATTGATGTACAAGCATGCCTCTGTCAGTTTTGGTGAACTCAATTCCTAGAAAATAACTAAGTTCACCCAAATCACTCATCTCAAACTCCTGTAGCATTTGTGCTTTCAACCTAGCAACCCTTTCACTACTACTTCCAGTAATCAACAAGTCGTCTACATATAGGCACACAATCAATCTTTCTTCACCTTCATTCTCCTTATAACTCTGAACATACACTCCATGTTCAGAAATATACTTCTCAAGCCCAATACTACTCATGAACCGGTCTATTCTCTGGTTCCAAGCCCTTGGGGCTTGCTTGAGTCCATACAATGCCTTCTTTAACCTGTACACCTTGTTTAGATGCCCCTTTACTTCAAAACCTTGAGGCTGGACTACATACACTTCTTCCTCCAAGTCCCCATTCAGAAAAGCTGACTTTACATCTAATTGATGTAGAGTCCAGTTGTTCTGAACAGCCAAAGAAACACCAGCCTCACAGTCTCCATTCTGGCCACAGGTGCAAATACTTCCCCATAATCAATCCCAGCTTGCTGCAAGTACCCTTTGGCCACTAACCTGGCCTTGTAGCGAACCACCACACCTTGTGGATTTATCTTAGACTTATAAATCCATTTCAGTGCAATTGGTCTCTTGTTAGGTGGCAGATCTGTTAATTCCCAGGTCTGATTCTTCTCAATTGACCCAATCTCCTCCTCCATAGCCTTACACCATCTCTTATCCTTCACTGCTTCTCCAAACTCCACGGGTTTTGCTTCTGCTATTAAAGTAAAATGCACAAGGTTTCCCTTAGATGAAACAGTTGCTTCATAGACTAAATCATAGTCTCTTAGGTGAGTTGGTAACTGGGTCACCCGAGAAGACCTCCTAACACTCTCTTCCTTCCTGCATGCCTCAGTTTCTGCTGCAGGTTCTTCTTCTTCCAACTCAATGGTTGGTCCTCCTTTCACATCTGACTCCCACTGCCACTCTCCAGTTTCATCAATTTTTACATCTCTGCTGATTGTGACTGCTCCTGTTTTAGGGTCATATAGTTTGTATCCACCTGTTACATGGTATCCAATTAAAATCAATGGAACACCCATGTCATCTAGCTTCTTCCTTTGTTGTTCTGGAACATGTTTGTAACATAATGAACCAAAGATCTTCAGATGCTTGACATCTGGCTTTATTCCAGACCAAGCCTCCTCTGGTGTGACCCTATTTAGTCTCTTGGTTGGAGATAGATTCAACACATAAACTGCTGTCATTACAGCTTCACCCCATAGAAACATTGGTAGCCCCTTACTCTTCAACATACACCTGACCATGTTAAGAATGATCCTGTTTTTCCTCTCTGCTGCCCCATTGTGTTGAGGTGTGTAGGGAGGAGTTACTTCATGGACAATTCCCTCCTTTTCACAATATTCTTTGAAATCAGTGGAGGTATACTCCCCTCCTCCATCTGTTCTCAGTATCTTCAAATTCTTTTCACTCTGCCTTTCAACCATCTTCTTGAATTTCTGAAACTGCAGCAACACCTCACTTTTCCTTTTTAATAGGTAGACCCAACACTTTCTAGTCCAACCATCTATAAACAACAGAAAATACCTGCTGCCAGCAGGTGTTTCTACCTGTATAGGGCCACAGACATCTGAAAATATCACTCCCAACTTCTCTGCAGATTTCTAGGGTAAGAACCTCTGAAAATTGCCACGAGTCTGCTTGCATTGAACACATTCTTTGTAAACAGTCCCTAAAATATCTATTTTTGGTAAGCCAATCACCATTTTTCTCTGACTTAGCATAGATAGATCCTGGAAATTAAGATGCCCAAACCTGAGATGTCACAACCATTCTTCTTCACCCTCTGCTGCAGTAAAACAATGATGATTTACTGCCCCCATAACAACCTTGAAAGTTCTGTTCTGTGACAGTGGTGTCTGTAATACAACCTTCTCATCCAGATTCAGGATGCTGAGACGATTGTCCTCCATATTTATCTTGTATTTTTTCTGCAAGAGCTGCCCAAGACTAAGCAAATTAGTCTTTAGTCCAGGTACATACAGTACCTCCTCAATGATCACTTCCTTGCCATCTTCTCCCCTTAACACCACTCTGCCAAATCCCTCTGCCTCCAAGCTGCTGTTATCAGCAAAACCTGATTTTTCCCTGCTCAACTTCCTTCATTTTTACAAACCAGTCTTTCCTTCCAGTCATGTGGGTGGAGCACCCAAAATCTAAGTACCAAACAGTACTTTCTGGAGGTTTGTCATCAACCTGTGTCATTAACATCACTGCCTCTGAGTCAGACTCTTCCTCCTAGGCCATATTTGCCCTCTTCTTGGGTTTATTTTTGGCCCCTTCTCCATCCCAACACTCCTTAGCATAGTGGCCATACTTCTGACAGTTGAAACACTTAACCTTTTTCTTATCAAACTTCCATTCTCCTTCTCCCTTGTTCGGTTTCTTGCCTTTTCCAGACTCACTGGACTCTTCTCCTTGCTAGTCCTGAGAGTCTTTCACTTTCTTACCTCCTTTACCCCCCTTCTTGAAACCTTTTTTTTCTTTCCACTGCGATCTGGCCTGCAAGGCTTGTTCCTGACATTGTCTACGTTCATTGAGGCGTAACTCATGTGCCTCTAATGAATGCAGCAGCTCCTCACTGTCAATGACTTCCCTTCTTCTGGTTTCCTCAATTGCAGCAGCCACATAGTCATATCTAGGGGTTAAGGTTCGTAGAATTTTATCCACCATGTATTCATCCGCCATTTTATCACCACACGCCCTCATCTTGTTCACCAACTCTTGTACTTTGTCAAAATATCCAGATATAGTCTCACTCTCCTCCATAATAAGAGTTTCAAACTGTCTCCTCAAAGCTTGTAGTTTTATCTTCGTGTTTCTGTCTCCATCACCATAGGTTTTGACCAAGATACCCCAGATCAACTTTGCTGTAGCAGCATTAGAAATCTTGTTCAAAATCTTTTGACTCACACACTGATACATTAAGAATCTGGCCTTACTGTCCAGTTTTTCCAGCATCTTGTGTTCCTTCTTCTGTTCTTGGGTTGCCTTTTCACTCAACTCAGGCACTCCATCTTCAATGACTTCCAACACATCTTGAAACCCAAAAACGACCCACATCTTGATCTTCCAGTCAGCAAACTGTTTGCCATCGAACATAGGAAGTGGCCCCTGAATTCCTCCAACTCCAGCCATCTCTTCTTGCACTGATCTTGATAAATCTTGATATGTTTACACCTTAAAGAACCCTTCTTTTTTTTTTCACTTCTAGATTCACACACCTCCAAAAGCACCCACTATCATGTACACCCCAGGCCTCACAACTTCGCTCTAGATACCATATTCGGAAATAGACATAAGGGCAGAACAGTCATCACACATCAATGTCTAATATCTTTTCTTAAAAAACACTGAGACACGTAATAGAGAGAGAAAACAGAAATTGAGAAAGGGCAAAGATGCTTAGAGAGAAGAAAGCGAGAAATGTAGCTCTGCTAGGGTTTGCAACACACACTCTCCGGCCACCACACACGCGGGGCTCAACCACACTCACCGATCAAAACAAAGATACTTTTACATAGACACACAGGTAAACTGTATAACTTCGAAACTTTTTTATTCAACCCACAAATGAAATATTACAATTGTATTTATACTGAAATGATAAAACTGAACTAAAACTACCATGTTTTGTTTATTTTAACATTTTTTACTTGTTTTTGGGTTATATTTAGATTATATAGTGCTTTTTTTTATTTTGAATTGTCTTTAGAGTTTAGGATAAAATTTATTTTGATTTGAATTATAAAAGGATTGTAATTTTTTTGTATTTTGAAAAAACAAACTTGTAATTAAAGGAGTTATTGAACCAATCCATTTAACTCACTCATTCGTGATAGACCAGATCAAGTTTGAATGTTTTTAACTCGCTAAAAATTAAGTTAGATTAGATTAATTCATTAAATGACCAATCCATGATAAACAGGACCGAAGGAGGATACCCACTCTCACAACACTAGTCATTCAACACTATACTTATTAAAACATTACGCATAGACATAGTGATTATAGACAAAAAGAATTATTAATTATGACTGAGCTCCGCTAATGCATATTTGCGCATATTAGTAACTAATATCAAATATTTAGTAAAATCAAGACTTGAAATTAAGTCTAAGATCCATTTGTTTAAACTTAAGAAAATATTATAAATTTTAACTTATATTTTAGAAATTAATAAAAATGAAACTTTGTCTAATTACAATTATAAAGATAACACTATTTAACTTATACGATAATTTTAATTAAATTTTTCAAAAAAACTACTTAAAACAACTACAAAATATTTTTAGAAATTTACAGACACATTTTATTGTTTTTCCAAAATGAAACCAACTTCCTATGGAGGCGGAAAACTAAAATAAAGGGTTGCCTTGCAATGTCTGGAAATTGAAATATAATGTTAAAAATATTCTAAATGTAGTGAAAATAATGTGCACGAAGTTCTGCTGTAGATCTACTATCAAACAGGAATTAAACTTTACAGCAATATAGATTTGCTATCAAAACTCAAAAATATCAATAGCAGGCTATTAGTTCATATACATTTTTCAAACCAAAGCCAACATGCTAGCACAGGTTCAAGAGATTTTTTCATCTGTGTTCTATAAAATTTGTATGATTCAGATTAAAAACTCGTTCCTATCCCAAACAAATAACCATAACTCAATCCTTGTACATACTTTCCTCTTTCACAAATCATAACCGAAAGTACATCACTTCATATTTCGATCAAAATCTACAGAAGCTGATTGATACCTCATCAATACCTCATCATATTTTTATATTTGCCAAAATCCTTTCCGATTGACTTGGCAAATAGGTCACCCTGAGAACAAACACCAAAACCACTTGGTCAAGGATTCATGCACAAAAGAAGCCAGTTCATCCACTATTGAAGGAAAGAGAAAATTCTGTCGTGTCGATAGTCCACATATTTCTGCAATAGTCACCTTAATGCATCAACCATTCTACAGTCATGCTTCCTGCGACGGCATCTATGATGAGATTTTTGATCTAGCAAGGTGTTCTCCCCAACCATCTCCCTTTTAGAATCTACAGCCGGGGCAATGAAGGTAAAGTCAGTCTATGAAACAACCAATTAGAGTCCTGGTTTTATATGCAACAAATGCCTTAATAGATAATACTTCAAAGATTTTGTATGAAATCCAAAACCATGAACAATTTAGAACCTTTCAACCTAGCAACTTTTGCATGACGCATTGGTTTGTGTGTCCGAGTCACGTGCAACAGAGGCTCAGGAAAGCTTACAAGGGAAATATTTAGCTTCTAATACTAGTGAGAAAAAAAAAAACATACAAAATGAACGTTCCATTTAAACTCTCATGGCATGCAATAGAGAAGCAATACAAAAATCTTCAAGGTTAAAACAGCAGATGCAAAACGCACAATCTGTTGTAAATGTATTCTTTATTTTTCTAGTGGTTAGTCAACATCTTCAAGATATTCCACCTAAAAAGTTACTGTCAAAACAGCAAGGTAATTTCAAACATCCTTCCTTTTTTTCTGAAGGTCAATAGCTTTTGCCACAAACATTCTCTCAATGATATTTCACTTTCAGCACACCATGGACTAATCTAAACACAGTCAAAACTTCAGTAGCAACTACCATACAATTATACTGTTTCATTCATCAACTTGTGTTCATTGAGATCCCAACCCCCAATCTTCAAACCTAAATTTTGCAGATAGTTATAGAGTTCCTCGGCACAGTCTCCAAACATCTTGCCATGTATCTAGAAAGAGGGCATTAACTTCCTTCAGAACAAAAAACAAATTCGGTGGCCCTTTTTCTAAAGGAAGCTAATGGAACAAACTATACTTTAGATCTACCCACTGAAATACTACATGGTTGAAAAGGGTAGGAGGATTTGAGGCAATAGATTGTCACCGTTGTTTTCCCAACAAGTAGAAACTTAAATAGAAAAGGGTCCGGTAATAAGTTGGGATGCAGATTAGATGATCCTTTTATTCACCAACCAAATGGTTTCCCCCAATATACACAGCATGATGGAATCCAAGCATCACCCTTCCAGGATCAAATATCACTGAGACTAAGTTGGGTTTGGGGGCAAATCAGGAATAAATGACTTAAGTTTTATTAAAAAAGTAGATGTTTGGAACAACAAGATGAGAAAAGAATTTTACAGGACCTATACATTTTCCTCTTTAAGGAGTAAACTTCATTCAAAGGGAGAATATAATCACGTTCTCCAGCCTGAGTCCTGAGTTTCATTTTCATATAAATAAACTTTCATTCCATATAATCCAGCAAAGCCTGATTATTATACCACATGTTCTCTGGCTTCAGCCTCGAGTCTCTTCTCTGCAGCCTCTACGGTTAACAATTTAAACCCATGGCAGCTGGAGTTATTCACCGGAAACAGTGCTGCCATTTTGATGGGTTCCAAGACTGACTCATTTGTTATGCAGTCGTTGACTTTGTTTGTAAAGCCAACTGCTTCAAAGATGTGTTTCTTTGAGGCACAGCACCACATGGTTGTCATGTTCCGGATCACATGGTTAGGGATGAGGTATGTGTGGACAAGGGTCCGACCCATCTCGGGCCACTTGCTTGTAGCAAAAAACCATCCTATGAACAGAATCTCCATGACTATTCCTTTGCTGTCAAAATGACCAATGTAAACGTTCTGCTAATTTTTCTTTTTTACATTTTTAGAACTAGAACTTTATTTAACTCCCAACAAATCTTAAATGTTAACGTGTAAGACAATTTACTCCGTCAATGTTTGCTATAAAAAGTTGATTAGTCTCCCAAACATGGACAGTTTTTTTCTTTTCCAGGAACCCTAAACAGCATCATGGCAAAGGCAAAACAACAGACACGTCTAGGAGAAATACGTTATATTCAATTCTTCCTTCAAACAAAGGCTCAGAAAGCATATCCAAATATAAGGAGAAACAAACTCACTAACCCAATATTTGGAATACTACAACTTCAGAATCAAGCAGTATCCACCTGAAATGAAATATCTTACCAATGCCATAAAAACAGGTAGCGTTTATAGACCAGGGTTCAACGTAGTGGCCATAGCCGACCAAATAACAGGTTAAATAGCAGTTGTTTGTGTTGATTGCATAAAAGCCCTCCAAATAAAGACATTATTGCTCGGGGATCTGGTTTGCGATTTCAAAATTTCAAAAATGAAATCTACAGCTGTAATAGTAGTGAAAACTTTAAAGTGGGAGGACTTGGATTCGGAAGATGATGAGTGATAGTTCATGATGCCTATCTAAGACTTGAATATTACTTTTTTTCATATTTGTCTGGATTGGTGTGTTTTGTTCAAGGCACTAATATTGTTAATTATGATGTCATAAATTTTGAGTTATTTCTATAGCATTTCAGAATTTATATGTATATAGTATGCGTTAAATAAGGTACATAAAAATTTACAAAATAACAGCTATCCCGCTATCTGCTATTCCACTATCTAAAATCCTAATACAAGGTTTTAGCGCCACGCTGCTAGGCGGAATATTACCCCCAAAGTGATTTGCCAAAGAATTCAATAACAATAATCCAAACAAGTTTTGTTAAAGAACTCGCAGACAAAGAAAACCAATCGTTTTATGCTAAAGATTCTAAACAAAATTTCACCCGCACCTACTAGAGAAATTCAACAAAAGTAAAAGCAAAGCAACAAGTTGGCGACTATACACACAGGAAGCATCACACACGAGTTTCCAAAGACACAGAAAGAACTGCAATAGAAGGAAAGGACCCAAAACGGAAGAAGCTTTACCTCCAAATTGATCGCCCCAAAACAACAGCCTGGGATCATCTTCTTCTTCATCAAACTCATCGCCATATCCAAACTCAGCATCCCCACGATAACCCGGTTCACTCCCATACCCCGATTCATTCCCATTCGCGTCAGAACACCCACTCACCCCAAACCCCACACCTACGTTCTCCCTCTCGCCATCCCTGTCTCTCTCCCTCCTCGAATTCTTCGCCTCGCTAACATCCGAAGACCAATTCGAATCGCCGTTGCCGAAGAGCTCACCGCTGGAGTCGGTGCCCATGGCCACCGGGAAGTCGGAGCAGGTGCCGTAAGCGGCGGATGCCCCGACTGAGCAGCAGCGCCGCGTGCCACTCCGGTCGCTGCTGCGGCCGGACACAGATCTAGAGCCGCGGCGGCGCCTCTTGCGGGCGACAAGTCGGTAATTGGTGGGGCGATGGTTGGGGTTGTTTGCGGCGGTGTTGTCATCGGCGTCAGCTAGGGTGAGTTTGGTGATGTCGAGGGAAAAGGACGTGGTTGCGCGATCGGAGAGGCAGGGGCGCTTGTAGTAGTAGGGTTTGGGGTGGGGCCCATCTTGGAGCTTGAAGGGTTTCCAGCTGCGGAGCTGCAACATGCAGGAGTCTATGGAGTGGCGCGAGTCCAGAGGCTTGTGCGACATGGATTGAGTCATCAGAGATACAGCAGATGAGTTGTGAAACTGTGTGGTGAGAAGTAGCAGATCACGGGGTGCTCTTTCCTCTGCGGGATTTTGATTCGGAACTCACAGGAAATGATATTTTGCAACCACAACACTCTTTTGGGTCCCGCCCTCACCACCTCCACGAAACATCCTTTTCTTTTTCACAACATACACCAAATCACTGATCTTGCTTTTGGTGGATTTGGTGTTACGAATAAAAAATACAGAATATCATTTGCTGCTTTTCTGTTTTCCGGTTAATTATCGGAAAAGACTTTTCACTCAAGTACCATTCACATACGACAAACAAAGTATACATTTTTACTTAATCTTTACTTGGACTTTAAAATGACTATTATTCTCCATCACTCCAACATCCAAATTCAACAAATGATTATACTAAAAAAAATCTGTAGATATTAATTTAAGATTTTTTTTCTTTGTTACCGGATATAGGGGCTGGATTAGTATATAGGTGACAAAATCCTAAAGATAGTTTGATGACAAGATCTAAGCCGATTTTGATTCTTCCTTTATTCGAAAAGTTTTTATTATTAAGAGTGAGAGATTTATCTACAAAAAGATTTATTCACATTCAAGTTAGTAAGATCGTTAGATTATTATATCGTTGAGTTTTTTCTGTACAGGGTTATCCAGTTATCCTTGTGCTATCAAGACTGTTCGGCTACCTTTACGCTATCAAGGTCGAGCATTCCATTTTTTTTTACTGTTGAATAGTTCTAGTGTATTAGGACATTGAGCTCCTTCGAAATGAGTACTAGTATCTCGTTTTGTTTTTTGATGTGAGGGTGTCGTGATGCCAATTTCATTTGTGTTTTGTGTTGTTCTTGGATTTGGATGCCAAGTTGATCTTGTACTCGATAATGGGACGCCGAGCTTTTTTCTGCTTTGGCGTTTGGAACACTTGGCTTCTTTTATACTTGATCACTTAAACTCTGAGCTAATCATACATTGGGATATTGTAGTATTGAGTTGTCTTGTGGTCTTTTGCTTTCGACTTTTCTATTGTAGGGTTATGGGAATCAATTAGTCTTTATTTTGTCATTTCCACACTTGTTTCTTTATGCCGCGTTAGCTCACACCTATTTGGGTTAGATTCTTTATTGAAGGAGTTGAGTAGTGTGTTGGCCAAGCTTTGAGGTTGAACTTTATTCTCTAGTGGTTGGATTTCGTGGTCAAGCTTCACGGTCGAGCTTTATTATCTAGTGGTCGGGTTTCACAGTCCAACTTTATTCTCTAGTGACCGACACGGTCGAGCTTTGTTTGCACTCTTACCCCAAGATAGTAATTGTACTTCATTCTCCTCTCATACTCGGATACATGCCAAGTTGATTTTTGTGCTCGGGCGAAGGGTTGGGCTTCTTGTGTTCTTAGTCTAATGCTTTAAGTTGTCAGTTGTACCTCTACTCTTCTAAAATTTTCTTCCAAACTCTTTCTTCTCAAGATTTCTCACTTGATTTTTCTTCTCTTTGTGCAGAACAAGCTTCCCTCCCATGGCTATTTATAGTCCAAAAATTTTACTATTCAAATTATTTTTTTAATATTATTTATTATTTTAATATTATTTTATTAATATTTTAATCACCACTTGCAACACCACTTGCAAATCTTATCCTTCCTTAATCATGATACTCAGAGATTCTTATCCTCTCATTATTTTTATTTTTTTTTTCGTTTTTACTATTCACTTTTTACTATTCATTTTTTTTAAACAAAACCTTCTAAAATAAGTTCTCAGAATTTTAAACTCCTCCTCTTGAAATTATAATAATTTTCTATCATAAATTTAAATTTTTATAACCTTAATTATATTTTCTATTCATTAAAATTATTAATACCAATAATAATGCTAAAATTTGCTATTAATTTTTTTTTAAATAGATATTTTTCATGGGTCTTACATTCTCCCCCAACAACAAAAATTTTCGTCCTCGAAAATTCATCATTTCAAGGAAACCAATGAGGTCATGACTGTTTCACATGATCGTCTAGTTCCTTTGTAAAGTCACATGTTCCAAACTACTACGACTAAGTTGATATTTCTGCTAAACCATTTTACCTGAGCCTTCTATACCAGATGGTTAAACTTCTACTAAGAGACCCTTTGAATATCTTATACTTCCAAAATATGAGAAAGATCATATACCTACTATCATTAATTAATTTAATTTTTTTTATTTACCGATACTATTGAAGCCTCCGGTATTCATGACCGAAACTGTGGACACAGTGAAATTTTTGGCTATAAAAGGAGGAGCGGACTGCGTTGAGCGACACTTTGAGGCGTTGCAATGTTTGAGTGTGTGAGAGAGTGAGAGTTTCTGAGTCTGAGAGTTTGTGAGATCCGAGTATGAGCGATATCCTACTTCGAGTGTGTATAAGAGTTCCTCAGTGAACCCTCTGCCAAGTGAGACTCTGCCTCTTCTTCCGCGTTCGTAAGTTTCTCTCTCTCTCAACCCTTCTTCTCTTTGTTCATGCTTTTCTTTTATGCTTTTCTACTTTATGCTTCTTTAGTATTATGTTCTTTACTTCTCTTTCCTTTTTCTCTTTTTCTTACTCGTTATATAAATGTGGTCATATTAATGAATACTTTGTCTTAAAACACGAGGTATATAGGCTGGAAAACCGTTGTTAATCTCTCTTCGTTTGAAGGTATGACAGAGACATTCGGGTAGAACAACGCCATGTATCCCAGTTAAAACAAAGCAAAACAAATTTTTATTGTAATTTAAACAAACAAAAAAATACATACTCTTTGGACTTAGATCTAGTTAGGATCCGTTGCGAGGACCGTGAAACAAATCTATTTCTGGACATCGAGACTTAAAGACTGGACAATGAAAATTAAACTAAAAGAGAAGAAGCAAAATGGAAGACGTGACTTAAAATGGAAACTTGTCTTGAACATAACAAATCTTTTTACTTTTACTTCTTTTTTTTATAGAAGAAGTATGAACAAAAACTTAGAAAAAATGGATATTGAAGCCAAGACGAGTTATAAACGATGGAGGTCCACCCCGGAACAAGTTAACATCTTGTTGAACATCTTTAACCATGGGATCATTAATCCTAGTCGAGATCAGATTCGCGAGATTGCAGAACGACTCAGGGACTATGTTGAAATCGGAGAATACAGTGTTTATTGCTGGTTTCAGAACCATGGAAACCGAGTAAAGCATCGACGCTTGCCGCAAGATGTCTCCATTACATCTGGACCTTCATACTCCCTCCTACTGTCGTTTATGTATGGTAAACATTTTTTTAATTTCTTTATTTATTTTATTTTATTTATCTCTGACTACTATTATTTTTTTTATTTTTTATTTTTTTATTTTCTTTTTTGCACACCCGGAGATCCTTCATGGGTAATTCCACAGGCTCCAAGGCTCCTAGATCTCTTTCCCATCCCCACTATACCTGAAGAAGAAAAGAAAGTCACTCAACCCATGTCGTGTCGCATCAAAGCTCCTTCCACGGAGCTTTCTTTGAGATTTTTGTCTCCTTAAGGGGACTAAAATTTATTTTATTTTATTATTATTATTATTTTTATTTATTTATTTATTTATTTTGGACTGTACCCTTAACGATCACTTGTGGCCGACACTTGAACATTTTATTTTATTTATGCACTGTGATCATTATTTGTTTTGTTTTATATGTTAGTTAATGATTTTTCTACAGCTCTATACGATACGATTGCTTAGCACATTGGTGGTACCATGAGGACTGAGGCATCAGGTTATACTTATGGGATTCAGACTGTACAAAGTTGCATCATTTGAAAAAAACGTGTAGTCCCAATAACTTTATGGACCTGTGAGTTATTGAACTATATATATTTGTCAAATCATACACCATTGTTTTATTCATTTTCAGTAATGAAATTGAAATTACTTTGAAAATAACTCTCACTTGTATACTCTTATGCTAACACATATCTGTAATTCAAACTGAAATCTAAATTATAGTGGAACAACTAGCATAATAATATTACTACTTTCAAATGGCTACACAAGCTATCAGATAAAAATATATATCATATCTTACAGAACTCAAAAGGATTGAGTATTATAGGATCATAATCATCGATATGGCCTTATCAACTAAATGCACATAACACATATTAGTAATACCACAATCGTGAAACAAGAGCAAATAAGATTATATCCTTCAAAGTATCTACATAAATTATACTATTAAGCGCGCCAACAATATATACATTCAAGTATCACCAATCATACATATATAGACTAGCTTTTAAACAACCCTAATCTGTATACATTTATATTTCCTAATTTCTCCTCTTACAACCTTACTCTTAAAGGTCAAAGAATTTATGGATCATCAAAACATGTCATAGCACTGAAACCATTGTGCCAACCGCCACTCTATTCAAGAGCTTTTCCAAGCAAGTACATTTCCTAACCATTTAACCATGTTAGTTCCCACCACTCACCTAGAGAGATTATCAGGGCAATTCCCACCACTCAAAGAGCTTATCAAGGCAACTCCCACCTTTCATTTAGTGATCTTATAAGGGTTGTTACACATTCTCCTAAGGTGTAGTGTTGTCCCCCACTACTCACTATCTAGGGACCTTATCAGGGCAAGTACACAACGCCACCCCCCATCTCCCATCCGGAGCTGCACCGAACAAGTGTAAGTGTACCTCCACCACTCTCCTAGGAAGCTTATCAGGGCTGACAAACACAACGCCATCTTAATTATAACATGATTCCCCAAATCAATACCATCTTCCAAGGATTTCCAACATATGCCAATTTGCGTTAAATCCCAAAATCACATTCAATACATTTTTTTTTGTTCTTAAAACTTCTAGTTGGCTACATTCAATTTTAAATTTAGAAAGACATGACAAATCATGTCACCTAGACTGAAATCTTCACGGAAAGGCAGGTCAAACACACAACCAGCAGGTCATCCTAAGGACGAACTGCTCTGATACCATTAATGTAACATCCCCATAATTTAACACTTAATTTATTTTATATATATAAATAATATGAGAACTGTAACATTTACACAATCTTCCATAAGGAAATATAAAGGATTTCATGTTAATTACACCTTTTAAACTCAGATTTCAACTTCTCATCTATAAAGATAACTCAGACTCTTATCAACTATTCTTTTGCCTCTATCTTCACTTGAACTAGATTAGACGACATTCCTCCATCTCTATTTCAGACTCAATCTCTTGCTTCGAATTTGTTCCCCTGACAACCCTCTAGAACCTCTACTCTTCTAAAATTTTCTTCCTAACTCTTTCTTCTCAAGATTTCTCACTTGATTCTTCCTCTCTTTGTGCAGAATAAGCTCCCCTCCCATGGCTATTTATAGTCCAAAAGTTCTACTATTCAAATTATTTTTTTAATATTATTTATTATTTTAATATTATTTTATTAATATTTTAATCACCACTTGCAACACCACTTGCAAATCTTATCCTTCCTTAATCATGTAACTCAGAGATTCTTATCCTCTCATTATTTTATTTTTTTTTCGTTTTTACTATTCATTTTTTTTAAACAAAACCTTCTAAAATAAGTTCTCAGCATTTTAAACCCCTCCTCTTGAAATTATAATAATTTTCTATCATAAATTTAAATTTTTCTAACCTTAATTATATTTTCTATTCATTAAAATTATTATTACCAATAATAATGCTAAAATTTGCTATTAATTTTTTTTAAATAGATATTTTTCATGGGTCTTACAGATGGCACGTTACCTGTAACGTTAACATTTATTCAACATATAGATAAAATTCATCCATTTTATGCTTACCGATATAGCTTGCGGCATTTGCAGCAGTTTGTTTCTATCTTGTGATGTGGTAGGACTTGGATGTGATAATATACTAATATTCCTTCATGGTCGAGCTCATCCTCTACGGGCCAAGTTTCGCAGTCGAGGTCCTTTGCAGGTCGAGCTTTGAGGTCGAGGTCATCCTATGCAGGCCAAGCTTAGCAATCGAGGTCATTCTTTGTAGGCCGAGCTTCATGGTCGAGGTCATGTTATGTGGGCCGAACTTCGCGGTCAAGTCTTTTTCTTTCTCTTTTTAGTAAGATCAGTTCCTTTTCCTCTCTTTGCAATATATATGCATGTCAAGCTCCTGTTTGAATTGGAGGGAGCGTCCGTGATTTTCTGTAGTTCTATGTCGGGTTATCCTTCTTCGTTCTCTCGGAGTCCGATGTTGAGAAGGTCGGTCCTAACCTTTACTAGATTTTCGTTGGGCTATTAGGTTGTGCAGCTCAACTAGTTGGGCTTCATAACTAAGGTTGGGGAGATGATTTCTCATTTTTTTTTTGCTGATGATGGTGGGGATTGTGTTCATCACCCTCTCAAATTAGGCTCGAGCTTCTGTTGGGTCGGATATGAGCATTTTCCTAGACATCAATTTTTGGTCCTCTGTATTTGCATCATCAATAAACATATAAAAAAGGTACACGCACATTCTACTTATAAGGGGAAGTATCATTGAAGAAGGACAAAGCTTTATGACCATTGAAAATGCTTCTTTTGTCGGTGGCTCAGATCGAAGAGATGGTTCTCCATTCTTCAGACTTGTCAGCTTCTACTGACTTCTGAAGATCATTTTGTTGTTGTGCACAACCTCAATCTCAATATGATATTGCCTACATTGTCCATCATGTTATTCTATGAGCATTTACACCTACTGGTGAAGGGTTGAAACCTACTTAGCCTCCATCTCGTGGGTGAGTTGTGCTAATCTAGATCTTCGGGTGGTGACCATAGGGAGGTGAGGCTGGGGAAACATTTTATTGAAGCCTCACGATAGGTGTCAATGTTGTTACCCAGATCTTGAGCGTGGATTTGCGGACAGATGACAAGATCCTAATGGTGGTTTGATTGCTCCTTTTGCCTGGAAAGAGTCTCTTTATTGTTGAGAGATAGGAGATTCACCTACAAAATACTCTTTGACACTCAAGTCGGTAAGAGACTTATGATATTTTTATAATCGATTGTATTGGTGTTTATGATAGAGTGTGAGAGTGAGTATTCTTAAAGAAATACTAATTATATTTATAGGATCCACATATATCATGAACCTATATTCCTATTAAAATAATATTTATTTAAAAAGTATAATAATAATATAATAAATAGTAACATAATGATAAATAATAACTAATATATCAATCTAGCGAGATTTAGTTATAATATCTTAATATAAGCCAAATAGGGATATGTTTGTGTTTTTTCATAGTAAAGAAGCTTGACTGCATTTTTAATATACCTATTGGACTTGATAGGAATTGGACCAAAATGACAAAAGTTATTACTGTTATGGACCTACAAACGTTATTTACTAAAGTAAACCTAATTCGTGTATGTAAACAAAATCGAGTCTCGAGCCATCAATATGTCAACTATCACTCCAATGAATTTGTACACATTTTTGTTAGAAATCGACTTTTGTTAAGCAATCTCTGTGCAATTTTTCTTTTATTTTTTAAATAGTTTAAAATATTTACTAGATTATATATAACTTTAAATATTTTTAATATATGTAAATAATTAAATTTATCATTATTAAATATAGATTTATGAATAGAAAAATTCGTTGTTAATAAAAATTATAAATTACTTATAGATTTTAAAACATAATTATAAACAGATTTTATCGTGCACTTTACACGATTTGATCATAAATTAAAACAAAAAAATGTGTCACCTTTTTTATCAAAGAATTTATCAATATATAAATATGTCAGTAATAATAATTAAAAATTACTGATAAAATTTACCAACAGATGATAAAAATATTCATTGATAAAACAAAATTAAATTACTAATATATATTATTATTGAATTTTATTGACAAATTTATTATCGAAAAGAAATACTTCTGCTGGTAATTGAAACTTTAAAATTCTTCAATAAAATTCATCCAAAAAAGTTATTTTTGTTAGTAAAGTTTTTTCAATAATTATAAATTTTTTGTGATCATTCTATCTAAGCGTCCTAATTCGATATATTCTTTGTTGTCTTGTTCAACAATATTGAGAACGTTTTAACATCAATTTCTGCAACTTATTCATTATGTATTTGTGAGTAAATGAGAAAAAAAAAGAGAGAGGATAGACATAACAAACTACATAAAAGAAGCAAAATGATACATGTTCCTACTGAAGTGTCGTGTCACATCATTGTATCAAACTCTCATCTCTGATATTAAATAAAAAAGCTAAAAAAAATAATTACTACAAACATATAGGCTAAAAATAATATTAAATCTTATATTTTACCCTGTTGAATGAGCTATCTCTGACTTTTCATCTTAGCATTTTATGCTCCTAAAATGATTTCTCTCAACCTTTATCTTAACCATTTTAGCACGTTGTAACAGTTTTACTATGAATTCGTTAACTTTAACCTAAAAACTTGACAAGAATATATGCTTGTAGAAGCATCTTTATAGGATAATGATACTTTAATAATATTTTTGACAATATTTTAATATTATTTACGTGTTATTTTATAATTAATCTATGATAAATTTTAAGGTTAAATATGTTTGTAGTCCCTATATTTTGGGGCGATTTTGGTTTTAGTCTATTTTCAAACTAATAATTTAGTTCTTTAATTTTAGAAAACTCTGGTCTTAGTCCTTTTTACCAATTTTTTTAACTTTATTTGATGACGTTTCATTATAGCATTTGGATTGTTTACACTGTTTGACACATTTTTGCTTCAATGTTAACTGAGAAACGCGTTTGAAACAATAAATAAAGTTAAAAAAATTTGGTAAAATGGACTAAAACTAGAGTTTTCTAAGGTTGAAGAACTAAATTGTACCTTAATTTGAAAATGGACTAAAACCAAAATCGTCCCCAAAATATAGGGACTAAAAACATATTTAATCCCAAATTTTATGATTATTATTAATTGTGAAAAATTTTAAATCACTCACAAAATGACAAATAGATAATATTAAAATATTATTAAAAAATGTTGTCAAAATATCATTTTATATACTTTATAGAATGAAATAGTTGTTTGATTGTTTTACAACTTTATCAAATATATATGCTTCTAGAAACATATTTAATAAGAATTGGGCTCTATACATACATAAATTGAATCCTGAAGGTTTTAAGCACCAGAGATGGAGATAGTTTTATAACTCCCTTCCACGGCTATTCTTTTATTATAGAATAATGATATTATAATACACTTTTACATCTATTTTGACACATAATATAATATAAAGATAAAATAGTTATAAAAATATAAATTTTTATATTTTTTAAAAAAATAAAATAATAAAGAAATGTATCTGTTATTGATAATGTATCTGTTCTTTTTGTGTTTGTAGGCACAAGTTCCCACTCACACGCATCTCACTCAGTAATTACTTGTGCCATCACGTCTTTGACTCTTTCTCTCTCTTTATAAACGTTTCAATATTTTTTTCTTCTTCTAATGATACTGGTTATAATTTTCAACATAATGGATTTCTTTTGGAAAAATTGGTCAGCAAGTTAATTTCTAACTGATAATCTAACTAGTAGCTTCTAAATAATAAGTTAAGCTAATAGTAATTAATTTTAAACTGATAAGCTGGCTTATTGTATAAGAAATGTTTCTTAAATTATATGAAATAATTTAAATAAGATATAAACTATAAATTATAGATTAATTAAAGTAGTTTGTAACATATAAATTATAAACTTTTAAAATAAATTATTTTAATATTCTTATCAGGCAGATGAAACAGTATAAAATAAAATATTAATTAGAAAATTTTGAAACTTATAAATTATAAATTCTTAAAATAAATTATTTTAATATTTTTATCGTTTTTTTTATTTTAATCAAAACAATTTATAAATTAGCCAAAATAACTGATTTATTTATCCTACCATAAACACAATAAAATTTATTATTATACTTTGTAACATAAATGCTAAACTATTAACACGAAAACTAGGTCCTAAACCTCCTTTGATCCATTACTCTAATTAAACTTAAATAAAAAATATTTTAAAAAGGTTATAGAAATAAATTTTATTAAATTAACCAACATTATATTTCAATTTTCAACCATTAGTGTATTTTACTTCTATAAATTTCAACCAATTAGTTTACTTGTAAATATTTATGATTTTTAATTGATTAAATTGCAACTTATTATCTTTTTAAAAACTACCTATTAAACTGTAATTATAAATACCTTATCAATTTTATATATTATATGTTTACTCTATTTCAGTTTTATCAAAACTAGGTAAAGGTAACATTTAATAAAAGAATAATGATATTTGAAAATTCAATTGATAATATTTTAACATCGTTCATTGTTATTTTGTGATTAGTTTATGTTGATGTTTATAATAATTATTATTAATTATAAAATAATTTTGAACCAATCATATAATGATAATGATAGATACATAAATAATATTAAAATTAGAGCTGTCAAAACGGGTAACCCGGCTCGACCCGGCCCGGCCCACCACGGGTTGGTCATTTAGTGAGCCAACCCAACCCGGCTCATTTATTAGCGAGCCAGAAAAACTTGAACCCGGCCCGACCCACCACGGGTTGGTGGGTAAACGGGTTGGCTCACTAGCCCATTTAATTATTTTTTTTGAAATAAAAAATACAAACTTTCTGTAATTTAAATTTAAACAAATTTCACTCTTAAAAAGTTATGTTAAAGACAATTCAAAATAATAATAAAAAGTACAATATAATCCAAATGTCATCGAAAAACAAACACAAAAACCATACAAATAAGTTTCTTATATTCATCATTTTTTGTTCCTTATCCATTTACGATATTAGAATCTTGAATAGATAAATCCACAATATTATGCTCTCTTGAATCATCCTGAATGTCAAACCTACCTGAATGTAGTCTATCATATCAATTTTTGTAACCCTTGACCCTTGTTCTTGTTGTCTCTAAATTCACTAATAAAGATTTTCCTAATATCAGAACAATTTTGACAATCAATAAAAAAAATATTAGTCAAAAAAAAGAGAACCAATACTCAATAGCATCAACAAAAAATTAATAGTTTAATTTGTAACATAATTTCCCAAATTCAAAGATATCAAAAAGAGCTTGTTCAAATAATATATACTCAAATTGTTTAAATAAAATGAACAAAATCTGATACAAGCATGTCAGAACATGAAAAAAATCATTCCATGTCTTCAAATCCCCCAAAACAAAAAACAAATTCACAAACCCCTATTTTTGTCATTATAGGGTTTTCGAAAAAAAAAAGAGAAGTGAGAAAACAAAAATGTGGAGAAAAGAGAAGAAAAAAGGAAGGGTGTTTTACCTGCTCCTTGAAGAATTTTAGTGAAGTGAGGGTGAGAGCACCGTCAAATGAGAGCAAGTACCATGAGAGTGATTTGTGAGAGCAGATGTTACTTTTTTGTATACACAGTGAGTGAAGAAAAAGTATTTTATTTTTTAGAGTTTCATAAATAAAATAATAAATTAAAAAAATAAAATTAGGTAGGTGGGTTGGTGGGCCAACCCGGCTCACCACGGGTTCAACCCGCATGAGCCGGGTTTAAATGAGCCGGGTTGAAATCTGACCCGCATATAAATGGGTTGTATTTTTCAAACCCAACCCGGCCCGAACCCGTGACGGGCCGGGTTGGCTCGCGGGTTGTGATCCATTTTGACGGCTCTAATTAAAATGTTAAAAAAATATTGTAAACTATAATTATCATTAAAAAAACCATAAACAATAGAAAAATATGAGTATAGCAGCCAGCTGTCTATGGACATAGAAACTGCAGCACCTTGTATTTACATTGGCGGCCAAGGAGAGAAAAATAAGGGGAACTAAAAAGAGGTTTCATTTCAATGAACAAAAGCGACATCACAAGGTTAATTTATCACACCTTGTTTTTACAATTTTTTTCTTTACCATTATCAATAACAGATACATTTTTAATGCAAAGTAATTTCAAGCATTAGAATAATGTATTGAAGAAGAATTTGTTAAAGCTATTTCAGAAATGTATTTTATAAAATGTTATGTTAACAAAAAATTTAAAAATTCTACACTAAAAAATTATTTTGAAAACATCCGCCATCAAATAAAGCATTAATAAAATGAAGAGTAATAGGTATCTTCCTACTCAAGAGTGATATTTATTACAAGAGTTGTTTATATGAAATTTTAATCCCTTTTGCTATTAGTAATATGTCATATCATTTTAACATTTTTTTTTAACTTACACTGTAATTAATGTTTATTTAAACAAATATTTTTTATTCTTAGATAATCTTCATCGTAGTAATTACTCTATAATGTCTTTCTTTGTTTTATATAGGTTCTGAGAGATATTTTTAGAACTTTTAACTTAGTTTTATAAAACTCTCATTTTAATTAATTAATTAATATTTTGTTTTCTTTTTTTAAGATCTATAAAAGAGGTTAAAAAACTAGTTAGCTTTTAAAAACTAAAAGTCTATTATTTTATTATTGAAAAATTGAACTATAAATAGTTTCTAATAATTGAGTTTTTTTTTTATAAAAACACTTTATTTTTTTAAACTCATTTATATTTTCTTTAGGTTTCTAATTTAGTTGTTTATCTAATGGACAATTAAAAATCATCCGTAAGTAAAATCACCCGTGAAATCACAACAGATAACTTTGCATAATTGTCTCATCATAATTTAATCAAGACAAAGTTCACTTCTATTCTATTTTTAAAGGTATTTTAGCATGTTGAGATGTATCTCATTGTAAGGATCATGCATGAACCTTAAAGCAGTCCAAAATGAATCTCTTTTGCAGTTCAAAATGAATCTCTTTTTAGTTATGATCATGGTGATACACTTAGTTCTTTGATATGATATTTGTTTATGTGGTTAGAGTATCCTATGTGATATAGATGAGAAAACACTAGAAGGAAGGTTGAATAATATTTTCAAATTATTTTCGCAACATAGTGTCTGATGAATAAAATTGGTTGAACAATAAAACAATGCATCTAGACACTAGAGTTTATAAGAATTATTTAGAAGGACTTCAAAAGAGTTAGTAAGTTTCTTTAGACTTAGAAGTTGATGTGAACCTGTGTCTTTAAGTAAATATTTGAGTAAAATGTGTTGGATAGAAATGTAATAACACATGTAGTGTGGTTCACAAAACAACGTCTAGTGAGTAGAATAAAATAAATAGTTTAAACGAATTGTTCAGACATTATCTTTTCATGAATAAATAGTTTACAAAACATATAACAAGGTAATGCAATAAACACAAGGTTTTTATAGTGGTTCACTCCAATTGAGCTATATCCAGTCTCTCCTAATAACTCTAGAAAGGTTCCATTAATCTTATCTTAAAGATTACAAATGAGTTTAACCCACTCCTGGTTACACTAAGTATTAACACCACTCCTGGTTACATTGAGTATTATTCTTGACCACTCTTGGTAACTGAGTATTCTTCTTGACCACTCTTGGTAACTGAGTATTCTTCTTGACCACTCCTGCCAACTGAGTATCACCCACTCCTAGTTGAGTATTCTAGCCACTCTTGGGACTTGAGTATTAGGAACACTCTTGGTTAATTATTACTTCACCATTCCTAGTGTGAGTGTTTTAGTTCTCTCCAAAACATACAATGAATCCACAATGGGATCCTTTATAAGGTATAAATGTTTAAATCTCACCGAGAGGATATGTTTACAATTATAATCTAACACTTGTATAGTTACAAACTCTATTAACTCTCCCAAAGAGAATAAATGTAATGAAGTGCAGTCTTGTAACTTGGAGGTTGCTTCCTTTTCGAAGAGCATTAGACGATGTAAGCTTGATGATCATCAATGTTGATCTTCAATCTTTTTGCTTGTAATCTTTATCTATTCTCTTTAGTGAGGTTGATTTTTCTTGACATGAGAAGCATATGACGATGTAAGCGTGAAAAACAGTAGGATAATACTTGCTCTTTCTTTCTTCTCTTCTCTTTTTCATTAAAATTGCTTTCTTGATTAAAGAGCTTCAGACGGTTTGAGCTCTTAGCAGCAACATTGTTGAATATTCAATTGATTTTCATGTGCATTCTCCTTCTCTTCTCCATTCCCTCTGGATGGAAGAGCTTTAGAAAATATGTATGATCTTGGTGAGCAATAGAGTGAATATTCAATACATTCTCTTTTTTTTTCTTATCTTCTTTTCAGTATGCTCTCAACTTCATTCTCTTCTTCTTCATTTCTTTTCAACCTCTTTTTCTTTTCTTCTTTTCTTCTTCTTAAGAAATTTGATCCTCTATGGATGGATGAGCATCATACATTATGAGCTTGAGGAGCAATAGATGTTTCATTACTTGTTTATTCTCTCTCTTCTCTTCTTAACTTCCTTTCTCTTGGACATTATCGTCATTAGGACCTTCATTCATCCCTTTTTCGTCTCTGTTTCATTAGCCTTCTTTCTTATTTAAACCTTCTTCATATAGCCTTCTAGAGAGATGACTGTTAGATATGGAGTTGACCTTTGGATAAGCTTCATAGCGCTTTTTGGTAGCTGGTCACCTTCATGCCTTGTCATGCAAAAGTATAGTGCTTTATCATATATTGATTGAAGTGTAGCTTGTACAACATGTTAGAGTAGAAGTCTTCACTTAAAGATATTCTCATAATGTTCTTTGCTTCTCTCAATGTTTTTTTTATCCACATATGCATGCAGTTGTTTTGTTAACCCATTATATATTCTTGTTTTACCGTACATACATTAAATGATATTAAATGTTTTGATCGTTTTATGAATGTTAACTTGTACTATATGTTCAACACATTTTTGTCACACATCTTATCAACAATAATTATATCATTTTAGCATAACCTTCAAGTATTGCTAAACGATGTAAAGCACATTGACATTCGTTGTGAAGCGTTAGACACTTATAAATGAAAGGATGTTTAAGATAATATATTTGACTTGCTTTTCATTAGATGATATCTCCTCATGAAACATTTTCTCTTCTAACATTGATTGGATATAGACCATTAAGCTTAAGTGTTTTATCTTTTCTTAATGATAAATATGTTAATTTTAGAGCTTGAGATCTTATTATGATGTTTTGCACATTTTTCCTTTGATGATGCCTATTATAAAACATCTTTGTAAAACAAGTTTTTTCCTTGGAAGGTATTTTCACACTCATTTGTTTTACAAGATTCATTTAGACACATCTCATCTTATCACTTTGTGAGTAGATATTTTAAGCATAATGTCTTATAAGTTCATATAGGTTTTTCCTACTAATTAGACGCTTCTCTCAAGAACACGTCATATCATTTTAGCTCATCTCTTTCTCTAAGACATTATCTTAGTAAAATGTTTTTCTTCTTGATCTTTTAAGGCTATTCTTTTACAAAGTGTTCTTGTGAGCTTTTCTCACATTGATTAGACGATTTTCACTTGTTAGACCTTGTAGCTTGGGAAAACGTTGTTTGCAGGATTTCTTATGATAAAATTTTTGGTTAATGCTTAAACATTTTCGAGCATTATTCTCTTTAGGCTTTCAGCTAAACACTTATAGTTGTTTTGAGCTTAAGTATTTGTATAGACATCTAGATGATTCTTCGTTGATAGATATTATTTGTTATCTATTCTTCAGATGCTCCTTTTCTGTAGTTGATAGTCTAGGTCTACTTCATTGTGTTATGTTTTCTCAGGGATATATTTATGTTTTCTTATCTCTGACGCTCTTCTTCCTAAGAAAATATTTCGTTTAATGTTATTTGTTAAACTTCAAAACTAGAGATACTTAGACGATCTAATCGCTCTAGACGATCTTGTCTCAACAATAGAACTATAAGAGCATCTATGAGAAAATGATGTTTTGTAAAGTTGGTAAGGGAAGCTCATTTTAAAATTTAAATATAGTGCTATATGATGAATTGTGATTTATGTGTGATGGTAAAATTTTATAATTTGTTGTGTAAAGAATGATTTGAATATGTATTTCTAAAAATGAAATTGAATTGATGATTGAGTATGTAATATGAGTTTTTTTGTATTGATAACATCTTTGATTGGTTGTATGACCTAATTTGGTTTGTCTGAGGCTTTAATACAAGTATAAATGGCTACTTTCAACTGAAGTATGAGTGAAACGCCTAGACAAGTTGATTGGGAGCAACACTAGTTTAGGTTTGTTTAACATAATTATGCTGGCTCGCTGGGCAAGCATATGGCTCGCTAATCGATAATGCGAAATTTGCATCACATAGAGCTCTAGTGGTTTTACTCCTTAAGAGAGTTATTTCTCGTTAGAAGAGCTTGTCTTAAGCGGTGTTAGGGGGTATACTCACTAAGCGAGTAAAAGCATGGTTAAGCGAAGAAGAAAATGTTAGAAACCTGAGAGTAATGTGTGTGTTTCGTAGAGTACTCTTTTAAAGTTACTTCCAACACTTTTTCGTTGGGTAAGCCTGCGTGTAGTTGAACGAGTGCTATAAGTCAGAGACCATCAACGTTGTATTCTCATTGGACGAGTAATGTTGTCGTTGGGCAAGTCTCATTCTAGTAGGCACTCTTAAGCGAGACATGTATTTGCCTAGTGAGAATGTACATAAGTGAATATGTTTTATTTCTTTAAAACTTGTATTATAATTTGATATGAATGATGTGGAATGAAAGGTAGTGATTCCTTGGATAAGAATATTACTAATTTTAGCGATGAGTGAAATGTATCGAGACTATCTTGATTCTTCTAAATATTTGACTCAGAAAGATAATTTGTTGTGAGAATTAAAGGAAATTCTCATATGTAAATTTGGTAAAAGGATAAGATATTATAAATGTGGAATTTACCTTGTCATACCTTTTGGTATGGAATGTGACCCTACCATGATATAACTATAACTATTGAGGAGTAGAGGTAAGTATGACAGATGCTTGGTTTTGGATTTTATTTAATACATTAGTCCTTTAGAGATCTTAAGATGTATGTTTGTGAATGAAAGTGCCATGAGGACCTTTGTAATTATGATACTCTTTAGACTTTAATTATTCAATGTGATATGTGATGCGCAGTTGGTGATGTGATGTATGATTTGTAAAGCTTAATATATTAAAATACTAGTATGGTTTAAATTGCTTTAGCTTATCTTGTATGTTTTTGTTGTATTATTGGTATCTGATTATTATGTCCATATATTTCATGAGAGCATAAGATAATGCAGGATCAAAGATGAGTAACATAAAATTTGCCCAATAATGTTTAGATTAGTTGTATATATAATATAGATAGGTATAAAATGTTATTGACTAGTATGATTCTTAATCTTTAGTAATCTTTTCATATAGATGTTGTGTACATTATTTAATCAACTATCTATCTATACCTATACATATGTGCTTGATTACAAAAAAGATAATGATATTTAGACAACATTTTTTTGACAACATTTGAACATTGATTACGTGTCAATATGTGATTGGTCAAAAATTACTTCACAATCAATAATAATAATCATAAACATTATTGTGGAATAATTTTTAACCAGATTGACACGTAATCAATGTTCAATTGTAAAAAAAATGTCTAAATATCATTATCCTTACAAAAATATAGTAACTTTTTTTTATAAGGATTATATGCTATAATTGGCTCGTTACAGCTATTAATGTTTAAAAGAGTTATTTTTGTGATTCATAATCTTATCTAAGTATAAGATTTTAAATTTTTTATCATGTCATCATATTCTAATAAAGATATTTAATAAGATACAAGTCTTAAATGTAATGCCGCACATAATTAAAAATATATGTACTTATAGTTATTGTACTTTTATTTAAAATTCAGGATTTTAAATTAAGATGCTTTAATTAAAAAATATCACAAGACTATCTTAATATGACTTTTGCAATAAGAAATAAGAGAGTAAGTTCCAAATAAATAAATAAATAAATCAGGATGGATTCCACTTACAATAAATAAATATAGATTGAATGTGATATTTTTATTTTTCTTGATTTTAATTTTCTCTTCATAAGAAAGAGCTACAAAAACAAATATATTTTTAATTTTATTAGTTAAAACAAGGGTATACTTATTGAAGAGTTTAACTATGACTTAATTATTCTTTTGTTTCTATTTTGATTGGAAAGTTTTAAATATTGTTAAATTTTTTGTTTTAATTGTATTTTAACTTTTGAAAAAGTGTTTTAATTAGTTTTGTTTTTTTTTTTAAATTATTAATGCTAAGTTTATGAATAAAACATGACATTATTAATGACATTATTAAAGACAATGTTACGTCTCAATGTCAGTTATTATTGTCTCAATTTTAATTTCATCTATACATATTTCTTTGATTTAATTTAATTCCAATACAATAATATTATCTTTCTCTAAATGGTAACCAAATTTATTATTTATATAAATATTATACTAATATTTTTATTAAAAATAACTTTAATATTATATTATTATATATTATTAATTTATATTTTCTTAATTTATATTTTTTTATAAGATTAAAACTAATTAAATATAAATGTTTTTTAAAATATTTAAAACTAATATATTATTAATCTACTATTTTTATTAGAATATTAATTAGTAACATTTATACAAATAATAAATTTAATTTTTTTAATTAAAATCAAATTTATTATTTATATAAATTTTATACTACTATTTATAATAAAATTTATTACAAAACATGATTAACAATGGATTAATAATATATAATAATATAATAGGTTAAAACTTATTTTTATAAAATAATATATTAATATTATACAGATAATAAATTTAATCTTAATTTAATGAAGGATAATATAATTTTATTTTAAAAAAATTTAAGATTAAATTGAATAGAAAAATACAATAATTAAATTTAAATAAGACAAAAACATTTAGTAAGACAATAACATTTAATAGTGAAACGTGAATACCAACAAAATTTCTAAAAGGACTAACAAATTTTAAAATAAAAATAAAAGAAATTAAAAAACCCACGTAATATGTTATTAACGCGATTACTAATTTTGTTTTGAAAAAATCTAATTAAAATATTTTTCAAAAAATTTAACCGAAAAAAAATGAAACTTTAAAAAAAGATGGAAACGGGTAATTAAACTTTTAACTATTTAATTAACTTTTTTTTTTAAATTATACTTTATGTATTTTGAAAGAACTTAAAAGAATATAAAAAAAGGTTTAATCATTCTGATAGTCCTTATTTTCGGTGATTTTTTTCAATTAGGTTTCTCATTTTTTCTTTTCCTAAATTGGGTCCCTATTTTTGAAAAATTGAAGCAATTAGGTTACTGTCGTTAGTTTCGTACTAACACCGTTAAAAAGGGTAACACGTGTCAGCTCGTGATTTTTTTGAATTTTTTAAATATATTTTTAATTATTTTTATTTTTATTATATATTTTAAAAAAAATTGCCACGTGTCAAGTTGACATTGAGACACGTGGCAATGACAATATGAGGTGGCACTGATAGTGCCACGTGTCACTATCAGATCACATGTCATTATATTTGTCTCAATTTGGTCCCTATATTTTTAATTTGTCTCAATTTGGTCCCTGTATTTTTATTTTGTCTTAATTTAGTCCTATTTTTTTAAAAAACTAAACAATTTTGTTTCTCTCCAAATAAATTTATACAAATTAATTTTTTTATTAGAAAAATAAAAAATTACAAACTAACATATGATACATTTTTATTTATATAGAATAAAAGAAATCATTTAACCTAAATAATATGAATGAGTAACCTATAAAAGTTAACATCTCAATAATAAATATTTTTGTGAAGGTAATCTACACAAGTATAGTCTCAATATTTCCTCAACAATTCATACAAAGTTTCTAGAGTTAAATATTTCGATTTGAAATACATCATTACTAATAATTTGCTCAATAGAAACAAATTTAAAGACAAAAATTTGGAAAATGTACATACCATATTTTATTTGGGAAGGAACAAATTTTTTTAAATTTTTTAAAAAAAATTAGGACTAAATTGAGACAAAATAAAAATACAAGGATCAAATTGGAACAAAATAAAAATATAGGGACCAAATTGAAACAAACGCAATGACACGTGGTTTGACAGTGACACGTGACATTGTCATTGTCACCTCACACTGTCATTACTACGTGTCACAATGTCAACTTGACACGTGACAAATTTTATTTTATTTAAAAAAAAATAAAAATAAAAAAAATTAAAAATATATTTAAAAAATTCAAAAAAATCACGAGCTCACATGTGTCATCCTTTTTAACTTTGTTAGTACGGAACTAACGACAGTAACCTAATTGCTTTAATTTTTCAAAAATAGAAACCAATTAAAAAAATAAAGACAATGAAAAAAATCACCAAAAATAGGACTACCATAGTTATTAAAAAAAAAAAAAACCATGAACAGGTGCGAAATCCAGTGGTATTCTGTATTGTATAAATGGTAGAAATCTCCATCTGAAGAGAAAGACTGAGCTGTGGTCACTGAAAACCAAGCTTCAATGGAAGAGGACTGCGGTTTCTCAATGCTAAACGACGACATCGTGCTCGCGGTTTTCGCGAAGCTGGAAGACGATCCACGCCACTGGGCTCGCGTGGCCTGCGTCTGCACAAGATTCTCTTCTCTCATTCGCCACTTCTGCTGGAAGACTAAGTGTTCCCAAACCCTCCCTTCACTCCTCTCCGATTCCCCCGCCACCTGCGCCTCCCTCCTCAAGCTCGCCGTCTGCTGCCCCGGTCTCCGCCACGCGGGCATCGCCGCTGATCGGGGCGCCTCAAAAAACCCCAAGACCAGCCGGAAGCCGCATTTGGCTCGCGGGAATTGGGATCTGAGGAGGGAGCAGGGCTGCAAGCTTCTGGCGCGACAGTTCCGCGATGATTGCTTGTACCTCTGTGACTGGCCTGGCTGCGTCCACCCCCACAAGAAGCGCAAGTACATGCTCTTCAGAGGGATTTTCAAGGACTTCAAAACTAGCCGCGTTTGGACAAGCCTCGACGGTGATAAAAGAAAGAAACTTCCGGTGGAGTGTGCGTTTTGCACGTGCCGATACACTTGGGACCTCCACTCTGCTTTCTGTCTCAGAAGAGGTTTCAGGTACCAAATTGACGGGGAACCTGTTGTTCGAGCTTATGTTTGTGAAAACGGTCATGTCTCTGGCGCTTGGACCGATGTCCCCTTGTTCTCTTGATTCTCTTTTTTTGCTTTCTCCTGCTTCTCAACATGCTGCTTTTGTTATTTCTTCCAATAGACACAAAACTCTTAGAAGACATAACTGAAATTTTATTATGACGAACAAAATTCGGTCCTTAATCCCGCTTCTTGTACGATTTGGGATTATCACGGCCCTATGTATTTGAATCTTGTGGTTAGAGTACTGAATAATTATGTTTGGAGTACTTAGATCTTATTATTGTTTTCAAATTTTGTTACTTTCTCTAATTTCCGTCATTGGGGTGGAAAAGGGTTTGTAGAGATGTGTTCACCATCTTCATTTTGATTGGTTTCATTCACATCAGAGTTTACTGTTTTTGTTTGCGAATGCGATCATAGGTATTTCAAAATCTGTTCTTTCTTCTAATTTTGTTTGGACTGTCAGGTTGTGACAAATGGTTTGCGGCTTTCAATTGTCCTCTATATGTTCACCAAAACGAATGTTTTCTTAAATTGTAAGGACAAAGTAGGGTAGATTTGTTTTCTCTTCATACTCTAATAAGATGAATGTAATTTCTAGTGATTGTATAGTTCTTCATCCTGGCTTTGCAACTTCATGTTCACTAGTGTGAATTTAAAGATCAACTTTGATGCATAACAAACACTGAGTTTGTGAAAGAGGTATATTGACTGTACAGCAGCAGAAGAAGAAAATTAGTGAAAGAGGTACTCTGCTCTTTCATACTGAGGTATAGTGTGTGTATATGAATATAATAACGAATCATGTAGAAAAATATAGACAGTAATGTAGGACTTCAAGACTACCCAACATTGGTGTTTGTTATTATATGTGTAATAATAACGTAACAGACCCAACGCGTAAGAGAGCCAACATTGTTATGACCTGGTAAACAAGTTCAGCTAGCTAGCCTTTGGAAGAAATTGGCAACGAATATAAAACTCCAGTTTGCACTTCATCACTGACCAATTGACGTTAGGTTGGCAGCAATGTGAATAATACTTTAGTTGTTTTGTCACAATACAACTCAGGTGTACTGTGACAAGTAACACAGACCCTGAAGAAGTTACTATAACTACTGAAGTCACATGCAACATTGAATATCACAATATTCAGCCTGTACAGTGGATTTGGATACTGTTTGTTTGTTCTTTCTTAGCATTATAATTCGTCACCGCAGGTTCGAAGAAAAAAGAAAACTGAGTGAGTTGTTTTGCAAATTTTTCAAATCCAATGGGCAAATATTTATCCAACTGCCCTTTTTTTTCCATCCATACCCACAACTGCATCTTTTATTTTCTTTTTGTTTTGCCTAGAAATTGGCTCCAGGAATCCAAGTTTTAAAGACTAAAATTACTATAATTATTTTGAGAAAAAGTTATAATATTATAGTCATGAATAATTTGATAGGTTGAATAATTTGTGGGATTTAAAGAAAACATGGATGTTGACAGGAATTTGTATAGAGAATTCCGGGTAAAAATTAATATCACTATTTCTTTACTACCTTCACCTTACAACCGTATAATAGTTTATTTAAAAGATAATAATATAATAGATATATTTAATAAACACAGGTATCAAGATATATTTTTTATTCGGTCTTATGCTGAAATATTATTTACATACTCTAACCGTGGGTTTTTGTACGGATATGGATAAATTTGACCCACTAATTACGGAAATAGGCAAATTTGCAAAAATTTACAGAAATGGCGAAGTCATGTTATCCCCTGACGACTTCCTAAAGAGAAGTCGTGCCACCATTGCACGACTTCACACTATTCATATGAACATTGATGAAGTCGTGCCACCCAAAAACGACTTCAGTGCGTGGTAATCGATTACTGTGAGCTGTAATCGATTACCAAAGACTTAAAAAATAATTTTTAATGGTTTAGAATGAAATAAAAAAAAAATTAAAAATAGAAAAAGTGAAGTCGTGTGGGGTGGCACGACTTCAATAGATGAAGTCGTGCAACCCCCACACGACTTCACCTTTTCTATTTTTAATTTTTTTTATTTCATTCTAAAATAAAAAAAAAAAACTATGTTTTTAATGTAAAAAATATAATACAAATTAATTTAAACAACGAAAAATTCGTATAAAATTTACAATAAACCTAAAACCTTAATAATGAATTTCTTTAATTTTTTCCACAATTATTTCTATTTTGTCATATTTTTTATTTAATTGAAATTAGTTTTAATTAAAAAAAATTGCAACAGAATAAGTTTATTAAGAAAAAAATTTATACTAATTTTAGAACTTCTAAACCATAAAACTAATAATTTCTAACCATTTTTTAAATTTTTTTTGGAATTTTAAACATTTAAAAATCAATTTTTAATGCTTTAAAATGAAATAAAAAAAATTAAAAATAGAAAAAGTGAAGTTGTATGGGAGTTGCACGACTTCATCGTCGTGCAACTCCCATACAACTTCACTTTTTCTATTTTTAATTTTTTTTATTTCATTCTAAAATTAAAAAAAACTATGTTTTTAATGTAAAAAATATTATACAAATTAATTTAAACAACGAAAAATTAGTATAAAATTTACAATAAACTTAAAACCTTAATAATGAATTTCTTTAATTTTTTTCACAATTATTTCTATTTTGTCATATTTTTTATTTAATTTAAATTAGTTTTAATTAAGAAAAATTGCAACAGAATTAGTTTACTAAGAAAAATTTTATACAATAATTTTAGAACTTCTAAACCATAAAACTAATAATTTCTAACCATTTTTTTAATTTTTTTTGGAATTTTAAACATTTAAAAATCAATTTTTAATGCTTTAAAATGAAATAAAAAAAATTAAAAATAGAAAAAGTGAAGTTGTATGGGGGTAGCACGACTTCAATAGATGAAGTCGTGCAACCCCATACTACTTCACTTTTTCTATTTTTAATTTTTTTTATTTCATTCTAAAATTAAAAAAAAACTATGTTTTTAATGTAAAAAATATTATACAAATTAATTTAAACAACGAAAAATTAGTATAAAATTTACAATAAACCTAAAACCTTAATAATGAATTTCTTTAATTTTTTCCACAATTATTTCTATTTTGTCATATTTTTTATTTAATTTAAATTAGTTTTAATTAAAAAAAATTGCAACAGAATAAGTTTATTAAGAAAAAATTTATACAATAATTTTAGAACTTCTAAACCATAAAACTAATAATTTCTAGCCATTTTTTAAATTAGTTTTGGAATTTTAAACACTTAAAAATCAATTTTTAATGCTTTAAAATGAAATAAAAAAATTAAAAATAGAAAAAATGAAGTCGTGTAGGGGTGACACGACTTCAATAGATGAAGTCGTGCAACCCCCACACGACTTCACTTTTTCTATTTTTAATTTTTTTTATTTTGTTCTAAATCATTAAAAAAATATTTAAGTCTTTGGTAATCGATTACACCTCAAAGTAATCGATTACCATGCCCAGAAGTCGTGCAGAAGTCGTTTTTGGGTAGCACGACTTCTCCTTTGAAAGTCGTATGAAAGTGGCACGACTTCTCCTTAACTTTGAATTTGCCCATATTGATAATGTAGGAGACAAATTTGTCTACGGGGTTAAAAAACCTCTATCCGTGAAACTTTGTGCCCGAGAATGGGCGTTGTAACCTAACAACATGCTGCCTCCCTTACATCCCAGTCACAAGCCATTGTTTAAACTATTTTTCTTTTATTAACATATCCTTCTTTGAAATATGTTATTATTGGGAACAACACACGAGAACAATTTACACCTGTTATATATATATATATATATATATATATATATATATATATATATATATATATATATATATATATATAATATGTGTGTGTTGTAAAATAAACTAGAACAGTTTTAGTTCATGGAAATGTTAAAACTATATGATTAAAACAATTGTGAAATAAACATATTTAAAATTTAATTAATAATAGTAGGAACCACCTTTTAAGAAATTATTTTTAAAAATGTAAGATATAAAATTAGTTTTAAGAATTTTATATTAATATTCAAAATGCATTTTCAGATAAAAAAATTCATTTGGCCATTTTAATTTGTTAAAATTAAATAAGTAATTTTTAAGGTACTTGTTGGATCAACTCTCCTAATTAGGGATGGCAAAAAAACCAGCGTCCGCGGGTATGCGCGGATTAAACCCGTTGTGGATAGTTGGTACCCGCGGATACCTATTACCCGTGGGTAGCGGGTTGTTTAATACTCGCTTCTTATCGGATCGGGTTCGGGTTTTGCATTATCCGTACCTGCGGGTATCCGTTACCCACTTAGAAGTTGAAATTACACCTTTATCTTTAGTTTCCTCTGCATAAATCCACTTTTTCTCTCCGTATTCTCTTAGCAACACTCTTTTTCCTCCCACAATTCTCTTTTTATTTTACTTTTCTCATTAACTTCCCTTCCACCTACCACATTTTCTCTTTCCTCACTTTCATTAAAAGATTTTGTCCACACTTAAAATACATCTTATTATTTTTTATTTTATTCTTTTCTCTCCTTTAACTCATAGACTCATTGTAAGTATCTTTAACTTAAAATCTAAAACATTCCAATTTTTTTCAATTTAATTTGGATTTTTCATTTAAAAACTTATAAAATAATTTTTTTTTAAAATATTTGCGGGTTGAAACGGGTATCCAACGGGTACCCGGGGGTTGAAAAAAACCCGCGGGTTTTATGAAGGCTATCCGGCGGGTAGCGGGTACAATTTTACCCAGCGGGTCGGGTTGCGGATAGACACTATCCGTGCCCGACCCGACCCGTTGCCATCCCTACTCCTAATACATAAAAAATGAATTCTGCATTTTTTGACTTGACAAAACTTTTGAACTATGAGTTTCTCTACCCAATCCCAAATGATTCCTTCCATGGTTCAATAAATTATTTTTTTTCTTTTTAATATGATATCATTAGCGATTTTTCACATTTATTTTTATATCATTTTTTGGTTTTGTTTTTACATGGATATCCCACAAAACTGACTTGTAAGGTCAGGTTTACACCACTTATATACTATATATATCTCGGGCGTGAGATTAAGCATTAATGAGTGATCCGATAATGGCCCAATAACGGGTGGAACAATATACCCAACAAACAACAAATATCGTTAGGATAAACTCTAACCTGGCTCTGATACCATGTTAAGAAGTGGACTTTGAGCTCAACTCAACTCCAAAAAACTGACTTGTAAGGTGAGATTTGCACCCACTTATATATTATAAATTGACCTTATCTCTAGTAGATGTGGAACTTCCAACACACCCCTTGAAGTGTAGAATCAACATAAAAAAGTTTATGCTCATTAAATGTCACGTCCATAGAGATATGTAAAATTTCTTTGATGGTGGATGGTAAGCACAATAACCATTTTGAGTTGATCTATACCCAACAAAAACACATTTGATAGCTCGTTCTTCAAGCGTTGTACGTTGATGTGGGTGTAAGTGAACATATATAACACATCCAAAAAATGAGGTGTTATATGAACTATGGAAGGAAGGATACAATGATCAGACAACACATCTAAAGGCCTTCAAAAGTTAAGCACACTAGAAGATGTTCGATTAATTAAATAAACTGCAGAGTTCACAACCTCACCCCATAACTGAGATGTGACTAAAAAGTGATCTTGTCACCTCTAATATATATCTATTTTTCCTCTTAGCCACTCCATTTTGTTATGGTGAATAAGGACATTTAGTTTGATGCAAGATGCCTTTAGAGTTCATGAACTCAATTAATCCAGTCTTAAAATATTTCCCTCCATTGTTTGATCGAATGACCTTAATAGATGTGTTAAATTGTGTAACGATCATATGATGGAAGAAACGAACCACATCACACACATCACTTTTATGTTTAAGAAAAAACATCCAAGTTACCCTAGTACAGTTATCAACAAAACTGATAAAACATTTTTTTCCATTAGGTGTAGATTGTGGGGGCAGGACCCCAGATATTTGTGTGAATTAATGAAAAAGGAAAATCAACTTTTGTATTGCTTAAAGGAAATACAACATGATGACTTTTTGCCTTAACACAAGTTTCACAAAGAAAATCAGAAATATAGAATTTATGAAATAATGATGAAAATAATTTTTTTAAATAACTAAAAGAGGGATGTCCCAACTATTTATGTCATAACCAAATTTTCTTTTTCTTTTTATCTTGTATGTGATCATTCGCAAGACAAGCCAACGCTCCTTTATGGGTTTGTTGTAAGACATTTTCAAGATAATATAGTCCTTCACTCTCTCTACCATTGACAATCTTATCTTTGGAATGAATGTTCTGTAAAAGACAATGGGTTGGATAAAACAAGGCAACACAAGAATGTAATTTGGTTAACTTGCTGACGGAGATAATTGGCATTAATAATAACACTTTTAGAACAATGAGAGGAAAAATTTGTAAATTTATGAGGATCACAAGTCATATGATCAATATCACTTGAATCAATTATCCAATCACTACCCCTAGTAACAACAGAAAAATTAAGCAACAACGGAAGTTCTAGAATCATGTTTCTCCGATTGATTTTTATCGGAAGAAGCCATTAGAAATATTCAATGAAATAAAGAAGCACAAATTCCTATATCGTATAAGATGTTGGAGTTGGCTCTTTATACCATATTAAGAAGTATATTTTAAGCCTAACTCAACCCCACAAAACCGACTTGTAAGATAAGGTTTACACCCACTTATATACTCTAAATTGAACTTATCTCTAGTCGATGTGAGACTTCCAACACAACTTTATATATAATTATTGAAAGAAGTCCATTAAAAAACACACTTATTTAGACAAGAAAAAAATAATATAATTTTGTAGATGGTTCCATTTTAGAGTCTACTATTATATCCATATCTAGTACTCATTCTCTTTATCTTCACAACAACAACATTGTAGCATTGTTGTTTCTTGATTCTTGAACTCCCTTTTGAAAGACATGCAAGTAAGTGTTTTACATTTTTTTTTTCAAACAAGTTTTGAATGATCTCCTAGAACACTTTGAAAAATGTTATGCACTTTCTCATTGGTCTTAATGAAGCTTATTCTTCTATCAAAGGTTAAATTCTTTCAATGGATCATTTTCCCTTTGTCACCAAGGCATTTTCTCAGAAAAGTTGAGCTTGCCGAAAAAGTTGAGCTCGTCGAAAAGGTTGAAAAGCAGAAAATGATGGGTTGCAACAGTGGCGAGCCCGCCATGGTGGAGAGCACCGATGATGAGACTACAAGATGGTAAGAAAAATGAGAAGGAAAAATGAGTAGTGGTGGCAAGAAGTTCCGGTGATCAAACCCATGAGGGTGGCACTGCTGGCGGGAAGAAGTATGACACTAAGATGGTAAGGAAAAATGAGAAGGAGAAATGAGCGTGATGTTTGCCACATATATAGACACTAGAGGTGAAATTTGGGCGGGAAAATTCCCGCTCTTTTTACCGACGGACATAAGTCTTCAGTAAATCCGTCGATAAATGACATACACATTACCGACAGACATGAGCTTCGGTAAATTTGTCGGTAATGTGTATGTTAGGTATCGACGGATTTACCGAAGACTTTTGGCTGTCGGTAAAAAAATTCAAAATCCATCAATAAATCCGTTGATAATGAAAATTTACTGCCAAATATATATTCGTCGGTAAAAATTCATCGATAGATGAATAAATGAAAATTGTTAATATTATCGACGAATTTTTATGAGTAGATGGATAATTTTTGTAGACGGATATTTATAAAAGAATGTATTTTTCATCTATTCTGATTTGAATAATCCGTTCGATATTTTTCATCTATTCTGATTTCAAAAGAGATATTTTTTTTACGTTGATTCATGATTGCACTCATTTTACATGGATATTTTGGCTTGTGCATAAATTTAAGGTTATTGACTAATAAAGCAATTTGTGAAATGGTTAAAACTTAGTTTAGGGCCAATATTTAGCTTTTCAGGAAAGAGCTTGCTCTTACTGATTTTCTATTAACACAAGGCACTTTACATCAATTTTCTTGTGTGGACAGACTTAAAAAAAAAAATCAATAGTTGAGAGAAAATATCAACATGTCATATGTAAAGTGTAGTTCATGATTTATTTTTTCCATTGTGGCTTTTTCAATCGATATGATCCTCTCACCTGTACCAAGCTCTATATAAGTACAAAATTGATTTTCAATCATTAAAGTATTTTTGAATGTTTGATTTATGGAGTAATTTTTTCCTCATACACTTTCTCAGCACAAGTTAAACTTACCTCTAGAAAGGTCTTATTTTAGCTGTTGTTGCAAAAACTTTGAGCATACAACAGGTAGATATGAATAATGCATTCTTAAAAGGTGAGTTATTTAAGGAAGTATATTGATATTTTCCAAGGTTACAAAACAAAAATAAACAGATTTGTTTGCAAGTTGAATAAACCTATATACGGATTGAGACAAGCCTTTAGACAATTGTTCTACAAGTTTTCTTCTACCTTATTACAACATGGTTTTACATGGTCTAAAAAAGATTATTTTGTAATTATTTATGGTTATGGTCCTTCTTTGGTTATTTTGTTGGTCTATTTGGAGACATCTGTTAGAATAAAAGGGAAGGTTGAACAAAACCAAAGGGGGGTGGGGGCTGTTGTCGGTGGAATTGGTTTGAAGTTAAAGGTTTGATTTTTAAAATTTTTTAGTTATTCAACAGTTGTTTCTAATAAATCTAAAGTTTATTTTAAGCTTGGATTGTAAATATTAGAGTATTCGACATTTGGAAAGTTTATAAAAATTTAACCTTGCAAACCAACAACAAAATAAAGAGAATGAGGTATAGAGAAAGACATACACACACTTTTTATAATGATTGGGTTCAACAAAGATCTTCCATCCAGTGGTTAATCATGATTACAAACTACTATTTTAAACTGATATTACAATCACTAATATAAAGTGAAACATGCAACAAAACAAATAAGATAATGAAAAGACATTTGTTTTGCAAAACCTACAAAGGGTGGAAAAACACCTCTTTTGAAATCAGAATAGATGAAAAGTACATTCTTTCATAAACCACAAGGAATGATAAACATCTCTCTTGAAAACATAAGACGTGAAAAAGTTCCTTAAACAAACTTGAAGGGATGAACCAAACTTCAAACTTCGACAAAAAAACATTTTTACAAGAATTTCAAGAGTCTCCAAGGTAATTGTGATGCACTACAATTGTCTTCCACTTACCATTCAAACTTTTTCTTGTTATAGATTAACATAGAGATTTCATTCCTATGACTTCAACACAATTTTTACAAGTCTTCAAGATAGTTTTTTTGCATCAAAGTATTCTTCAAGACTCAATATTTTTCTTCGTAAATCATCATCATCAATTTCTTTTTTCTTTGTGATTTAAACCCAGATATCCATTTTCATCTTAAATCAACATCATCTTAGTAGGACTTGGTTCTTCTTATAGTGATGTGGTACAATTGGCATTGAGTTCTATATTCAAATTAAAAATTCTAATTTGTTTCAATACTTCTTTGGATTGGAAATTGCCAAATCTAGCAATGTGTCTCTTTGAGTAAGAGAAATATACTTTACCTTTACACTATGGTATTGGTCTTTTAGGAAACAAACCAACCACATTATTTATGAATCCTAATTTAAAACATAGTCTCAGTTATGGTGATTCTATTGAGGATTTCTCTATATATAGAAGATTAATTGAAAAACTTATGAATTTGACCTTTTCCAGACTAGACATTACTTATTTACAAACTTAGTCAATACATGCAAAATTCATTAATCACACATTTAATTGTACTTCATAACTTGTTATACGGAACTTGAAGTCCACTCTAGATCAAGGTGCTCTTTCAACCAACAATAAATTTATGTTATAGGGTATGTTGATGCACACTTGGGACATCTGTTTAGATACAAGAAAATCAACCATTGACCTCTGCATTTTCCTTGTTGATTTTTTAATTTCCTAGAAATTTGTTAAAGAAGGTATTGTGAGCACAATCATAATATTATGTTTTATCTCCAATGGTGAAGTATTTAGGCTACAAAGATTATTCAAATATTTTTGAAACTTCAATTGACACAACTATTCTCTCTTCCTATGTGTGTACGTAATTATCCAAAAATAATTTAATATCTTATTTGATATTTTTTATTTAGCATAAAAGTAAACATCTTTAATATTTTTAATATATAATCATTTATATGTCACACCCATTAAACTTCCCCACTTTAGTGGGAGACAAGTGTCACGCTCCTTTGGGTTCTCCATGATAGTGGGGGACAAGCTGTCAGCCTCATTAATTTCCCATCCATCGTAAACCGTGTGGCAGCAGGGGAGGAGGGAATTTCAGAAAGTGGAATCCAAGTGTCACTGAGAGGGAGTGTGAGGTTTCAAAAAGTGGAGTACAGGTGGCAGCATGGGAATGGATCGATCGGTCTTGGTGGTAGTATTTAAGCTGGGATTTCAAATTCCAGCCACTTCTCTACATGCACCTCTTTGTCTTCAACCTCCAGAAACTCCATTTTTCTCCTCCTCTCTAGAACCTCCAACTTCTCTCTAGATTTCTGACCACTTTTTCTCCTCCGATCATGAACCTTTTTTTAGATTAAATCTTCCTGGCGACGAGACCTTCCATTTTCACCGATCAAAATCTTGTGGGGACAACTTTGGATTTTGGGAGCCATAGGAGTAGTTGCCTAGAGACTTAAAAGCTTAGCTGGAATTAGAGGTAAGGGAAGCTTATAAATTTAATTATAATTTCTACATTTTGAATATGGTATGCTTGAATGATTTTACATGTATGAATTAGTTGATTTTGTAATACTGCATGTCTGTTTGAACTTATGAATACCTGAAAAATAAATATAGAGTCAAGTTGATAACTTAGTAAAATTCTGAAACTATGACTGAAGGTCATTAGGAGCGTTCGGTCTTTTCCCCAGTACGTTCGGTCTTGACTGGATTTTTCTCTGTGAGGAACCAATTGATGGTCGATCGGTCTTATAAGTGTTTATATAGATTCCCTACTACTTTGCTTAGTTAGACTTTCAAAACAAATCAAGAAAATGTCTTTTCTCGGTTTTAGTATATGTGTATATTAAATCACCTATTTAAGAACGTTCGGCCTTACACTGGGCGTTCAGTCACTTAAAGTACTCAGTCACATATCGAGTGCTCGGTCTTAAGAGGTACTTGATCATATACTAGTACTTAATCTTTGACGTACTCGGTTTTATGTTAATTCGTTTCCCTTGAATAGCGTTCAGTCTTACATTGATAATAGTTATTGTTAAGTGCTCGGTTTTGAAAGTGCTCGGTCATAGACTAACATTTGATCATTTTGGTGCTCGGTCTTATACTGGCACTTATTTCTTGAAATACTTGATTGTTATAATATTATTCTTTGGAAGAGCGTTCGGTCTTATACTGACACTGGACTTCTCAAAGAGTGTTCGGTCTTGTACTGACAGTCGATTTATTGAAGAGAACTTCTTTTGATCATAATAGTATTCACCCAAAGTTAAAAATATAGTATTCGGTTTCCCTAACGTTAACCAGTTGTTGACCGTACGTCCATTCTCATGAATTATCTATATTCTTTGATCTTAAATAATACTCGGTTTCCTTCAGTGTTTGACCGTTCGGTCACTCTCTAAAGTATCTTTTTGTATTCGGTCTTCCTCTCAGTATTTAACCGTTCGGTCATGGCCTTAAGATACCTGCTATACATATATTAAAGGATTATTTCTGAATAAGACTATGAGTTTTAGATATTATGAAATAAAAAGGATGAGGTTATTATTATTATCGGTTTAAGAGAATTCCAAGGAGGAATGTCTCATGAATTGAAATTTGATTTGGTAAAGTATGACCGTGGTCAGACTCAGGCTTCGCTTTATCCTGATATTCCGTGATTACGTCTGCTCATGTAGAGAAGGGTAACTCATGCGTGGGAATGACAGGAGGTCCTTTAGCCTCGGGGTATTTCTATACCGAGGTAGCTCCACTAGACTAACCTCGGGTGGTGGTCTGTTGAGTGTATCCCAGCCAGGTCCACCCGGGTGCAAAGAGCGACGAGCTACATGGTTCATACAGTCCAGACAGTGTCTAAAGTGGTCGGTCATGATGATGTTTACCATTTGGTTTTAATGGATATACTTGAATTATGAGTGCATGATTGAAATATTGATTTATGTGATTCAGTTGTATGCTTTTAGATGTATGCTGAAAATGATTAATTAAATTTACATAAGCTTACCCTTATTTTTCCTGTCTTGTCTATGTGTCGTTCGGTCATAACCGCTCGGTTGTTCTCTTCACTGCAATGATCATCCAATGGATGTGAGCAGAGGGTGAATTCGAAGACTCGGTGGAAGAAGCCTTGCGGACCGTGCAGCCAGAGGATAGTGTAGGACCGTCTGGTCAGTAGATTTAGATAGTTTTCAATCACTTGTACAACCGTTCGGTTTAGTTAGTGTTTTGTAAAACCGTTCGGTATAGATTCCCTTTTGTATTACCGTTCGGTCTTGAACTGATCTTATGACCGTTCGGTCTAAGTCTGTATATTCTATTAGACTTCTGATCTTGTAAAATTTTAAATTTTATGTAATATTCCAAGTTTTCTTTCTTTACTCGTTCCTTCTCAATTGTTCTTTAATATTGTTTATGTTAACTCCTAAAATAAATTATAGTTTTCCATCTATATTTTTATTGAGATGTTACATTTTATACATATAACACCATTACATTATTAGATTAATAATGTAACATTATATTGTCAAAATCTTATTGTGCATATTCTTTTTTCTCGAAACTTTGGATTCCAATATTATGTATAATACTAGTGAATATATAGTATTCTATATATGGATTAATATATGAGTATTAAATGTCTTATTAGAAACTCCAAACAAAGAAGTGATTTAATATTCGTGTAATATAACATTATTTTTGTTAACACGTTTTTAGTGAAAGCACTTACTAAAATATGTTTTATCGCAAACTTATTTGGTAAAATGTTACGTATACAAAAAAAACATATAAAGGACACTCTGTAACCTGACGTGTATGTAATATAATTAAATAGTGATAAACAAAGATGATATAATTAAACTATGCTAGGGCATGCTAAAATCACTTGTTTTCTTCCCTTGATGGCTAGGTCTAGGTGGTTGTGGCCTTAAAGGCATGAAAAGGGTATGCAATGCCCACAATATTCCAGAAAGTATTTGGACTTTTTTAAATGCGTGACGGTGATTACAACGATAACTTAAGAAAATCATGTTTTGTTCCATTAGACAGATAACGACTGGTGATTGCATTAATTAAATTTGCATAATATTAATTATTGGCCTTTTTCAATCAATTATTAAGATAAAAACTAATATAGAGGGAAAATAATATTAAACGTACTTGATTAAGTTTTTAATAAAGTTATATATATATATATATATATATATATATATATATATATATATATATATATATATATATATATATATATATATATAATATGGGGTTTTTAATTATGTTCCTTAACAAATTTAAAGAAGAAAAAAAGGTGTTAGGTAGGTCATCAATTTATTGATCCTACAGTGATTTTATTAAGAAAAATAGAAAAAAAAATATTTTTCTTTATAAGCTCCCAACAAATATGCAATTTAAAAATAAGCATCTCTTTGCATAAGGTTTTTAGGAGAAAAAAACAAAAGTAGAAGATAGAGAGGCAGAAGAGTAAGTATCTCTGGTGAGAAAAGAAAACAAGTCACCAAAGACTAAAGAAAGATGAAAGAAACCAGTTCATCCACTGCATAGAGTTTAGTTTGGATAAAAGATTTTATTCTAGGGTCTTTTATGTTGTTTAGTGAAGTATGTATTGGAGTTTTCCTAAATTGTATTCATCTTGTTGGAGAACAAAATAATTTTTTTTTATCCTTAAAAGCTCAAAGAGAACTTATGGTGTACCCATTAATTATTAGTGATAGATTTTATCATATTAGAATTTTTTCTTTATATTGAGGTTTTTTCACATTAAAAGGTTTTGGTGTTTGTTCATTTCTCTCTCTTTTACTTGAGCATCTCATTGCTTTGCAAATTACTCATATAGAAAATAATTGATTTAGGTTTTGCTTTCGCTTATTATTTGTTACTTTTGTTATCTTTCCAATAACTAGTATCGATGTTTCAGTTAGGATGTTTGGTTTATGTTATGAAGATGAGATATAGTGATAATGTTGGAATCATGAATAAATTGGATTCTACAAATTATTGAACATGGAAGTCCCATATGGAAAATTTGTTATTTTGCAAAAACTTGTATAATCCTATTAAGGAACAAGGTGTTAAACAAATGGATAAATATGATGAAGATTGAATGGAAGACTATTGATATTATTAAGCAATGGATAGATCAATCTATTTATCATCATGTATTAGGTGAGACTCTTGCTTACAAATTATGGAAGAGATTAAATGAGTTGTTTAAGTCTAAAAATTCCTTGAACAAGGCATTCCTTATTAGGAAGCTAGTAAACTTGAAATACAAGGATGACTCCTCAATGGCAGAGCACTTGAATAGTTTTTAGAATATGGTGAAACAACTAATCATTATGGAGATTGTATTAGATGATGAACTAATGGAAACCTAACTTTTGACATGGTTAAGGATAACCTCTTAAATGAAGAAACTAGGAGGAAGGGTAACAGTAAGGTTATCTCCTCTACTTAAAATATGAAGTTTTAGTTATAGAGTCAAGAGGAAAAAATTTGTATAGAAATTCTCAGAGAGAGAAGTCAAGGCCAAAAGAAACATATCACATGTTTCCGTTGAAAATAAACAAAGACATATGATTAAAGAGTGTAGGATTCTCAAGCAAGAGAGATCAATGGATAGAGGAAATAATAATAGTATAAGAGAAGATAGAGATAAAATCACTACTGCAATTGTGTCTGGTGGAGAAATTGTCATTGTTTATAAAGATGACTCTATTAATCTCACTAGCCAATATTATGAATGAGATATTGATTCTGCTATCTCTTTCATGTTACCCCATGTGAAGATGGGAAATCAAAGGGTAAGCAAGGTTATTGGCATTGCTAAAATCTGGTCAGAGACTAATGCCAAATGCAAGATGCATTTAAAGAACATCAGACACATCCATGATATTTGCCTCAACCTAATTTCTATACAATTACTTGATGAATATGGTTATCATAGTTCCTTTGGGGATGGAAAATGAATGTGCACCAAAGGGAAAATGGTGGTAGCAAAAGAAGAGAAGCAAAATACTCTTTATTGGACATCAACAAAGTTGTCTATGTCTTAAGTGAATGCAATGAGGATTGTTCCATAGAAGTGTGGCATAAACAACCTTATTCCTTGAGTAATAAGGGCCTTGCTACACTTGAAAGATAAGGGTTTCTTTCTAGTAAGGGTAAATCTCTTGAAACTTGTTTTGATTGGCTTTTTTGGTAAGCAACGTAGAGTTTCTTTTTGCACTTATCCTCCACATAGAAGACCACTTGTATTAGTTTTTATACGCACTAATGTTGGCACTATAAATGCTAAATCAATTAGTGGTTGCTCTTATTTTGTTACTTTTATTAATGACCATTCTAGAAAGGTTTGGACTTTTGTTTTGAAATCCAAAGACTGGGTACTTGATGTGTTCAAGCATTTACATTCAAGTATTGAAAGAGAAACAAGCAAGTTGTTTAAATGTGTTAGAGCATAATAGTGTAGGTACAAGGGTCCTTTTGAGAATTACTGCAAGGAGCATGACATCAAGCTTGAGAAGATAGTTCCAAAAGACACCTCAGCACAATGGAGTTGTGGAGAGAATGAATCGCATAATTAATGATATAATATATGCATGCTTTCCTATGCAAAATTGCCTTCAACTTTGTTAGGTGAGGCATTAAGAACTGCAGGACCTGGATAACCTTTCTCTTTTTATTCCTCTTGATGGTGATGGAAGGAGAAAATGTTTCTTATAATCATTTGAGAGTGTTTGGCTATAAAGCATTTGTCTACATCCTTATAGGTGAAAGATCTAAGGTTAATGGAAAGTCTAAATAATGTATCTCCCTTGGTTTTGGTCGTGATGATTTTGGTTACAAATTTTGGGATCCAATTGATAAGAAGATTGTTAGAAGTTGAGATGTTATTTTTCTTAAGGACCAAACCATTGAAGATATTAACAAGAAAGAGAAGCCAAAATGAGTATTCATGTTGAGCTAAAACCTCTTGTCGGGGTTGTTGATCATCGGGAGATATGAATACAGATTTAGATGATGAAGTTCATATGCTCGAGACTAAAGTTAATGAACCAATTGAAGTAACTCCTATTTAACCACTTGTGGAGCCTTTCTTGAGAAGATCTAGAGAGACATCCTGCACAAAAATATTTCCCTCAGGAGTTTGTGTTGTTGACTAACAGGGAAGAGCTTAAAATTTATGAAAAAGTTATGTCACTTGTAGAGAAAGGCAAGTGGTACAAAGCCATGCAAGAGGAGATTAAATCCTTGCATGAGAACCATGCCTTTGAATTGATGAAGTTTCCTCAAGGAAGAGAGCATTGGTAAATAAATAGGTGTTCAAATAGGAAAGAAAGGAAAATAAATCACAACCAATGCATAATGCAAGGTTAGTTGTGAAAGGCTTTAGTTAGAACAAGGGAATTGATTTTGAAGAGATATTTTACCCATTGTTCAAATGTCTTTAATTATAATTGTACTTGGCCTGACGATAATTTAAATTTAGAAGTTGACCAACTTGATGTGAAAACAACCTTCCTTCATGGTGACTTAGAGGAAGAGATCTATATGGAACAACTTGAAGGTTTCGTAGTCAAAGGTAAAGAGAATCTTGTTTCCATATTAAGAAAGAGCTTGTATGGGTTCAAACAAGTTCCAAGGTAGTGGTATATAAAATTTGAATCCTTCAAATGAATCACTGGATATGATAAAACCTCTTCTGATCAATATGATTTTGTGAACAAATTTCCTAATGAAAAATTATTATTCTCTTGCTTTATGTTGATGACGTTCATTGTTAGTCACAACAAGAATGAGATTCAAAGTCTCAAAAGAGAGTTGAACAAATCCTTTCCAATGAAGAATTTAGGTCTTAAAAAAATCCTTGGCATGAGAATTGTTCATTACAAGAAGAATAGAAAATTATGGCTATGCCAAAAAATATATATTGAAAAGGTATTATAGATATTTAATATGAAAAATTCTAAGTTTGTTAGCACTCTACTTGTAGGTCACTTCAAGTTGAGCTCAAAGCAGTGTCCTACAAGTGAGAATGAGAAAAAAGAAATGTAGAAGATTCTATATTCATTTATAGTTGGTAGTTTGATGTATGCCATGGTGTGTAAAAAGTCAGACATTGCTCATGTTGTTGGTGTTGTGAGTTGTTTCCTTGTTAATCCTAGGAAAGAGCATTGGCAAGTTGTGAAGTGGATACTTAGGTATCTCAAAGGTACTTCTAGAGTTTGTTTATGCTTTGGAAGTGGTAAGATTGTGTTGAATGATTACACAAATGCAAATGTGGCTAGTGATGTAGATTCTAGGAAGTCTATTTCTAGTTATATGATGACTTTTACGGGGGGGAGTAGTGTCATGCTAATCTATACTACAAAAATGTGTTGCTCTATCTTTTACAGATGCGGAATATATTACTGTTACAAAAACCGCTAAGGAGCTCTTGTGATGTAGAAATTCCTACAAGAGTTGGGATTATCACAAGAAAAATATGTTTTGTATTGTGATAGTCAAAGTATAATCCTTCTCAGCAAGAATTCGACTTTTCATTACAGAATACATTAGAGATAAAACAATTATAATATTAAAGAAAATCCATACTGACGATAATGGGTTTATCGTTAGTATAAAAAGGAATTTATTCTTATGGGTTCCTATTATGCAATTTAAATATAGGCAATATGGATAAGGTTTTTTTTGGAGAGAAAAAGAAAGTGGAAGATAGAGAGATAAAAGTTGTAATTGCCTCTAGTGAAAAAAAGAAAACAGGCCACTATAGAGTAAAGAAAAAGAATAGAGCAACTAATTTATCTTTTGTAAGCTTGTGTAGAGAATATCTAGGAAAAAAATGTTTTATTCTACATTTTATATATTGGAGTTTTCTCTATTGTTTAATAAAGTATCTATTGGGATTTTCTTGTATTTTGATAAAGAAAATATTTTATGTTAATACTTTTATGATCTTAGAAAACTTTTGGTATACCCATTAATTATTATTAGTGGAAGATTTTACTACACTGGGTCCCATGAATTTTTTTTCTATATTGAGATTTTCTCCTCTTAAGAAGTTTTGATGCTCCTTCTTTGCTCTCTTCCCTATTTTGAACATATTATTATTTTGCATATTCTTTACATATCAATATTTTGCATATTCTTTATATAAAAAAGAATTGGTTTAGATTTTGCTTGCCTTTGTTATTTGTTATTTTTATTATCTTTCTCATAAAAAGTAATTAATTTACTATACGAAAAGAATCTCATTAACCACTTTTATAAAATTATTAGCTAAAAGACTTAATACCAATTTTGGTCCCTAATTTTGTTAGTTGTGTTCAAAGTGGTCCTCCTATTTTTGAGTTGTTTAGAGTGGTTCCATGTTTTGTAAGAATAGTTTAAGTTGGTCCTTTTTGGGCAAGCGAATTGAGATTGAAGAATATGGTGAAATTCATCATCTAATTAATCTCCCTTTTGTTAGTTTAAATTCCAAAGGATACTTTACCCTTTACCTTAGAGACTCTTGGCTTCCATTTTCGGTACTTCCTTTTTGAAATCCAACAACATGGGTTCCTTGTCGCACAAGGAGACACTCTTCTCCTTCCTTTCCTCTGTTTTTGGGTTGGCATCACAGAGAACCTTTCTTCTTTCCTTCCTTTTGCTATGGTTCTATTATGGTTATGTTCATAGTAGGGCTCCAAATAAGGGTTATATTTTTGGGATTATGATCTCACGACGTTGTGTTTCCTTCCTTGAATTGAGTTTCTGTTTTGTTTTCTCTACAGGTTAGTGGCTAGTGGCGTAATGATTAAGGTTCTTCGTGATCTTATGATTTAGGGTTTTCGTTTTTTATTGAGGGTTTTGATTTGAGAATTTCTTGTGTCTTGTTTCTCCTATGCAGATTGTTAATGCGATTTGGGGGTTAGGGTTTTTGTATTGGGGTTTTGTTTTCTGATTTCACATTTTGGGATTATCTGCAACTGTATTCTAATCTTGCACCTTTGGGGTTTTTGGAATCTTTGACCTTGCGTTTTCGAGTTCTATTTCTGAAAATAAAGCTTTGAGAGGGAATTGTTTCTAACCTAATTGTAATTTGCTTTAACCTTAACTTTAACTTTCCACATGAATAACTTTAAGTTTTAACATTTCCAGGTCAATTGACTTATCACATAATGAACAATTGGACATGTTATTCACTATTCACTAAGGTATACATTACACCATGTCATTCACTATTGGCTAAAATGGACAATTCACACTTAATATTTTTAATGCTAATAACAAAAATATCAACTTACCATTTTTACAAAACATGAGACCACTGTGAACAACTAAAAATAATAATAAGAGGACCATTTGAACACAACTAACAAAAGAACCAAAATTGATATTAAGTCTAGCTTAAAACTAATAAATGTTATTTTTTTATTGAAGGATTAGGTTTTTTCATTAAACTTACAAATACACCCGAGTTGAAAGACGAAAAGCCTATTTTAAATTTCGTTAATTTTATTTTCTAATAGTTGTGATTTAGAGTAGAACTGATTATTAGGTAATATTATTGTTTACAGATTATAAAAGGTCAAACGTAATAACAATTTATTTGAAAAAATGGTCCGGACAAAACAAAAATAAGTTGTTTTATCAATTAAAATTAATTTTCTAAAAATTATTATCTCTTTTAAATAGTATATAGATTTATTTTTTCATAAACATATTTTAACAGTACTGAAAGCCTTCGTCATAAACGAATAACAAGTTTATTTTAATTTAGGAAGAAAATGATCTGTTTTAGGAACAAGATTAAATATAAATTTGGTTTCTATTATTGTGTCAATTAAATAATTAACTAACAATAAATATTTGTTACGTGTTAATTTTTTGACAAATACTGAAATTAAATTAAATAAACTTGACAGGGACGACCTTAATATTTAATATTTATGGGAGAGAAGTTTGAAAGAGAAGGAAAAGGCGTGAGGGTGATGAGAACAATAACAATTTTAATTTCCACATGAAGATCTCAACAAATTTTTGAAGACGAAGCTGATGGACCACTCCGTTTTGGCACATTCCTTTCCGCTGGTAATAAATGAAGTCTATGATGCCGCCGAAACGAGAAAGCGAACACCAAATGTCTCGTGAATCGATGGAAACACCAAATACATGCTTCACCAACGCTTTCATGCTCACTTTTTTACTTCTGAATTTGGCTTTGGGAACAGTCGCCGGCGCCGATTCCTATAGCAGAGATGATTTCCCGGCCAATTTTGTTTTCGGTTCAGGCACCTCTGCTTACCAGGTTCGCAATCATCATTTTCTTCTATCATTCTATCATATTATATTACAGTAACAACAATTCATTAATCTAAACGTCGTCTTCTTCTTCTTATTGTAAATAGATAGAAGGAGCTGCCAACGAAGAGGGAAGAAGTCTAAGCATATGGGATACCTTTGCACACGCTGGTTCCTTTCCTTCTCTGTTCATTCTTTCTTCTCCCCCATCCTTCTTACCAATTTTATATAGATTACATTTTTCCATACTTTCCCAAATTCCTTACAATAAACAAAATTAAGGTAATATATATATATATATATATATATATATATATATATATATATATATATATATATATATTTAAATAAAGTGTGATATGAATTTACTTTATTCTTGTACAGTTTTCAAAAATATTAACATGAATATCAATAATAATATGTAATTATAATTTAATCATGAGATTAAGGTTTAACATTTGATAAGTATCATTCACTGGGTTTAGATTGAATTTATTTTTATTCAAAATTCATTTTTATTTTGAAAGTTTCTTTTCACACACACACACACATAATATATTAGTTACACCAACTTTGTATATTAATATAATACCATTTAAATTTATGTTTTAATAAATTAAAATGTATATTTTTTTATATGATTGATAAATATATGTATATTAATATAATACCACTTAATTTTTTTATATGATTGATATAATACCATTCAAATATACTAAAAGTATGAATTATTGAACTATTTTATCATCTTATTATTCAAGTTTAAAAAAAAAATTGGTATAAAATTATAATTTTATGATATGATTGATAAATATATGTAACAAATCTTATGTTAAAGGTTTCATTTATGTAGATTATATTATATTGATTTAAAGTTATTTAATGTTTTTGTATATATTAAAATATAAATAATTTAATTTATTTGTTATTGTTAAATAAAGTTCCACATTAATAATTATAATTATATAAAATAATAATTTAATAGTTTTATCGATATAATTATTTTTATATAAAGTTAACTGTGTATTATTTGGTAAAAGTTATGTAACTCTCGTTATATCATATAATACTCACTTTTAATCGACAGGATATGTGCATGGAGAAAATGGAGATGTAGCCTGTGATGGGTACCACAAGTATAAAGTGAATACCTTCGCCTCAATATGTATTTAAGTTAAATAATTTCATTCTCATCCAAGGAAAATCTTAAACTTAATTTGATTTTTATTTTAAAAACTTTTGATCCAATAATGTTCTTTTCATTATTATTTCACTAACACAGTTAAAAAAGAAAGAGTCACGGATCAATTTCTGTTCTTTTATGTCTTTTTAAAATACTTTTCTAATTAATTTTATTTTTTACTTTATTTTAACCTTTTAAAAAAATAAAAATTTATTATGTATCAAATAGACATCATATCATATATGGTAGCTACAATGCGATATAATAGTGATAATGGCACCACTCAGATTCTAAATATTATTGTTTTATTCTCAATTTAATTATTTTTTTTTTATTTTGTTGCAATTCAATTTCAATTTTTTTTAAATAAAATTTAATTTTTATATAAATATTTTTATTAAAATTAAAATTTTTATTAAATATTTTTAACTAAATTAAATTCATTTATATTTATATTTCATATTAAACTTTATTTAAAATCATTTCAAATTTCAATTTTTTTTTAAATTGTTATGAAAATATTGAAAATTATTTAGATATTTGTTATTTGAAGTTAATTTTGAATTTTTTTTCTTTTAACATTACTTTCTAGTAATAATTTTAAAACAAATTTAAATTAAATTCAATGTAAAATATAAGTATAAATAAATTTAATCTTGTTAAAATATTTAATAAAAATATTAATTTTAATTTATATAAAAATTAATTTTTGTGTCAATTTGATAAAACACAAAATTATTTAATTTAAAAAAATTAAAATTGAATTGAAACAAAATAAAAATATAAATATAAATTAAAATTAAGAGAACAATACTAAGACAATAACATGTGAGACTACTATCTTATAGAAATAATTAATATCAGCATGATATATAACAAATTATTACTATTTTAAAAAATTAAAATAAAAATATTTAGAAATATATTTATGAAATTAAAAAAATAATAATTAACATGTGATATCTTTTTAATAATGTTAACCAGAAAGACTTATTTGTATTAAACATTCAAATACTAATGAGAAGAACCTCATGTATCAAAATTTTCAAGCTGAGGGTCATAAAAAAGGAACAAATTTGAGATTTTATTTAAAAAATGAATTAAATGATTTAACTATATAAATAATACAAGTTTAGCCACTGTTTTGTTCAACCGTTAAAGCATCACTGTAGTATGGTTTGATTTAAATCGTTTTTCCTAAAATATATGTAATGCAGGAAGATGTGAAGCTAATGGTGGAAACAGGACTTGAAGCCTATAGATTTTCCATTTCTTGGTCTAGACTGTTACCAAGTATCATACTCAACACAAACCCTTGAATTTTATTTTATATATCTATATATCTTTGTAGGGTAAAACCTTTCTCAACACTTTCAAAAAGCTTTAATTTCTCCTCAGATGGTAGAGGACCCGTCAATCCCAAAGGATTGCAGTACTACAACAATCTCATCAATCACCTCATCACCAATGGTTAGACTTCAATTTGGGTTTCTTAATTAGTTTGCAAAATTAGCCATGCATTGAATTCACTCCAAATAAATAAAGAAATTTGAAATCTATTCTAATTCTACAACTGATATAGTAAACCTATTTCCCTGGAGCAGGTATCCAACCACATGTCACACTACACAACTATGACCTTCCACAGGTTCTTGAAGATGAATATGGAGGATGGGTTAGCCGTCACATCATGTATGCTTCCGATCTCTCGCACCTTATTTGGAAATTCTAGCTACTCTGCAATTCGTGTGTGTGTTCGCTTTTGTCTATCATACAAGTTCGTTACAATAAATTATGAACTGAATCGATAAAGGGTTCCGATAGGTTGAGACCTTTTCAAATTTAATTTATATTTTATTTTTATGTAGAATTGTTAAATTGATAAATGGAAGTAAAAGAAAATGTCGATTGTCAAATTAATTTTTTCAATCGATAAATACTAATTGAGAAGTTACTTGGATGTAAATGCAGAAGAGACTTCACATACTATGCTGATGTATGTTTTAGAGAGTTTGGCGACAGAGTCTTGTATTGGACCACTGTCAACGAACCCAACGTTTTTTCCTTTGGTGGATATGATCAGGGAAGTTCTCCACCTCAACGATGTTCTCCCCCATTTTGTGCTATAAAGAGCAACAACAGGGGCAACTCGACATATGAACCCTACTTGGCAGTTCATCATATTTTGTTAGCTCACTCTTCAGCTGCCAGATTGTACCGGAGAAAATACAGGGTATGTCATCTAATCTTATTTAAATGGCAACATTTTCAGCAAATATACTTAGCATTAATGTTCTCCTATTGTAAGAAACTTATGTAACATTGCAGCACAAACAACATGGATTTGTTGGTATCTCTGTCTACTCGTTTGGGTTTTTTCCTCAAACAAATACAGAGAAAGACAGGGTAGCAACTCAACGAGCCCGTGACTTTTTCGTTGGTTGGTAAGCAACAAACCCTATTGGTTTGTTTTACTTCTTTCTTCCCCTTGTTCTTAATTTGTTCCCTTAAGTATGACTTTCTATAGTTAACCTATTCTGGTGCTATTCTATCTTGTTAAAGATTGCTTTCTTTAATTGGACATACCAATATTTGCTAGAATAATAAACACGGCAGCTTTACGAGTATGCTTTGCTATTGCAGGGTTATGGAACCCTTGCAATATGGAGACTATCCAATTTCCATGAAGACAAATGCAGGTGTAAGAATTCCGGCTTTCACAACTCGTGAATCTGAACAAGTCAAGGGTTCATTTGACTTTATAGGAGTCATTCACTACACCAACGTCAATATCACAGACAATTCTGACACCCTTAAGAATCAATTGAGAGATTATAACGCAGACATGGCTGCAAAGATTTGTAAGTACTTCTTTAGGCTAGTGAATTTAGTAAGAGATTTAAGTGTTACAAATCTAAGTATGAATAAATTTGTACAGTATATAATGAAAGAAGTGCTTATAAACACTTAAGCTTTTAGATCATAGGTGGTATCATTACATATGGGTTTGTTCAACTTTTTAAGTTTCACACATTTACCATTTCACTCTAACAATAATGTAATACCCCTTACATAACCTAATGATCTATTTGATATTATAAAAAAAATAATATATAGTTGGGCAACGTTGTAGAATGATTTATCAGTATAATGACTTGCCATTTTTCTGGTTTTGCAGCAGGATTGGATCTATTTTCAAATGAAGAGGTAACAATAAAATATAAAGTCATATAAACTGGTTCTACTTTTTAGATTATCCATTGTGCAAGTAACTGACTTTTCGTTTTACTTGATTCAGTACCCTGTCACACCGTGGGGTTTGCGGGAAGAATTGAATAATTTCAAGATCCTTTATGGCAATCCTCATATATTCATTCATGAAAATGGTCTCTCTCTCTCCCTCTCTCTTACATTACGTATAATTGCAATTAATACTGTTTAGTAAAATCAACCCTTGATGTTATACGGATTGAATATTAAGCTTGGGATTGTAGTTCTGTTGCTGTAAGCAAAGCAACTTGATTACATTAGGTATTTTTGTTTCAACCTTGTTCATTCCTGCTTATACTCTTTACCCACTTTTTAGTGCATTGAACTAACAATGCCATTGGTTAATGGCATTCTGCGCTTAACTTGTATTCTCCTACATAAACGACCTTTAGACTTAGTACTAATACATATGTATCAATAGTAAATTAGGAAATCCTGCTGATGATATCTAGGTTACTCATGTGGAACATGGTAAGTTTAAATGATTGAGCGAGTTACTGATTAAGTTTTGGGTTGTTAGGTCAACGGACAGCAAGCGATTCGTCACTACAAGACGTGTCAAGGGTGAAATACTTGCATGGATATATTGGTGTAGTGCTCGATGCCTTGAGGTATGATACCACTGCTCTAATTCATCTAATAAATATATCATTTTTTCTGTAAGTGTTCCCATAAACACCTCTGATGCGTTCTCTGATATTCTGCATAACCCCAAAATTTGTCAGAGATGGATTAAACATAAAGGGGTATTTTGCCTGGTCTTTCCTGGATTTGTTCGAGTTGTTGGATGGATACAAATCTAGCTTTGGCCTATACTATGTTGATAGGGATGATCCAGAGTTGAAGAGACACCCAAAGCTCTCTGCAAAGTGGTACAGCCGATTTTTAAAGAACAGAAGCACTTCTATAGTTGGAACTGTTGAACTTGAGAAGGATCCCTCACTCGTTTCAATTGGCCATTTATTTGAGTAGGTTCTTTGTTTGTTATCACGAATAAGTCATTGCACAGAAGTGTTATTAGTATGCTTACTTTCCCTTAAATACATAAGAATAAGATATCTGGGCATATTTCAATTCAGATGGAAAAGAAGGATAGAGAGGCCTGTTAAGTAAAGCCGCATAGGTAATGTATAACATACAATAGACTATGCATGACATGCCATATGATATGCCATCTTAAAGACAAGGGGATTTCAAATGACAGTATAGTTTTTGGCAGTCATGTGTTTTCTACTCGTCTTCTATTGTAAATTATTAAATTGACCAAAAAGAGAAATATAAATTTCTCTAAGGAAAAAGAAAAACTTAACAACAATTAACTAAACTTTTTAAAAGAACTCATAAAATTAGTTTGCTAGGCTGGGGTCCTTCTAAAATATCTATTTTATCATTTTTCTTTTATTCCCTCAATTTTTATTACGTGACATTTCATTTGTCACTTCTCATGCTCAAGTGAAAATAGTAAAATTTGATATCTCTAAGTTAAAATATTGACTTTTTCTATAGAGAATAAAAAAATAAGATTGATATATTATTGAGATAATCTAGGATTAAATACAAACTATGTTTATAAATAAATATTTATTATTTTCAGGACTGTTTTATAATAATTTCTTGTTTTGTGTTTGTTTAAATTGCTAAGAAAAGGTAAAATATTTGGAAATATTGTAAAACGTTAAAATACTATTCACTTGTACATTTTTTTTTCTTTTTGCGACAAAAAAATAAATCTACAATTCCAATTCCAAGAGACGATTATCGTATCCAGCAACACCCTCCGCAAAGAGTTTATTTATACTTATACGTTTTAAAATTCTCGCTGATAAAAATACTTCCATCGCTACTTATACATTACAGATGTAATTAGTAACAGAGGTACAAAGTTTCTGAAAAGACAATTTCTTATCCAATTAGTGTATAAAAACGACAATTTTATCTAAAAGAAATTAACAATAACAAATCAGTATGCAAGATTTCACTCATAAAAATTGTAGCCATTATAAAAAATTGGGATGTCAAAAGTAAAATAAATATTTTGAGTAAAATTATAAAACTAATATTGAGTAGTGACAATTTTTAAATTTATTCATTAAAATTTAAAAACAAGTAATAATACGACCAATATTTTTTTGTTGTAGTCTTTAAGAAAGAAAAAAATGTTTCTTTTTTCAACTTAAAATAATAACTATTGTTGAATCTCCTTTAGGTTTGACATCAAATGTTACACGATCAATTGTTCTCAGTAAAATGATTATGTCTGTTTTTAGAGGCTAGCCCTTTATCTAATGGTTTGATTTTTTTTTTCTACCATTTTTTGTTAATCCTTAGCTTAAAGTTAGTTGGGACATTGATTCGGTTGCTATTACTCATGTAACCTATTTGTCAAATTTTCAATATTACACGCATGTTAGTGATAAACCTTTTATTATCCAATCAATATCTGATTCATATAGTAGTTATATTCCCATTGTTCAACTTTCTACATTGATATTTTAAAGTATTTCTTTTATGTTTCTCAATTCGATTTTCTTGTTAGACATTATTGACATATGAAGATTTTATTAAAAAAAAAACAGAAAAAAATAAAAAAAACATGGAGGGATCACACAAACATATGATAAAAATATGTCACATAGATAGACAAAAAAACCTATGATGAAAAAATTAAGTAAATACATAAATGGAAAAAAATAACTCATGAAACATATAAACTACAAGTTTAATTAATCCAAATATGTCAAACAAATACATATGAACACATTCATATTATATAAAATGCAGAAGCAGAAAGACCAACTTTCAGTCATTATCGTTGCTGCTTACTTAGTTTTTGATTTCTGAATCATTCATCTCAAAACACAATGATGATGTATTTTGAAATGAAGAATATGTTACCAAAGCAGAGAAGAATAACCAATGTAAAGAACTCCAAAACCATTACATAGTTTTAAACATTGGAAGAACTTGTTACGGGAATCATGACACCTATCCACGAACATTTTAAACGGTTTGAATAATTTTGAAAATTGGACCACATTCAAAGAAGATGATAACTAAAACTGAAGATAAAATGAAAGGAGAGGATATAGCCATAAAAATTGAAGGCCATTACTTTATTATAACCTATCTGTTGCATAAATACTAACATTCTCCCACTTGGTCTGTTTTATCCAACCATTAAATGTAATAAGGGACCAAATATATGAATCACGGTGACAGTTCCTCTGATAATGAGTATTATCTCTCATGTATCACAATATATTAAGTCTCACATCATAAGTTCTTAACTATAACGAATAAACCATATGTCTATTATAGGTCACAATTAAATGAGTTTTCTCAAGTAACTAGTTATGTGCACAAAATAAATGAGAAAACATTAAATTGGATAAGAGTTTTATCAAAATGAAAGTACTTACAATAATTGCTATATCATGGAACCAAGTCCCATTCATGTTACATGATCCTTAAAATTCTTTGGTGGAATGCCTTTAGTTAAAGGATCAACATTAATCAACTCAATGCTAACGTGCTCAATGACCACTTTCTTTTCTTTAACACGTTCTCTTATGGCAAGATATGTAATATCGATGTGCTTACTTCGACTTTCACTTTTATTATTCTTACCCATACAAATAACAACGTATTTATCATAATATAACTTCCAAGGCCTAGCAATTAAGTCCATAACTCTAAGCCCATATATAAAACCTTTCAACCATACACCACATGAAGTAGCCTTAAAACAAGAAATGAACTTAGCCTCCATAATAGAAGTAGCAGTCAAGGTTTTCTTTTTGCTACTCCAAGATACAACTCCATAAGCTAGCATTGAAACATAGCCAGAGGTAGATTTTCTAGTATCAATACAACCAGAGGTAGATTTTCTAGTATCAATACAACCAGAGGTAGATTTTCTTGAAACTCCAACTACAAATGCAATGTCAGGTCTAGTACAAACTTGAGCATATATAAGACTTTTGACAGTTGAATCATATGAAATATTTTTCATGTGTTCTCGCTCAAGATCAATTTTCGGGCATTGACTTAATTCAAGTTTGTCACCCTTTACAATGGAAACTACACTTGGTAAACGATCTTTCATGTTAAACCTCTCTACTTTGTTGATATAGGTCTCTTAAGACAAACCCAAAATACCTCTAGATATTTCTCTATGGGTCTTAATGCCTACGACATAAGATGTCATACCCATATCCTTCATATCAAATTTCTTTGAGAGAAATTGTTTCACCTCATATAACATACCATTGTCGTTGGTTGCAAGCAAAATGTCATCCACATATAAAACAAGAAAAAAGAAATTTCTCCCACTAACCTTCTGGTATATACATTGATCCATATGTTTTCTTCAAAACCAACAAAGAGATAACTTCATGAAACTTTAAATACCGTTGATGTGCAACTTGTTTTAATCCATAGATGGACTTATTAAGCTTACATACCAAGTCCACACTATTTCTAGAGAAAAATCCTTTAGGTTGTTTCATGTAAGCCTATTCCTTTAGATCATCATTAAAGAATGTTGTTTTAACATCCATTTGGTGTATCTCAAAGTCAAAATGAGCTACCAATGCCATGATTATTCTTAAAGAATCCTTCTTAGGTACAAGAGAAAATGTCTCCTTATAATCAATTCCTTCTCTTTGAGAGAATCCTTTGGCAACTAGTCTTGCTTTATGTCTTTCAATGTTACCTTGCGAGTCCTTCTTAGTCTTGAAGACCCATCTACATCCAATGGGTTTTACACTATTAGGCAACTTAACAAGATCCCATACTTGATTAGATGTCATAGAATCCATCTCATCTTTCATAGCATTATACCATAAATTCGATTACTTAGAACTCATGTCTCTAAAGATGTTTCAGGATCATTTTCGACTTCAATGTTATAATATGATTCTTACAAATACACTTCATAATCACTAGAAACCGCTGGTCTTTTGATTCAAGTAGATGTTCTTAATGTTGTCTCAACATCTTGGTCATAAACTTGTTGCTGAATTGGTTATTCAACATTTACTTGTTGCTCCTCATAAAAAACTTGATCTATATTACTATTTTTAACAATTTGTGAAACTTCAATTATTGGTTATCTAATACGCTTTTGAACTAGAGGGGCATGAATAAATATCAATCTGTCATTTGATTGAGAGGTTTAAGCTTCATAGTGTTCCTTTTCAAGATCAATATCTTGAATTAAGTCACTCCTACAAATCAAGTCATTTTCAAGAAACTTTGCATTTCTTAATTCCACAATCCTAGTGTTATGAGTTGGAATATAAAATCTATATCCTTTGGAATTTTCAACATATCCAATGAAATACCCATTAATATTCCTTAGGTCTAGTTTCTTCTCTTGTGGGTTATAAATCCTTACTTCAGACGGACATCCCCAAACACGTACATGTCGTAAACTAGGTTTTCAACCTTTGAATAACTTAAAAGGTATTTTTAAAACAACCTTAGCTAGGAATCCTTCAGTCCACAAGAACTGAGGAAGTTTTGCATTACTCCTCATACTTCTCACCATATCCATTAAGGTTCAATTTCTTCTTTCTACCACACTATTCTGATCTGGAGAGCCAGGCATGGTGTATTGAGCAATAATCACATGTTCTTGAAGAAATCTAACAAATGGACCAGGTGCTTGTCCATTCTTCGTGTATCTAGTATAATACTCTCCGCCTCTATTTGATCTCACAATCTTAATTTGCTTTCTGCATTGTAACTCTACTTCGACCTTAAAAACTTTAAAGGCATCGAGGGCTTCATCCTTAGAATGAAGTAAGTAAAGATACCTGTATCGTGAGTAATAATCTATAAAGGTGATACAGTACTTTGGACTATATGCATCCATATCCAGACAACAAATATTTGTATGAATAATTTTTAGTAAACTTGAACTCCTCTTAGCACCTCTTTTAGACTTGTTGGTTTGGTTTCCCTTAATGCAATCCACACAAGTCTTAAAATCAACAAAATCTAAAGTATCAAGTACTCTGTCATTAATTAATCATTTAATTATCTCAATGGAGATATGTCCCAATCTTTGGTACTATAATACAAAAAAATCCTCATTCATAATTGTTAACACCCTGACAAGTGTACTAGATCATATCAAGTAATAAAGAGACGGTAAGTCCGAATATCGTTTCCTAAGGGAATCTTAGGCTTAGACGTTCATGTGAATTGATTTCATAAAACTTGAATAAAAGATAATTTGATTTTATGATGCAAAGACGAAAATAAACATGCAAATGCAAAAGCTTGATCAATTAACACATAAAGATATGGATAAATGGTGTTGTTGGGGTTTACGGTTTCATCCTAATCCACTCTTATATATCTACTATTCTTATTAAATTCAACTTTATTATCAATGTTCATGCAACTTTCTAATTTACTTTAAACCTGATGTCTCGCCGAAGAGAGCCTATTCTTAATTACTAGTTTACTATGTCTAGTCTCCCTAGTAATTAGTCATGCATTAGTGTACAGAAGCTTAAAGCAATTGACCGTCCTATTCCTATGTCTAGGTAATATTTCATAATCAAGAGAATTCCCCTCATGTCTAGATTTCCCTGTATGTGTCCATATCGACAAAATCAATGATCATGACATTGAATGAGTTAAACAATGCAAGCATAAAGTATAGAGAAGAAAACCCAAACTATTTATAACAAAAGCATATGAATAAAATAAGAACTTCGATATAAGAGAGTTTCAATAGAATTACATCGTTCCCCAACAACAAAGGGTTTAGTTCACCACTGTCATGGTGAAACTATTGAATTGAATGGAAAATATGAAAGAGATAACCCTAGAATTGAAATATTGGAGCTTCCGCATCCAAAATCTGCCTCCAAGGTGTGGAAAGAGTGTTCTGTCGTCTTTCTCTGCCAAAAGATATCTTCTCTGGTGTGTTCTGGGTCTATTTATAATACAGAAAAATAACAGAATTTTGGCCCAGGCCCATAAGTATAGCGCTCAACGCTAGGTTCATCGCTCAGCGGTAGGTGCGACACTCAAGTAGGATGCTCAGTGGTCACGCCCAAGCGTTTGACAGTGACTTCACTAGAGAAGCCAGCGCTCAGCACTGGATCTGGCGCTCAGCAGTAGGCGCAATTCTATCTTTTCCCCTCAGCGTTGCTGCTTAAGCGTCTGACAGTGGATTTCTTCACGAAGCTGGTGCTCAGCACTGAAACTAGCGCTGAGCGGTGGCTGCGATTCTTCCTTTGCACCCTTTTTCATCCTTTCTTGAGTCCAACTCCTTCCTTCTTCACTCTTCATCATTTAATTCTCGTCTAACCTTGTCAAAATAAGGAAAACCAAGCATAATATCTCTAAAACCACATTTGACTCTATTTTATTCTAGCTAAAGCAATTTGCATGATTTCAAGCTAATTTCTAAGTCATAATGGGTGTGTTTTGTATAAATTTTAAGTATGAAAATAACGATTTTTGAATCGTTATCACAACCCCAAACTTAGAACTTTTCTTGTCCTCAAGCAAACAAAACAAAACTTAGCTTTTCACCTATCCTCAGCATGATTCAACACATTCAAACTCATTCTTTTACAACAAGTAATTACTTAATTCAGCTTTTCAATGAAATCTCATCAAGATGCAAACATGCTTCACCTTATCACAATTCACATAGTGTTCACATAATCATATAATTTTCAATAGATGTTATTCTTATGAATGATCAATTAACTAAACACAAATGAAATCACGATTTTATGGAATCAATCCTCACCAGATAAGGTGTCTCACTCAATCACTCAAGTGTTTCAAGAGGTCACTCCTTCCCTCTACTCTCTACATGTCACATAGAACAAAATTGCCTTTCATCTACTACAATCAACATTTTGACACATAAATGCCATCACAAGGACTTTTCAAGGCTTATAATGAGGTTGGGCTGACAAGAAAAATTGGTTTTTCTAGATACAAAATCCTTGAGTTAAGAGAGTTATTCAAACATTCATATTTAAGCACAAACTCTCTCTTTCACCAATCTCACTCATTCCCAACTTTCCCTTTTTCTTTTACATTGAGCTTTTCTCTTCATGCTTTTCTTTTCTATCTTTTTCATGATTTTTCATTCAACACATTAGCTCAATGATTTTCTTTGCCTTTCAATTCTCCCAACAACCTAAAACTTGAACTTTTTCCGATACCATGCAATTATTCTTAACTCAACTCAAGGTAAAGGCTTTTCAAAAAGGTGTTCACATAAAGTGGCTAAGGCTTAGGTTAAAAAAGGGTAGAACACATGGTTCTCTTTACTTTGGGACAAAAATTTGGCTAAGTAAGGGCTTCCAAAAATGGCCTTGATCATGTGACAGAAACATGCAATTCAATCAATCATAATGATTTAGGAAAAATCATTCATGCTTTCAAGTAGATAGTAAACATATCAACATAAACTCTAGAGCTCAAAACCTCACAAATAGGCTCACTCAATATTCCAAACATCATAATCATACACCATGCTTAACATCTTAATCACAATCATAATATTTATGCATCCATTCACAGTCTGTGAACACTTCACCTGTATATGAGCATGTAAAACAATCTCAATCATCATCCACATCAAGCAATATCAAGCATAGTCATCATGCAATCAACAAGTCAAACCATCATCAGCTAAGGTGTTCAAGCAAGTACAATAACACCTACACTACTAAACAAAAGAAAAAAATATAGTAAATAAGAAACATCCTGGGGTACCTCTCAGCAAGCGCTTGTTTAACGTCACGAGCCTGATCCAAACCTTTCTAGCACTTGTCAGTAAGTGCATAACTTTCCAACACCTTTCAGTAGGTGTACCTTCCTGTACCTTTCAATGAGTACCTAAAATTTTTAGCTTCCCTCAGTAGAAGCTACCCAATACAAAAAAATTTCAAAATTGTTCATAATTACATCACCAAGATTTAAAAATTTAAAGTACAAAAATATTGTTCTTGGATCATTAGGGTGCCTCCCAGTAAGCGCTCTTTTTATGTCACTAGCTTGACCCAACGAAATTTCACGCCTCATTTTCCATGTTGGTGTCTCTCTCATCCCACCAACTCATCAGTTGTTTCCTGTTCACTCTTTTTACTCTTCTAGAAATGGAGCTTCGATCTCTAACACTCCATTCTCCTTATATCCTTTTACCACCCATTGCTTCTTCTTGTATTTCACCAAAGTACCAAGCTCGAGTGGTTCGTCTTCCAAGTCAACGTGGACTGTGCCTCCTTTATCAATGTCTTCCTCTTTATGTACCTGCAAGACATGACAATTATTACCTTTATTAGCACATTTAGACCTATCAACCGCTGCATCTTTCTTTGAAGCTCTATATTTAGCCCTCTTTTGGATTCGTGTCAACTTCTCTTCAGAGGCAGTATATATCAACTTGTGTTCTTGGTCTTTTAACATAACCATCTCATCATGGATACTTATGACCATTTTGACCGTTTTCATGAATGGCCTTCCAAGAATCAACGGAACCATCTCATTGGCCTTTATCTCCATTACTACAAAATTGACCAAGAATTCAAGGTGCTCAACACGAATCACCACGTCCTCCATCACACCATAAGGTCTCTTTGAAGATCCATCCACCACTCACAGACATATTGGATGGCTTCAATGTTAGCCCACCAATCATTTTTAACATAGAAAGGGGTATCAAATTAATACCTGACCCGGAATCAATTAAAGCTCTCCCTACATCAACATCTCCAATGGCGCATGGAATAGTAAGACTTCCTGGATCCTTCATTTTAGGTGAGTGCTTCCTCTTCAAAGGGCGAATACAACCTTCCTTTTTCTCAGCGTCTTCCTCGTCAAGATCTATAATTTCTCCAAGATAATACTTTATGCGCTTCGAATAGGTAGGAAGTTGACGGAATGCTTCGGTTGAAGGCATAGAAATCTTCATTTGATTAAAAATTTCTCTAAAGTGCCCATAAATACTCTCTTTTTTTTCTTCTCCTCCCAAGTAAGGAAGATCACTCTCATCTTTTTCTTTCTGTTCCATCTTCTCATCCTCATCCTCACTACTCTCTAACTCAATAATTTCTTTTTCCACTCCTTCAACTATGCTCACAACAGCTTTACAATCTTCTCTAGGGTTAACCTCAGTGTTAGCCCTAAATTGATTCTTTTCAGTGACTTCCACCCTTTTTGATAATTGGCCAATTTGCATGTCCAAATTCCTGAAATTAACTTCATGACTCTTATAATGAGAGTCGTACACCTTCAAGAATTTGTCAAATTTCTCATCAAGGTCTCTGACATGTTCAATCAAACTTGCCACCTATTGCCATAACGATGGTTGTTGTGGTCTACTAAATTGGTCACCAGTTTTTCCAGATCGATTACTTTGGCTTTGCCCAATGCTTGGGTGATTCTTCCAACTTTGGTTGTAGTTACCTTGGTTGAAGTTACCCTGGCGGTATTGAAACTGGTTGCCCATATAATTCGCTTCTTCTTATGCCTCTTCAGGGACGACACATGACCATTAATATGGTCACCACCACAAAAGTCACAGAGCTGTTGTTGAGCTTGTGAAACATTCTTAATCTCCTTTGGCAGTTGAGCAATAATCTTTGACAAGTTATCCAGTTGTTGAGTTGGGAGTTTATTTTGAGCTAGCAATGCATCTTTAGCGGGCAAGTGGAGAATTCCCCTCTTTTGAACCGTCACGCCCCTTTCACTATGTGCCTCATTCTCATTTACAGTCATGCTTTCAATCAAATCATAGGCCTTGTCATCAATCTTTCTCTTGATATTGCCTCTAGCTGAGGCATCTAACATAAGCTTGGACTGTGTACTAAGACCTCCAAGGAACGCAAGAACTAAAGTTGTCTTATCAAACCCATGTACAGGCGTCTTTCTCAACAATCCTTTGAATCTGTCCCATGCCTGACCTAGAGTTTCCTCCATGCCCTATTTGAAGGAAGAAATCTCCAACTTTCCTTGGTTGATTTTGGACTGTGGGAAATATTTAGTCAGAAATTTAGACACCATAGCCTCCCATGTTGTAAAGCTTCCTTCTGGAAAAGAATTGAGCCACAACTTAGCATTTCCTCCCAATGAAAAAGGAAACAAGCTAAGTTTGATCCTGTCATCTGACACCCCATTCATCTTCACTGTGTTGCATATCTTGTTGAATGTCGTGATATGATCGTCTTGACTCTCATGTGACAGTCCATGAAACTGGTTGCTCTGCACCAGGTGTATCAACGTAGGATTCATCACCATGTTCAATGTGTTGTCCCTCAGCATGACAATACTATTAAAATGTAGAGGGCTAACCACATTAGATGCTTCCGCTAGAGTGCGTCTAGGAGCTCCTTCTGCCATTTCTTCTGTATTCTGAGTAGATGCCTCCGGTGAGGGTTGCAAGAGTCTTTCAGGAGAGGGGAATAATTTTCTAGATGGTCTTCTGACTTTCTCCCCCCTCCTTTCACTTAATCCTTCAAGAAAAGGTTGATTTTTCTTGCTTCTAGTGTGAATTGCCTCCTGCATACACAAGAAACAAAAATGCTAAAAAGCACTTTTATAAAAATATAAAATAAATACAAAAACAAAAATCAAGTCAAAATCAATCAATATCACACTACTAGAAAAGTTAAACCAATGAGTCCCCGACAACGGCGCCAAAAACTTGTTAACACCCTGACAAGTGTACCAGATCGTATAAAGTAATAAAGAGACGGTAAGTCCGAATATCGTTTCCCAAAGGACTCTTAGGCCTAGACGTTCATGTGAATTGATTTCATAAGACTTGAATGAAAGATAATTTGATTTTATGATGCAAAGACGAAAATAAACATGCAAATGCAAAAGCTTGATCAGTTGACATATAAAGATATGGATAAATGTTGTTGTTGGGGTTTACAGTTTCATCCTAATCCACTCTCCTATATCTACTATTCTTATTAAATTCAACTTTATTATCAATGTTCATGCAACTTTCTAATTTACTCTAAACCCGATGTCTCGGCGAAGAGAGCCTATTCCTAATTACTAGTTTACTATGTTTAGTCTCCCTAGTAATTAGTCATGCATTAGTGTGCAGAAGCTTAAAGCAATTGACCGTCCTATTCCTATGTCTAGGTAATATCTCATAATCAAGAGAATTCCCCTCGTGTCTAGATTTCTCCGTATGTGTCCATATCGACAAAATCAATGATAACGACATTGAATGAGTTAAACAATGCAAGCATAAAGTATAGAGAAGAAAACCCAAACTATTGATAACAAAAGTATATGAATAAAATAAGAACTTCGATATAAGAGAGTTTCAATAGAATTACATCATTCCCCAACAACAAAGGGCTTAGTTCACCATTGTCATGGTGAAACTATATGAATTGAATGGAAAATATGAAAGAGATAACCCTAGAATTGAAAGATTGGAGCTTCCGCATCCAAAATCCGCCTCCAAGGTGTGGAAAGAGTGTTCTGTCATCTTTCTCTGCCAAAAGATATCTTCTCTGGTGCGTTCTGGGTCTATTTATAATACAAAAAAAATAACAGAATTTTGGCCCAGGCCCATAAGTATAGCGTTCAACGCTAGATTCACCGCTCAGCGCTAGGTGCGGCACTCAAGTAGGACACTCAGCGGTCACGCCCATGCGTTTGACAGTGACTTCACTGGAGAAGCCAACGCTCAGCGCTGGATCTGGCGCTCAGCGTTAGGCGCAATTCTATCTTTTCCCCTCAGCATTGCCACTTAAGCGTCTAACAATGGATTTCTTCATGAAGTTGGTGCTCAGCGCTGAAACTGGTGCTGAGTGGTGGCTACGATTCTTCCTTTGCACCTTTTTTCATCCTTTCTTGAGTCCAACTCCTTCCTTCTTCACTCTTCATCATTCAATTCTCGTATAACCCTGTGAAAACAAGGAAAACCAAGCATAATATCTCTAAAACCACCTTTGACTCTCTTTTATTCTAACTAAAGCAATTTGCATGATTTCAAGCTAATTTCTAAGTCATAATAGGTGTGTTTTGTATAAAATTTAAGTATGAAAATAACTGTTTTTGAACCGTTATCAATAATACATCATTTTAACCCATCAGAAACATGTATAAAACTATAAACTTTTAGTTGAGCCACAATGTCCCATGTGCGCATGATATGATTGCGTACTCCCTTAACTCTAATGAGCTATAAGCATGAAAACTACTCTCTAATTGTTAAATTTTATATTTATGATTAAACTTTAGTATTCTCTAATGGTCTTATACTTACGAGGAACACAATAAGTAAATAAATATAAGAATCATATGATAAACATGTAATATTCAAATTTATTATACTAACATTAAATATGAGCATAAATTACATATGCCTTCCTTTAATTTTAATCTAATTTAATTTCATATATTTCAAACATAACAACAAGAAAATACCTATGACAATATATATATATATATATATATATATATATATATATATATATATATATATATATAAACCAATCACAATAAAATAATACAATCTTCTTTTCAGTGGTTGAGGAATTGTACTCGAGCTTGTAGATGTGTTTAATGACACCATAGAAATCATCCTCACCCCCTTTTGTAAGACGTTTATCATGAACCCCACTATTTATCGTCCTTTTACCTCCATGCATGGGTATGAAATTTGTATCCCTTCACAAAGAAGGTGTGTCATTCCTTTACACATCTTAAAGGACCAATTAATATAAATCTCGAAGATTTTGGTTTCTCACACTTAAAGGATCATTATGAACCTACTACCATAAAATATATGAACTTATTCAATGATTTAATAATTAAAGATTTCATAAACAAATTTATGTGGAAGAATTTCATAAGTCGTACTTGATCTTGAAACCATAATGGGAAATTTGCATGTATATATGTCAAACCGTTTGACTCAGAAAGTTGATACGTATGTAAGAATAAGTTGTGCACGGGTATGAAAATATTGGGTCAAACATAATTTAATAAATGAAATGAAGTATTTGAGATAACCCATTTATTTTGGAGGCTTACTCAAGATAAGGTTGAACTTCATTGCAATTGATCAATACATGAACTTGAGCTAATATCAATTCTTCATCACTTAACCAATGAGTTGATTCCCTCCCAGAATGATGAACAGGTTGGTCAAACACTGATAATGTTGTGATAACCTTTCAATTTCAGTCTCTACTTCATATTTACTACTTTATGGTGTTAACATTTCTACTGCTCTCTACTTATTACACGCGCGCGCACACACACACACACACACACACTCTATAAACTATATGTTATACTCCTTAAAGAATGAGTAAACATACCTTAATATGCATCTGAATCTACATTTAACGTCCTAACAATGCACCAAAGTCTTCCACAATAGACGAACCAAACCACACCCCATATAACAAACAACAGAAGGGTTTAGGATTTTCACATTTTACAAATTAAATTATTTAGGAATGAACAAAATTTACTTACTAGAACAATCACCAATTGAGCAAATTTACAACAACGAACATTGAAAAATGGCTAGACAATCAAAATTCTTCTTCTCTATGAATCACCGCAACATTAAACCACTATACACCAAACGAATAAAGTTATATATTAAAGGAAGAACGTTCTGGACTCACCACAGACGCACCGAGACTGAACGACGATAGCATTGACCTCAGAGTGCGAGAATAAGAGTCTTAGGGTTCATCTGCGATAAATCTAGGGTTCGTTAACGAAGAACACGAGTACCACACAGGGACAAGTGAGCACGATTGGAAGACCATGATTGGAGGCAAAGACTCCTAGGGTTCGAGTCATGATGATGATGGTTCAACGAACGAAGATGATGGTTCGATGAACAAAGATGATGGTTCGAAGAACGAAGATGATGGTTCAAATGATGGAGGAGAAAGTTCGAGAAGAATGGCTTGATGAGAACATGGCTCGATGACAACGAACACTAGAGAAGAAGTTGGAGAAAAATGGTCGAGAGGGATGAACAAGAGCTAGATGAGAGGGAAGAAGGGCTTGAGCAGAACTTTCCAACACTGATTATGCCTATTAGCTTTTCTCTTAGGTTTAATTTTTTAATATTTTTTATTATTTTTTTAAAAATTCGTATGTAAGGGAGAACCCACTTACATATGGATATTACATACGGATTTATCCTTGGGAAAGCTCCTGCCAAAAGGTGCCACCATTACATACAGATCTTACATATGAAAAATTCGTATGTAAATTCTTTTTCTATTACATATGGAAAAATTCATATGTAACTCATCCGTATATAAAATTTGTATGTGACGGGGCCATTACATACAAATCTTGATTCGTATGTAAATGAAATTTTTCTTATAGTGTAAATCTCTATGTCCGGAGTTGAATCTATTAGTTGTTCGATCCTAGTCTAGGTTATAATATCGTGTCCAATGATCAAATACTCACAAATATGCAATTGACCAAATATCATGAAGTTAAGAATGATAATAGAACACAAGAGTAATGGAAAAGAAATATATTGAATAACATAAATCACAAAGAGTAAAATACATTATGTCTAACCCCGTGAATAAGAGAGCTAGTTACTTCTATACATTCTAAACACTAGAAAAGAATAATGATGAATGCCTCCAACCTCCATAATGAGTTTCCATCCAAGAATAATTTTAAATTATGTAAGGCCTTCTATTTATAAATTTTCATAAACGTATAGCTCGTTAGGTGAATTAAGTCGTTGGGCGAGTTAAACACTACTTGTTGGACGACGTAGGTTGGCTCGTTGGGCGATTTGGATTAAACTAGACTAGGCCTAAAATTTGTACTTGATTTTGTACTTGAAGTAACCAACTCTATTGATAACTGATTTTGTTGATATATTCTTTCATCTTTAGTAATTTCCACTTATTTGCAAAATTATAAACTAAATACTTATCTTATCCAAATTATTAAATAAAACCTTAATTATCTAAAAAGTAATAAATAAAAATACCAATAAAAGATAAGAAATAAACATAATAAAAACATGATAATGTTAATTGTTATGACTAAATTTATCTCTGTAAGGGTTTTATTTTAGCCCTAATGCTGCAAAAAGTTGAAGCACATACAATAGATAGATATCAACAATGCATTTTTGAATGGTGAGTTATTTGAATAAGTATACATGGAGATTTTTTAAGATGACAAAACAAAAATAAAAGGATTAGTTTTTAAGTTGAATAAATTTATGTATGGATTGAGATAGACCTCTAAACAGTTTTACAAGTTCTCTTCCACCTTATTGCAACAAGGTTTTGCACAATTTAAAAATGATTACTCTTTGTTTACTCATGGTTCCAATCTTCATAGGTATTTTGTTGGTCTATTTAAACAACATCATCTTAACTGACCTTGATTTTTATTATGTTGATAAGGTACAATTAACATTGAATATTTTGTTCAAACTAAAAATCCTTATGTCCAATACTTCTTTGGCTTAGAAATTGTCAAATCCAATAAGGTGTCTCTTTGAGTCAAAGAAAATATACTTATTTTTTGCTTGATGATATTGTTTTTTAGGTAACAAACTTAGTTACAATGATGTTGACCCCATTAAGGATCCCTCTCTATAAAAGATTAATTGGAAGGCTAATGTTTTGACCATTGGCAAACCAAACATTACTTTTATAGTTCACAAGCTTAGTGATATATGAAAAATTCATTAATCACACATTTACTTATAATTGATCATCAGTTACATTACTTAAAGTCCATAGTAAATTAAGGTCTATTTTTCTAAGTCAACACTAAATTTCATTTTTCAATGAATATTGATGTTAGCTAAGGCATTTATATAAATAGAAGAAAATTAACCATTAACTTTTGTGTTTTTCTTGGTGATTCTATTTCCAGGTGTTTTCCAAGAATTTAGTTTCAATCATTGACTTGTTATCATGTCAAACTAAATACAATTTGAGTTCCTTTTCACAAGATCAACAAACACTTTATTTTTCAATCTGATTAAGGTGTTTTGCTTTTAAGCTTCTATAAAGATCAATTTAATGTAAAAATCACTTATTTCATGAACTAATCTCAACCAAGCACTTAATGAATTCACCCTCTTTTTTACTTTATTTTCAATCAGAATTTTATGCATGTTCCATTACACAATTTGCCCTTTTGCTTCTTTTTGTTTTTTCAATAACAATGGAAATAATAGCACAATGACAATAGATGAAGTGTAATTTCAATATGGTAAAATCTGAATTAATGCATGTGGTGATACAAGGACTTCACAAGTTACCATGAAATGTAAAGAACACAAAATATAAATTACAAAAAATAAATAACTAAAGAAAGTAAAGAAACTTGTAAATAAATCCACGAAAATGATGATTCAAATTGCAATAATCAACACAAGTGTTTTTTAGAATGTATGTATTATTTTACAATTTGTTAGCATTGTAAAATATAAAATTAATCTATTTATATTTTCTAACATTCCTTAAATAATAATCACATGATTTTGAATATAAAATTTGAGCATTCCTTCCTACACTTTACTTGTTTCTCCCTCCCTGTACCTCCCATTTTACGAATTTACCCTTTATTTATTAAATTTAAATGAAAATTAATAATGGATTAATGATTTCGTAACCAACAACAACCTTCTTAATCACCCCCTTCCCTACATGCACCCCCTTCCCTTTTATTTTTTTACTTTCATTCTTTACTTCTTCACTTTCACTTTGCACTGTTAAGTTCTGTTGTAAGTTAAATAGTAGTGGTTGTACCCGTGTTGTGGTAACAGAGGAGGAAGAAGATAGTGGTTAATGGGGGCTGCCTTTGAATGTTAAAAAAAAAGAGAAAGTGTTTCATGAAGCTTGCTCATTGTTTTAATAGCTTTGCTTATAATGTAACATAATAAAGCAAACCTATATACTAACAAAACCTAAAGCGCATAACAGTGAACGCAGACCGCACATGCAACTGCGGAAACCCAGCTCCAAACGTAGACCGCATATCCAACTGCGGTTACCACGAAACGCACTTCCAACTGCGGCGAAGAGCATCCGCACTTCCAACTGCGGCGAAGACCAACCGCACTTCCAACTGCGGCGAAGACCATCCGCACTTCCAACTGCGGCTCTCATCAACTGCGACACCCTACACTTCTTTCAAGTACGACCAGTTTCCATGATTATTCCTCCGACTTCGTTCCCTCAGCTCCATCGTGCATAAACCCACCCTAGACGAATCATTTTTAAAACACCAAGTAGAAACACCATTTTTAACAGAGCAAGCATGGTTTTAACCGAAACAACCAAACATTTTAATTGAGCAAGATCAAGCATCTTTTCTTAACTAAGAGCAAGTATTTTACGGACACCAAAGGTTATATCAAATGTTTGAGAAGATAAACCCTTGTTGCTGCTAGAACTCACCACACCAAAGGAAGGAGGAGGGAAGAAGTGAGGGCCGGAAGAAATGAACTGCGACAGCAAAGAGACAAAGGAAAAAATGGGGTGTGGGGTTTGATATGCGGTTGCTTCGATACTTTTATTCTTTATTGGGTCAGCTTTTTTAAAAAACAAAATATTCTCTGACAGGGGTATACACAGAAATAAAAAAAAATAAAGGAGGTGTAGGTTGAAGTTGGTGAGATATAGTGAGAACCACTCTAAAATTTTAACAAGTTACATACAAAATCTTCTAATAATTATATATAAAAATAACTCTTAAGAGTTTTGGAATCGAAAGACACATTAGTCAATATCACTTTATTCTCTATATAAGGAAAAACAAAACTTTTTTACAACTTTTTAATAATGTATTGTAATTTTAATACGCAATAATCAATTATTTGTAAAAATTGTTCAAAAAAATAAGATGAATTGTTTTGTGAATTAAAATTACTTTACTAAAATTATTACCCTTTGTAAAATATTATACAGTTTTTATATAGTAAACACTTTAACATTGAAAGGATTGGCCATAAATATTATATAAGTTTATTTTAAGGTTTAATCATCCATATTTTGATTGAAAATCTCAAATAAATCCCTTATTTTTTTTTGGCAATTGGATCTCTATTTTTTAAAAATTGATCTAATTGGACCTTAAATGAGCTTGTTAAATACTTATAATTGAGTTTGAGATGAATTTTTGTTTTCTTGAAATTAAAGTCATGGAAAAGTTAATTAAATCCTAATTGTGAGTTCAAAATTGTAAATCCGCCATCAACCTCGAGTGACCACCGCGAGCCCAGATCTTCCATCACCAATGCTCATTCCATCACCGTAAATCGCACAACCTGCAAGTGAACCAGAATAAAGCAAATCCATTAGCAGCCACAAAATAACACAAATTGCAGAAACCATCACGCCACAGTGAGTAATCCTCGCGTCTCCTCACGCAAATCGTGAACCCTAATCGTGACCAACGCTCCACCACTGTATGCGACAACACAGATCGAACCACTATGACAAGTCACCGTCTAAAAATCTATATATCTTTTACAACAATGGAGAAAACGAAAACAAAATGAAATTAAGAATTTTTTATTTTAAGGTTTTGCACAAAAATTGGGATTTCCCTAAACCATCAAACTCTGCACTCATCAGCCACGACCAAACACCATAATACAGTTAATCACATTTCCCAAATTTTACCATTTATCACGATTTTCATATCTCCAACCTAATCAATTATCAATTTACGAATACAATCAAAATAAAAATAAATAAATATCAAATATAATGTATCATATTAATATAAGACAGCGGCGTCAGTGATGACCACAGAGGTGATTGGCGTCATCGATGGTGACTCTGGCAGAGAAGACTCGTTAGTTGGAGGTAGTGTCGGATATCAGGAACTAGAGAAGAGATTTCCTCGCGCAGGTTTAACGAAGAAGAAGGATGAGGGGAAATGCCACAATGGTGCTAGCAACATCGCTAGAAACATCGTGCGGCGATAGAACAAAGATGGCACCGCTGCAGAAGGGGCAGTGGTCCTGTAGTTTGTGCGAGAAGGGGACGCGACGCAAAAAGTGGCGGTGGCAAACGGCGACGCTGTAATGGAGATGAGGTAGAAGGAGATGCCATCACGAATGAAAGAAGAAGATCGAAGGGAGAGAGTAAACGAGCCAATGACGGCGAGTCTGAATGCAAGTACGAACCAAATACATAATTATCAGAAATAACTCTCTCTTTAATTAACTTTTCCCAATTTCTTTAATTTAAAAAAACAAAAATCCCCTATATGTATTTAACAACTTACCAATCAATTAAAACACCAATATTAACATGTCACACGTCAATTAAAACAACTGAGATTTAATTGAATTAATTTTTCAAAATTAAAAATCCAATTAAGACAAAAGTAAAACTAAAAAATATATTTGAAATATCCGATCAAAATAGAAAACTCTAGAATAATTAAACTTTATTTTTAATTTAGGAAGAAATAATTTGTTTTAGGAATATAAAGGGAGAAGTTTCAAACAAAAGAAGAAGGGATGGAAGGTGTGTGAAGATAATCTTAATGTCAACATCAACGTCTCAATGAATTGAAACGAAGCACATGGATCACTCATATTCGTTTCCAATTGGAACAAATGCTGTCCTTCATGAGGTTGAGACCAAATGAGGCGTGAATCGATGGAAACACCACACACATGCTTCACCAACGCTATCATGCTCTGTTTCTTGCTTCTGAATTTGACTTTGGGAAGAGTTGTCGGAGCCGATACCTATAACAGAGACGATTTCCCGGCGGGTTTTGTTTTCGGTTCAGGCACCTCTGCTTACCAGGTTCAGGCTGAATTCCTCTAAATTTATTCATCTCATTTTCATCGTTTTTCTTTTATCACTATTTCATTGCAGTTACAGAAATTAAGTGTATTTTGCATTACAACATAAAAGATAATCCAAATTAATCTGTAAATATGTTATTGTTATTATTGTAAACAGGTGGAAGGAGCTGCTAATGAAGACGGAAGAAGTGATAGCATATGGGATACCTTTGCCCACGCTGGTTCCTTTCCTTCACTCTTCATTCTTTCTTCTTCCCATCCTTCTTACCAATTTTATATAAATATAGATTTTTCATATTTTTTGGAAATTTCGTACAATAAATCAAAATTAAGAGAATAATACGTATAATTGTTTTTATTATTGTAAAGTTTAAAAAAAATATATTAAGAATTAATTGATTAAAAAAATATATGGCGCAAAGTGAAATCCAAATTATTAAGCCAAATTTGTAATGTTTGTGTTATGTGATTCTATCGACTTAAAGTTATTTAAAATTGAGATTAATTCGATAACACATGATTTGATAATAACATGTGGTAATGACCTTAACAAATGACATTCGGTATCATGTCACACAGTTATTATTATAAGGTATAATACATTTTTTTTAAAGTTAAAAATAAATAAAAAATAAAAATAATAAAGAAAAATATTTAAAAAATTTAAAAAAAAATAACGAGCTGACAAATGATATCATTTTAATTATGTTAGTACAAAACCAAGGACAAAAGTAATGAATCTATCTGTGACTTCTCTAAATGAAATTAGAAACATTGAAAATAATTAAACTAATTTTTAATATTTGTGTTATATGACTCTATGGACTCAAAGTTACCCGAAACTCTCACAAAATTGAAATTAACAATGTAAATTTATAAAGATTTTGAAAATGAAATGTTTCTGCTTAGTGCCATTATAAAACTCTCAAAGGCATAAAGTTTGTAATATTTTATTACTTGAATTTGCCTATAAAAGACCATGAGCCGCACATATCTACAACAGCGAAGAATCAAAATTCAGATAATGAAATATCGACTTACAATTCTCTCCTCCCCTCCTTTTTCCGTGTGTGGTTTTATTTTTATAACTCTAATAGAAGATTACATCGTCTTAAGAAAAACCATTTATCATATCATAAACTTGAATCAATGATGAAAGACCACGGAATATAATTTCACTAATCTAGTTTTGTATTTTCAATTACATACCTATCATTATTCACTTAAAACTTCAGTCTATGCAATAATTTTGACTGAACAGGATATGGGCATGGAGGAAATGGAGATGTAGCCTGTGATGGGTACCACAAGTATAAAGTGAATACGTTTGGCCTCAGTATTTTTTTTATTTGCCCGTTATTGCATTCATCGTGTTGTGATTCTACCATTTGTGAAAGATTAGAGAAGATTGAGGCCTAAACTGATCTAATAATACATGTTTAGCCACTGTTTTGTTCGAACTATTGAAGCGTCACTGCAGCACCATTTGATTTTAATTGTTTTCCCTAAAATATACGTAATGCAGGAAGATGTAAGGCTAATGGTGGATACAGGACTTGAAGCCTATAGATTTTCCATTTCTTGGTCCAGACTGTTACCAAGTATGATTCTCAACACAAACCCTTGAATTTTATTTTATATATCTATATATCTTTGTAGGGTAAAACCTTTCTCAACACTTTGAAAAAGCTTTAATTTCTCCTCAGATGGTAGAGGACCCGTTAATCCCAAAGGATTGCAGTACTACAACAATCTCATCAATCAGCTCATCACCAATGGTTAGACTTCAATTTGGGTTTCTTAATTAGTTTGCAAAATTAGCCATGCATTGAATTCACTCCAAATAAATAAAGAAATTTGAAATCTATTCTAATTCTACAACTGATATAGTAAACCTATTTCCCTGGAGCAGGTATCCAACCACATGTCACACTACACAACTATGACCTTCCACAGGTTCTTGAAGATGAATATGGAGGATGGGTTAGTCGTCACATCATGTATGCTTCCGATCTCTTTATACTTATAGGCAAATTCTAACTACTCTAACATTATGTAGAATTGTTAAATTGTTAAATGGACGCAAGAGAAAATGTCAGATGTCAAATTAATTTTTTCAATCGATAAATACTAATTGATAAGTTACTTGGATGTAAATGCAGAAGAGACTTCACATACTATGCTGATGTATGTTTTAGAGAGTTTGGCGACAGAGTCTTGTATTGGACCACTGTCAACGAACCCAACATTTTTGCCTTGGGTGGGTATGATCAGGGAATCAGCCCACCTCAACGATGTTCTTCCCCATTTTGTGTTATAAAGAGCAATAGGGGCAACTCGACATATGAACCCTACTTGGCAGTTCATCATATTTTGTTAGCTCACTCTTCAGCTGCCAGATTGTACCGGAGAAAATACAGGGTATGTCATCTAATCTTACATAAATGGCAACATCTTCAGCAAATATACTTAGCATTAATGTTCTCCTTTTCTAAGAAACTTATGTAACATTGCAGCACAAACAACATGGATTTGTTGGTATCTCTGTCTACTCGTTTGGGTGTTTTCCTCAAACAAATACAGAGAAAGACAGGGTAGCAACTCAACGAGTCCGTGACTTTTTCGTTGGTTGGTAAGCAACAGAACCTACAATTGGTTTGTTTTACTTCTTCTTCCTCTTGTTCTTAATTTGTTCCCTGAAGTATGATTTTCTATAGTGAACCTATTCTGATGCTATTCTATCTTCTTAAAGATTGCTTTCTTTAATTGGACATACCAATATTTGTTAGAATAATAAACACGGCAGCTTTACAAGTATGCTTTGCTATTGCAGGGTTATGGAACCCTTGCAATATGGAGACTATCCAATTTCCATGAAGACAAATGCAGGTGTAAGAATTCCGGCTTTCACAACTCGTGAATCTGAACAAGTCAAGGGTTCATTTGACTTTATCGGAGTCATTCACTACACCAACGTCAATATCACAGACAATTCTGACACCCTTAAGAATCAATTGAGAGATTATAACGCAGACATGGCTGCAAAGATTTGTAAGTACTTCTTTAGGCTAGTGAATTTAGTAAGAGATTTAAGTGTTACAAATCTAAGTATGAATAAATTTGTACAGTATATAATGAAAGAAGTGCTTATAAACACTTAATCTTTTAGATCATAGGTGGTATCATTCCATATGGGTTTGTTCAACTTTTTAAGTTTCACACATTTACCATTTCACTCTAACAATAATGTAATACCCCTTACATAACCTAATGATCTATTTGATATTATAAAAGTTGTAGAATGATTTATCAGTATAATGACTTGCCATTTTTCTGGTTTTGCAGCAGGATTCGATCTAGATTCAAATGAAGAGGTAACAATAAAATATAAAGTCATGTAAACTGGTTCTACTTTTTAGATTATCCATTGTGCAAATAACTGACTTTTCGTTTTACTTGATTCAGTACCCTATCACACCGTGGGGTTTTCGGGAAGAATTGAATAAGTTCAAGCTCCTTTATGGCAATCCTCCTCTATTCATTCATGAAAATGGTCTCTCTCTCTCTCCCTCTCTCTTAGATTACGTATAATTGCAATGAATACTGTTTAGTAAAATCAACCCTTGATGTTATACGGATTAAACATTAAGCTTGGGATTATAGTTATGTTGCTGTAAGCAAAGCAACTTGATTACAATAGGCATTTTTGTTTCAATCTTGCTCATTCCTGCTTATACTCTTTACCGACTTTTTAATGCATTGGACTAACAATGCCATTGGTTAATGGCTATTCTTCTACATAAACCACCTTTAGATTTAGTACTAATACATATGTATCAATGGTAAGTTAGGAAATCCTGGTGATGATATCTAGGTCTCTAATGTGGAACATGGTAAGTTTAAATGATTAAGCGAGTTACTGATTAAGTTTTGGGTTGTTAGGTCAACGGACAGCAAGCGATTCGTCACTACAAGACGTGTCAAGGGTGAAATACTTGCATGAATATATTGGTGTAGTGCTCGATGCCTTGAGGTATGATACCACTGCTCTAATTCATGTAATAAATATATCATTTTTTCTGTAAGTGTTCCCATAAACACCTCTGATGCGTTCTCTGATATTCTGCATCACCCCAAAATTTGTCAGAGATGGATTAAACATAAAGGGGTATTTTGCCTGGTCTTTCTTGGATTTGTTCGAGTTGTTGGATGGATACAAATCTAGCTTTGGCCTATACTATGTTGATAGGGATGATCCAGAGTTGAAGAGACACCCAAAGCTCTCTGCAAAGTGGTACAGCCGATTTTTGAAGAACAGAAGCACTTCTATAGTTGGAACTGTTGAACTTGAGAAGGATCCCTCACTGGTTTCAATTGGCCATTTATTTGAGTAGGTTCTTTGCTTGTTATCACAAATAAGCCATTGCACAAAGGTGGTCTTAGTATGCTTACGTTCCCTTAAATACATAAGAATAAGATATCTGGGCATATTTCAATTCAGATGGAAAAGAAGGATAGAGAGGCCTGGCAAGTAAAGCTGCATAGGTAATGTATAACATACAATAGACTATGTATGACATACCATATGACATGCCATGTTAAAGACAAGGGGATTTCAAATGACAGTATAGTTTTTGGCAGTCATGTGTTTTTCTACTCACTTTCTTCTTTCCTCTACCTCCTTATTTCATATCATGAACTTAAAAGTTTGATTTTTTTTTTATAGAGAATAATAAAATAAGATTGATATATTATAGGGATAATCTAGATTAAATACAAACTATGTTTATAAATTAATATTTATTATTTTCATGATTTTTTATAATATTTTCTTATTTTTGTGTTTGTTTAAATTGCTAATAAAAGGTACATAGTTGGAAATATTGTAAAGGGTTAAAATACTATTCACGTGTAAATTTTTTTTTACTTTTTGCAACCAAAAAAAAATCTGCAACCACATGTGCTTTTTTTTTTTTTCAATTCCATTCCAATAGACGACATATCATCGTCTCGAGCAACACCATCCGCAATATGCAAGATTCCTCTCACATAAAAATAGTAGTCATTATCAATTTTATTTTACTAAAAATATTCACCATTGCTATCAAATTGGGATGTCAAAAGTAAAATAAATATTTTGTGTAAAATTGTAAAACTAATAATGAGTAGTGGATATTTTTAAATTTATTTATTAAAATCTAAAAACAAGTAATAATACGACCAATATTACTTTGTTGTAGTCTTTAAGAAGGAAAAAATATTTCCCTTTTCGACTTAAAATACTAGCTATTGTTGAATCTCCTTTAGGTTTAACATCAAATGTTACACGGTCAATTGTTCTTAGTAAAATGATTATGTCTATTTTTAGAGGCTACCCCTTTATCTAATAGTTTGATTTTTTTTCTACCATTTTTGTTAATCCTTTGCTTAAAGTTAGTTGGAAACATTGATTCGGTTGCTATTACACTCATGTAACCTATTTATCATGTTTTCAATCTTACACACATTGTTAGTGATAAAACTTTTATTACCCATCAATCTCTTATTCATATAGTAGTTATATTGACATTGTTCAACTTTCTACTTTGATACTTTAAAGTAATTTTTTTTTTATGTTTATCAATTCAACTTTCTCATATGTTTATGTTAAACATCATTGTCGATTTTATTAAAAATAAAGCAAAAAGAAAGAATAAAAATTATGGAGGGATCACATAAACACATGATAAAAATGTCGTATTTATAGGGAAAAAAACCTATGATGAAAAGATTAAATAAATACATAAATGAAAAAACTAACTCATAAAATATAAGCTACAAGCTCAATAAATATGACAAACAAACACATATGAACATATTTAGATTATATATGAATTCATAAGCAAAAGTCTTGCTGTCAAAACACAATGGTAACTTATTATGAAGTGAAGTGTAGGCTCAATGACCAAAATAAAGAAGAATATCCAATTTAAATAATTCCAAAAACATTACAGAATTTTGAACAATAGAAGAATTTGTTATAGAAATCACAACATCTATCCAGCACGTTTGAAACGGTTTGAATAATATTAAAAAATGGACCACATTCAAAGAAGATGCTAACTGAAACTGAAGAGAAAATTAAGGGAGAGGTTATGACCTTAAAAATCGAAGGCCATTACTCTGTTATAACCTCTCCGCTGAATAAATGTTAGCATTCTCCCACTTGGTCTGTTTTATCCAATCATCAAACGTAATAAGAAACCAAATATATGAATCATGGTGACAGTTTCTCTGATAATGAGAATTATCTCCCATGTATCACAATATATTAAGTCTCACATCATAAGCTCTTAACTTTAACGAATAAACCATATGTTTATTATAGGTTACAATTAAATGAGTTTTCTCAAAGTAGCTAGTTATATGCACAAAATAAATTAGAAAACATTAAACTGGATAAGAGTTTTATCAAAACGAAAGTAATTAAAACAATTGTCATATCATGGAACCAAGTCTCATTCGCATTACATGGATATATCGTTTTTCTAAGAGACTCGCGTTGTTTAGAAAAACTATGATTATTATTTAGGTGAATAACTTTGAAGGAATGAAAATTATTGATTTGTAAATAAAATAAATCTAATTTCTAGAAAACAATGAAATTGATTAAGTGAAATGTATGATAAAGACTTTATTGGGGTTGAGTTTCCTCATCCAATTAAATGTAATAGCACTAAATAATATACCTTTAATTCCTACTCTAACATACACCACTATTTAACAAGCCTTAATTTCTTATAAACAAGTCTAAAACATATAAAAATTTAATCTCTTATCTATTTTAACCAAAGATTCACATTAAGCATTAAAGTTGGATGTTTAGAATGACCCATGATTAATGTCTATGTCCGATGTTCAATCAATAAAATACCATGCAGTTAAGAACCAGAATAGAACACAATAGTATTGGAAAATGAATATATTGAATAACATAAATAACAAAGTTAAGATACATTATGTTCAACCCCGTGAATAAGAGAGCTAGTTACTCCTATACATTCTAAACACTAGAAAAGAATAATGATGAATGCGTCCAGCCTCCAGAATGAGTTTCCACCCAAGAATAATTTTCAACTGTGTAAGACCTTCTCTTTATAAATTTTCATAAATGTACATCTCACTAGATGGATTAAGTCACTAGGCGAGTTAAACTCTACTTGTTGTACGAACTGGGTTGGCTTGCTAGGTGAACTAGATTGAACTGGATTAGGCCTAAAATTTGTACTTGATTTTGTACTTGAAGTAACCAACTCTATTGATAACTGATTTTGTAAATATATTCCACTAATCTACAGAATTATAAACCAAATACTTTTCTTTTCCAAATTATTAAATAAACCCTTAATTATCTTCAAAGTAATCAATAAAAATACCAATAAAATATAAAAAAAATAAACATAATAGAAGAATGATAATATCAATTATTATGACTAAAACCTCTGTAAGGGTCTTATTTTAGTAACTGTTGCTGCAAAAAATTGAAGCACATACAATAGCTAGATATCAACAATCCATTTTTAAATGGTGAGTGTTTTGAATAAGTATATATTGATATTTAACAAGATGATAAAACAAAAATAAAAGGATTAGTTTTCAAGTTAAATAAATTTATATATGGATTGAGATAGACCTCTAAACAACGATTTTACAAGTTCTCTTCCACCTTATTATAACAAGGTTTTACATAGTTTAAAAATTACTACTCTTTGTTTATTCATGGATCCAATTATTCATTGTTCATGTTTCGGTAGTGGGTCCGGTCACACTTACCTACGCATTTACTTCACGATGTTCCAAACCGTCCGTTCGGGTTCGTCCGTCCACAGTCTGTCTCTTACGCTTGGGTCGGTCGGCTACCTGTTAATGATACTCCGACGCTCAAGTTAGAATCAAGTACGTTCGGTCTTAAATTCGCGATATTAAATGCTATTCAATTCAAGTTACCTACCTCTTACTGTTGACCTCTATTTATAATGTCAGTTTTGGGCCCGTGATTAAGGTTCTACTAATCACGGCCCAATGACACTTTAATCAAGGCCCAAAATACGTTAAACTCCTATTAAAGTTATATTACCTTGGGGTTCTCCGGGTATGACCGGTCGGCCATTGCCTAATTTTATTATTCTTGAGGTCGTCGGTATTACGCCTGATGTCGCTTCGGGTCGGCCTTAGGCCGGACCGGGTGACCGGTACATCAAGCCCCCCAAGCCCTAGGCAACTAGTTGCCGTTGGGTTTAAAATGGTTTGGAACTTTAGGCGGGAAAACGTGTGTCGCTTTGCGATTAGTCGAGTGCCTCGGGTAGTGGAGGAGTCCTTTAATCTGAGCCCTTGATCGTGGTTCCTTTCAACGGTGGAGATGCGTGGGCGGTTAAAAAAATTTACTATAAATAGGGGGGACTGTTTCGTTATTTTTCACCTTTCTCTCTTCTCTACCACTCTGACCGTCGACTTTCTCAAAGATTTCTTTATCTTCAGGTAAATAAATGGCTACGGTTTCCTTGTCTTCCTCTACAGGGTCAGCAGGTGGAGACGGCGGGGGCTCCTCCAACGGTGGCGGGGGGTCATCGTCCAGTGCGAATTCAGGTTCCTCGCGGTCGGGAGGCAACCAGGTTTGGCACGACGCCATCCTTTTTCTCCTGGAAGGCGGAGTAGTGGTTGATGGAATGGATCCGACCCCGGCCGAGGGGTGGCCGACCATAAATGGGTATGCTTGGGCATCACCCGATGTAGCGGCCCACGAAACCGATATTAGAAGCCGGAAAGACTTACTGGCATGGTTTAATCAGTCATTTGTGATTCGGGACGAAGAGGACGCCCGGTTGATTCGTCTCAGAGTCTGTCGTCCTAACGAGCGCGTCTTCCACGGGAAAGAGTCAAGCGTCGAGGATTTCTTTTATGTATATACCTTTTTATTTACTAGGATGTTCGCTCGGATTCCTTTTTCCAATTTCCAGGCGGCAGTACTCCGCCACATGAATGTCGCCCCCTGCCAGTTGCACCCGAACGGGTGGGCCTGCATCCAAGCGTTCATGGTGATGTGTGCGACTTTGGGCATCAAGCCCACTCTTAATGTATTTTTCCACTATTTTCATGTTCGGCCACCACCAAAACACGGATGGGTCTCACTGACATCGGCACAAGACGCTTGCCTTTTCAAAGCGTATGCCGATTCATTCAAAAAGTTCAAGACGAGCTTTTTTAAAGTGATAATAAAGGAGGCCGGACGTTCCCAGTTTCGTGACGCCGCCGGCGAACCTCTATTTCCTTATTATTGGACCGAGAACCCCGCCAGGGTTCGTGCTGTTTCTACCGATGACATGACCCCTGCCGAACGTGATGCCGTGAAAACCATCAATGACCTTCCCCGCCGTCTCCAGGCCCGACGATTGGTCGGCTGCCTTTGCCACGAGGATTTTACCCGCGTGGCGTTCGGTATGCTATTTTTACCCGTATTCTTATAAGTTCATTGTCGACTTAACTAAATTTCCCTTCCTGTTGCAGATAGGATGACGCTTCCTACTCCTCGCCGAACGAGCTTTATTCCTCCTCCCCCCAAAAGAGAATCTGCCCGGCTGGCTCTAGCAGGGCGAACATGGCCGCCAAATCCCGCACGCCGTCTGTAGATGCCGCTGGCTTGAAGACCACGGCAGCCACCCACCAAATCTCTGTAGTGGATCTTGAGTCATCACTGGCGGCCACCATCCCTTCCGCGCAGGCCATTCCCATCGGACAAGCCGGTACGTCCGCTCAGGCCACTCCTTCCGCTCACACCAACCCTTCCTCCAAAAAGAAGAGGAAATCCAGAGAATCTTCTTCTAAGAGGAGTCGGCGAGAGGGCAGTGATCCTCACCCATTAACCGGGGGCCTGCTTGATGTTGCCTTTGGCGTCAGTGACCGGATAGATTTCCGGATGAGTTCCGCTCAGAGGGAGATCGTGGAATCTCTCTCTGAAAAAGAGCTTACCAAGGCAGCCCTCGAGTTTCACTGTCGCGGCGCCATGTTGAATTGGTATCTCAACCGATTCGCCGATCGACGAGGAGCCGAGGAGGTCCAGCATGAACTGGCGGCCTCGAAGAAGGAAACCGAAGACGTTCGGAAGGAGCTGGCTGCGCTGGACTTGGAGCACTCGAAGTGCAAAGAGGCACAGACGGCCTTGACCAAGAAGTATGAAAGCGCCTGTATAGAGGTGGCCACTCTTACCAAACAATTAACCGGCCTGCGGACAAGATTCTCGGAAGTTATAGAGGGTAATGATCAGCTGAAGGTGTCCCTCCAGGAGGCGGAAGGGAGGGAGCAGAAGCAGAAAGAGGAGATCGCCCAGCTGACCGAAGAGGTTGCCTCGGCTAATAACTCCATCAAAGTTCTCAGCACTAATGTTCAGATTGAACATGAAGAGGGTTTTAACAAGGCCCTTCGTCAGGTGGCCTATTTGTTGAAAACCGACCCCCTAGCGGCCGGTTTTGATATCGCACAGGATATTTTTGACGGGGTGATGATGCCCGTTCCTACTCCGGCCGATGCGAACGAGGCCACAGGGGGAGAAGGCGAGGTAGCCGAAGACGATGCCGGCGAAGATGATGGTGATAACGCCAGCCAGTAGTGTTAGGATGGGGAACAAAGGGTGGGGATTATTTTTTGCTTTTTGATGATCCTTTTTTGTTTAGACTGACCGACGTATTTTGTGGTCGCCGGATTAATGTACATCCGCCCCTTTTTCGCTTTTAATGCAATGAACATTTTGATTCGTTTTTTTCTAAGTCATGACGTCTTTAAATCGCATTCTTGTTTACTGGTTTTCATTTACCCTGGCCGGATCGAGAGGACAATTCTATTCCTCGACCTTGATTTCACAAGTCGGGGTGGCAGGACATAGCCGTTCACCGCCTCGACCGGGTCGAGAGGACAATTCCGTTCCTCGACCCGAACTTCGCGAATCAGGGCGGCATGGCATTGCCGTTCACCACCCCGGCCAACTCGAGAGGATAATTCCATTCCTCGATTTTGCTTTCGCAAGTCGGGGCGGCAGGGCATAGCCGTTCACCACCCCGGCCAAGTCGAGAGGATAGTTCCGTTCCTCGACCTGGACTTCGCAAGTTGGGGCGGCAGGGTATTGCCGTTCACCATCCCGGCCAGGTCGAGAGGATAGTTCCGTTCCTCGACCTGGACTTCGCGAGTTGGGGCGGCAGGGTATTGCCGTTCACCACCCCGGCCAGGTCGAGAGGATAATTCCGTTCCTCGATTTTGCTTTCGCAAGGTCGGGTTTTCTCAAAATCTTGGATATGGGGTGGTCGGTCTTAACCACTACTTGGTGGCTTTGGAAGTAAGGCCTTAACCTTCCTGCCGCGTGGAGGAGAGCCAAAGCTACTTTCTCGACCTGATGGTAGCGGGTTTCGGCATCCAGCAGCGCGCGGCTGACGAAATATACTAGCCTGGGCTCACGGCCGCCTTGAAGTAAGGCGGCACTTACAGCCGAATTCGACACCCCCAAGTACACTTGCAGTTCTTCTCCCGGCAAAGGTCGGTTCATGACCGGAGGGTTCTGGAGTATCAGCTTGACGTCCCGGAATGCTTGCTCACACTCGTCGTCCCAGTTGCAGGAATTCCCCTTTTTTAACTTTCGCAACACGGGGCGCACTCGTTCGGCCATTTTGGGAATAAAACGCGAGAGGGCCGTCAACCGACCAACCAGCCGCTGGACCTCCTTTAAATTGGTCAGGCTCTTCATGGTAATAATGGCGTCGCACTTGTCCGGGTTGGCCTCGATTCGACGTGACGTCAACATGAATCCCAAGAACTTACCGGCCGGTACCCCAAAAGTACATTTGGCCGGGTTAAGGCGCATTCCGTACTTTCTGATCTGCGCAAAAACTTCTTCCAGATCTTGTATATGTGCCTCTGCTTCTGCTGACCGCACTACCATATCGTCTATGTACACGTCCAAGCATCGACCGATCTGGTTGGTAAAGATTCTGTCCATCAAACGCTGATAAGTAGCCCCGGCATTCTTCAACCCGAAAGGCATGATCTCATAACAATAACTGGCCCTTTCGGTGATGAAGGCCGTCTTCTCCCGGTCGGGCGCGTACATCGGTATCTGGTTGTATCCCGAATAGGCGTCTAAGAAACTCAAAATTTTGTGGCCGGAAGCCCCATCGACAAGGGCGTCGATGCTAGGCAAAGGATGAGAATCCTTGGGACAGGCCTTGTTAAGGTCAGTGTAGTCCGTACACATCCTCCATTGGCCGTTCGACTTCTTGACCATCACGACGTTGGCCAACCACGTGGTGTACGTTACCTCTCGGATGAATCCCGCTTCCCTCAGCTTCCCGACTTCCTCCTCGATCGCCCTCCTCTTCTCTTCACCTAGCCGCCGCTTCTTCTGGGACACAGGTTGGGCTTCTTTGAACAACGACAGTTTATGGGATGCCACCGAGGGATGAATCCTAGGCATGTCGGCCGCTGTCCAAGCGAATAAATCTCTGTTGTGCCAGAGGACGTTTCTCAGTCGTTCCTCCACCTCGGCCTCCAGGTCGTTGGCGATCGCCGTTGTTTGGTTCGAATCCTTTCCTATGATTATCGGCTTGGTTTCACCTATCGGCTCGAGCCGGTCCTCCGTATTTGTCCTGGGGTCCAGGTCGGCCATAGCTACCTCAGAGCGGCGGGCCTTCCTCCTTTTCTCCCTCGGGTATAATTTCAGTCCAGTTGCATAACACTCCCTGGCTGTCTTCTGGTCGGCTCTGACCGTGCATATGGTTTTCTGGTGGTTGGGGTACTTTAGCGTCAAGTGTGGGGTCGATACGATAGCCCCGAAGGCGTTGAGACAGGGTCGTCCAAGGAGGACGTTGTATGACGTATTTGCCTCCACCAGTAGATATCTCACCCTTCTCTCGTCCTCTTCCCGGCCAGTTCCCAACCGGGTAAGCAAATCAACGTAACCCCTTGTGTCTACCCTTTCTCCCGCAAACCCAACTATTTGCTCATTATATGGCACAATCAGGTCCTCCGATATGCCATCTGCTGGAAAGTTTTCCAGTAAAGGATGTTGACAGAACTTCCTTGGTCAACCAGTACCTTCCTGACCCCATACCGAGCAATCTCGGCGATTATCACCATAGGGTCGTCTTGCTCTGGGTCGGGCGCATGGAAATCATCATCCGTGAAAATGATGGGTGGCATCGTCCTTCTGGGGGCGTCGACGGCGTGAACCAACCGCAGCGCACGGATGTTTTTTTTGCGCGCGTTGGATGAGGAACCCCCGCCGGCAAACCCACCAGAGATGGTGTTGATCATTCCTCTCAGAGGACGGTTGTTTCCTCCTCCTCGACTCCGGCTTCGCCTCCTGTCATCACGAGGGTGCTCCTGCCGCCGGTGCCGCGGGTCCCGGTTATGGGCACCCCTCCTATCCTCCCTCCGTCGAGGACTCGCCCTCCGAGGGCTTCTCTCCTGGACGGGCGATCGATCCGGCCGATACGTTTTCACGTACTTCAATAGTTGCCTCGCACGAATCAACTCCTCGATCTTGTCCTTCAGGGTGACGCAGTCCTCCGTGTCATGACCCAAATTTTGGTGGTACAAACAGTGCTTAGTACCATCTGCATTAAGCGGTGTCGGCCGTTTCTGCGGTGCCTGCAACAGCTGGGTGTTCAAAGCTTCGTGGAAGATTTGAGCCCGGGGGGCGTTCAGTGCTGTGTACTGCTGAAAACGAGGCCCCCGGGGACCGTATCTAGGTCTGGGCCCCCCGGCCCGATGGGTCTGGTTCTCCGTTCTCTTCCCCTCGCTCCTCTCCCCCTTAACCTCCTGAAGCTCCTTTCGGTAACTTTGCTTCATTTCTTCCACCCTAATTTCGTCTACCGCCCGTTCGCGCAACTCCTCCATGGTCTTAGGTGGCGTCCGACACACACTTTCTTTGAAGGGACCGGGCCTTAAGGCCGACATGATATGTTGCAATGCCAGTTCCAGAGTCAATCCTTTAACCCTCCGGACGGTTTTTTGGTACCGGTCCATAAAGGTTTTTAACGGCTCCTCCTTTCCCTGCTTGAGGTTCATCAGGTCGACAACAGTGATGTCCCTAGCTATAAATGCAACAAACTGTTTCTCAAACATAGCCTCCAGCCCCTTGAAACTGGCTATGCAACCGGTCGGCAATGCATTGAACCACTCTAAAGCTTCCCCTTCTAAGGAGAGAGAGAAGGCCCGACACCAGACGGCATCACACCCGGTGTGGAATGACATGGCGTTAGTGAAAGACTTGACATGGGCGTCCGGGTCGGTGGTACCGTCGTACATCTTGAACTGAGGCGGGACGAATTGTTCGGAGATATGCACATCCATTATATCCTGTACGAAAGGGACAGGAACGGTCGGTCCCTCAACTCTTATCGACAACACCTTTTCGTCCTTGTCCCCCGCCACCTTCTCCTGTTTCTCCCCCTCATGGGTTGGGGCGCTGCTGTGCTCTCCCTCGTTCCCCGTGCCAACCACTGTCTTCTCCTGCCTCCGATTCTCCACGCCCTCCTCACCCCGGGCAGCAATGGCCCTGGTGATCTGTGCCGCGCACTCCGCCCTAACCGCCGCCATTTCCTCCTCATGCTGCTTCCTCATCTCTTCCAAGCGTCTCTCCAACATCCTCATCATCTCACCTTGCTCGTCAGCGTTAGTGGTTCTCGTGGTCACCATTGGTTTTTGTCCTCGAGCCCCACGGTGGGCGCCAAAATGTTTCGGTAGTGGGTCCGGTCACACTTACCTACGCATTTACTTCACGATGTTCCAAACCGTCCGTTCGGGTCCGTCCGTCCATAGTCTGTCTCTTACGCTTGGGTCGGTCGGCTACCTGTTAATGATACTCCGACGCTCAAGTTAGAATCAAGTACGTTCGGTCTTAAATTCGCGATATTAAATGCTATTCAATTCAAGTTACCTACCTCTTACTGTTGACCTCTATTTATAATGTCAGTTTTGGGCCCGTGATTAAGGTTCTACTAATCACGGCCCAATGACACTTTAATCAAGGCCCAAAATACGTTAAACTCCTATTAAAGTTATATTACCTTGGGGTTCTCCGGGTATGACCGGTCGGCCATTGCCTAATTTTATTATTCTTGAGGCCGTCGGTATTACGCCTGGTGTCGCTTCGGGTCAGCCTTAGGCCGGACCGGGTGACCGGTACAGTTCATTTTGTTGATCTATTTAAAAACATAATCTTAACAGATCCTGATTATTCTTATTTGATAAGGTACAATAACATTGAATTTTTTGTTCAAACTAAAAATTCTTATGTCCAATACCTCTTTCGCTTGGAAATTGAAAAATTCAATAAGGTGTCTCTTTAGGTTAGAGAAAATATATGTTTTTTTTACTTGATGATATTTGTTATTTAGGTAACAAACTAGGCATATTTTAGTCACAACGATGGTAACCCTGTTGAGGATCCCTCTGATAAGTGTGAAAAAACTTGATTTTACACTTATAAATGAACTCAAAGTTGTAATTATTCATGTAATCCCTCATTGAAAAGTTGTAATTAGAAGTAGGAAAGTGTGTAGTAAATTGAAAGGAATTTATACATCAAAGTGGAATGTTAGCAGACATTTCTCGCTAAGCTAACAATAATTCGCTTAGCTAATTCATGTTTTATTCGCTCAGCGCACCATCACAACTCTCTGAGCGAATAAATGCCAGTAAAAGAATTGCAGTTGAATATTCGCTTAGCGCATGGGATCTGTGCGCTTAGCGAATTAGTTATTTTCTTTGGCTTTTAAAGTGAGAAATAAACAGAAAGATCGAACTCCCTGACAGAAGTTCCTAACAAAAGAAAGAAACGAAAACATCCCAGGAACTCCTGATAGAAGTTCCGGACAAAAGAAAGAAACGAAAACATCTCAAGAACTTCAAGAACTGCTTCAAGTTATCAAGACACCATTTTTGCAAGGGATTGCTTCAAATGCGTACGTTCCTAGATGACTAGGAGTAGTTAAATTTTTCTTTTGTTGGAATTGGATGAAATGAACTCACTGTGATGTAATTTTCCTATTCAATATATTGTTGTTCGTTCATATGCTCTTTCTTGAATTTACATTGTATGGAAATATAATGTTATTTGAATGTCTCTGGTTACTAGAAAGTAATTTTGAACATGAACATGGATAGAGCACCTATGTGATTTGGGATCTAGAGATAGACTCAATAACTTGGTCATTCTTAGCATCGGACTTAATGCAAATTGTATGTTAAATTGACTAAGAGATTAACTGTTTGATATATTAATTTAGAACTAGTTGCTAAGGGATTAGGACTAGTATGCCTTGATGTGAATGTTTGAATGAAATAATGAAATGTTGAACAAAGTTTTATATTCCTATGATTCATGAAACCCAATTCCAACTAAGATTCTTTTAAATATATATTCCTAGCACACCAACTGTTTGAAAAAATTACAAAAAGAGTAAAAGGAAGAATTGTCATGTATTGCACAAGTCTCTTGGGAGAACGATACTTTACTTATTCACTTTGGTATACTTGCCAAAAAGTTATCACCCTCTCTATATAGAAGATTAATTTTATTAGTGATATATGCAAAATTCATTAATCACACTTTTACTTGTAATTCATCATCAATTACATTACTTAAATTCCATTGTAGATCAAGATCTCTTTTTCTAAGTCAACAACAAATTTCATCTTTCAATACGAATTGATGTAAGCTAGGGCATTTATTTAGATATTAGAAAATTAACCATTGACTTTTGTGTTTTTCTTGGTAATTCTATTTCCTAGTGTTTCCCGAGGATTTTGTTTCGATCATTGTTTTGTTATCATTTCAAAATGTATATATACAATATGAGTTATTTTTCACAAGATCAACAAACACTTTGTTTTTCAATCTCACTAAGGTGTTTTGCTTTTAATCTTCTATGAAGAAGATCAGTTTAATGTAAAAATCATTATTTCTTGAACTAATCTTAACCAAACACTTAATGAATTCACCTTTTTTACTTTAATTTCAATTAGAATTTTATGCATGTTTCATTACCCGATTTGTCTTTCTGTTTCTTTTTGTTTTTCAATAACAATGGAAATAATAATAGAATGAAATGGAAGAAGTGTAATTTCAATTTGGTAAAATATGAATTGATGCATGTGGTGATACAAGGACTTCACAAGTTTCAAAGAAATGTAAAGAATATAAAAAGTAAATTACAAGAAATAAATAGTTAAAGAAAGTAAAAAAAAAAAAATTATAACATAAATCAATAAGAACCGTGAACCAAATTGCAACCACCAACATAAAATTAGTCATTTTTCTTGTTTATAATGTTATGTATTGTTTTACATTTTGTCACTCTTGTAAAATATAAAAATAACTTATTTATATTTTCTAACCTTACCTAAATAGTTACAAGATATTGCATTTGAAATTTGAACAAATTGCATACTAAGTATTCCTATAATTATTTTAAAAAATTATTCCTCTAGTATTTAATATCCATTATGTCTTCATTGTTACTTTATTCTTGATATCATAAAAATAAAACTTTTTTACAAGTTTTTAATAATATATTGTAACTTTAATACGCAATAACAAGTTATTTGAGAAAATTGTTCGCAAAAAATAAGATGAATTGTTTTGTGAAATAAAATTACTTTACTAAAATTATTACCCTTTTAAAAATATTAAATAGTTTTTTATAGTTAACATTTTAACAACATTGAAAGGATTGGCCATAAATGATTAGATAAGTTTATTTTAATTTAGGAAGAAATAATTTGTTTTATGAATATAAAGGGAGAAGTTTGAAACAAAAGAAAAAAGCATTGAAGGTGTGTGAACAGTACCAATCTTAATGTCAACATCAACAGCTCAATAAATTGAAAGACGAAGCACATGGATCACTCATATTCGTTTCCAATTGGAATAAATGCTGTCCTTGACGAGGTCGAGACCAAAGGAGACGTGAATCGATGGAAACACCACACACATGCTTCTGCAACGCTATCGTGCTCAGTTTCTTGCTTCTGCATTTGGCTTTTGGAAGAGTTGCCGGGGCCGATACCTATAACAGAGACGATTTCCCGGCGGATTTTGTTTTCGGTTCAGGCACCTCTGCTTACCAGGTTCAGGCTGAATTCCTCTAAACTTATTCATCTCATTTCATCGTTTTTCTTTTATCACTATTTCATTGCAGTTACAGAAATTAAGTGTATTTTGCATTACAACGAAAAGATAACACCATATAAGATAATCCAAATTAATCTGTAAATATGTTCTTATTATTATTGTAAACAGGTGGAAGGAGCTGCTAATGAAGACGGAAGAAGTGATAGCATATGGGATACCTTTACCCACGCTGGTTCCTTTCCTTCCCTCTTCATTCTTTCTTCTTCCCATCCTTCTTACATATTTTATATAAATATAGATTTTTCATATTTTTGGAAATATCGTACAATAAATCAAAATTGAGAGAATAATACCGTATAATTGTTTTTATTATTGTAAAGTTTAAAAAAATATTAAGACTTAATTCATTAAAAAAAAATACAAGGCCAAAGTGAAACCGAAATTATTAAGCCAATTTTTTAATGTTTGTGTTACGTGACTCTATGGACTCAAAGTTATCTAAAACTCTCACAAAATCGAAATTAACAATGTAAAATTATCCAAATTTTGAAAATGAAATGTGTCTGCTTAGTGCCATTAGAGACACCTTTTGGCAACATAGGTGATGGAAGTATTATGTAATAAGAAAATGATTTAAATGATAACTTTCACGTTTTTAAGTATTTTACGTAGCAAGACTAATAGAATGCAGCAAATGCATTCCATTTTGGGAAACGTCAAAATATCCTTTCTAGATTCCAAACTTTCTCTGAATTAATGCAATCTCACGAATCTATAATTTGAAGTTTATGAGAGTTAATTGATGTTATAAGAGTTTTAAAATACGTAAAACTCAACCTAATATATATAAAAAAGGAATGCGTTGACGAGGAGAAAGAATACAAAGAAACAAATAGGAAAAGGAGGACAGGGAAGAAGAGAGGTGTTTATAAGAACTAAAACTTTAAAAATAATGAATCAACCTGTATCATTTTACTTCAACATTCAATGTAATGCATGGTATCTACAATTATTTCATTTCCTAAACCATATGCAACATTGAAGACATTAAATAAGGATTTCTTGCCTATTACTTGAATTTGCCTATAAAAGACCATGAGCTGCACATATCTACAACAGCGAAGAATCAAAATTCAGATAATGAAATATCGACTGACAATTCTCTCCTCCCCCTCCTCTTTTTCCGTGTGTGGTTTTCGTTTATTTTTATAACTCTAATAGCATATTACATCGTCTTAAGAAATACCATCTATCATATCATAAATAGATCTACTGAAACGTGAATCAGTGATGAAAGACCAGGGAATATAATTTTACTAATCTAGTTTTGTATTTTCAATTACACACCGATCATTATTCACTTAAAACTTTAGACTATGCAATATGTTTTACTGAACAGGATTTGGGCATGGAGGAAATGGAGATGTAGCCTGTGATGGGTACCACAAGTATAAAGTGAATACGCTTGGCCTCAGTATTTTTTTTATTTGCCCGTTATTGCATTCATAGTGTTGTGATTCTCCCATTTGTGGAAGATTAGAGAAGATTGAGGCATAAGCTGATCTAATAATACAAGTTTAGCCACTGTTTTGATCCAACTGTTGAAGCCTCACTGTGTTGATTTTAATTGTTTTCCCTAAAATATATGTAATACAGGAAGATGTGAGGCTAATGGTGAATACAGGACTTGAAGCCTATAGATTTTCCATTTCTTGGTCCAGACTGTTACCAAGTATCATACTCAACACAAACCCTTGAAATTTATTTTATATATCTATATATCTTTGCAGGGTAAAACCATTCTCAACACTTTCATAAAGCTTATGTTTCTCCTCAGATGGTAGAGGACCCATTAATCCCAAAGGATTGCAGTACTACAACAATCTCATCAATCAGCTCATCAGCAATGGTTGGACTTAAATTTTGGTCTCTTAATTAGTTTGCAAAATTAGCCATGCATTGAATTCACTCCAAATAAATAAAACAATTTGAATTCTCTTCAAATTGTACAACTGATATAGTTACCCTATTTCCCTGGAGCAGGAATCCAAGTACATGTCTCGTTACACCACTACGATCTTCCACAGGTTCTTGAAGATGAATATGGAGGATGGCTTAGTCGTGACATCATGTATGCTTCCGATCTCTTTATACTTATAGGGAAATTCTAACTACTCTAACAATGGGTGTGTTCGTTCGCTTTAGTCTTGCATACAAGTTCGTTATATTAAATCATGAACAGAATCGATAAAGGGTTTCGGTAGGTTGAGACCTTTACAAATTTGTACTTTTATTCCACATATACTTTTATTAATTTTTTATTTAACAATTTAATTTATATTTTATTATTATGTAGAATTGTCAAATTGTTAAATGGAAGTAAGAGAAATGTCAGATGTCAAATTAATTTTTTCTATCGATAAATACTAACAGATAAGTTACTTGGATGTAAATGCAGAAGAGACTTCACATACTATGCTGATGTATGTTTTAGAGAGTTTGGCGACAGAGTCTCGTATTGGACGACTGTCAGCGAACCCAACATTTTTGCCATGGGTGGGTATGATCAGGCAAACTGCCCACCTCAACGATGTTCTCCCCCATTTTGTGCTACAAAGAGCAATAGGGGCAACTCAACATATGAACCGTACTTGGCACTTCATCATATTTTGTTAGCTCACTCTTCAGCTGTCAGATTGTACCGGAGAAAATATTGGGTATATACCTAATCTTAAATATACATGTTTAAATGGCAAAATCTTCAACAAATATACTTCGCACTAAACATAAAGGATCTGTCTAGAGTGTAATTCATCAGAAATTTTGTCGATTTCGTAATCACAATCAGTGCGAAGAGTTTTTTAATTATTATGTCTTCACATTTTTATTATCTGGTTATACCTAATGTGGTTTTGGATTAATTGACCATTTCAACTTAAATTCTTAAACTTATAATCCTTATCTGATTTTCAATCTCTATATATTCACTTGGTTTCATCTCACATCCAAACTTTGTTGGCAAATAATGTTCTTTTTCTGAGAAACTCATGTAACATTGCAGAACAAACAACATGGATTTGTTGGTATCTCTATCTTCTTGTTTGGACTTTTACCTCAAACAAATACAGAGAAAGACAGGGCAGCAACTCAACGAGCTCGTGACTTTTTGGTTGGTTGGTAAGCAACAAACCTTAAAATTGGTTTGTTTTACTTCTTTCTTCCACTTCATTTGACTGAAGTTCTGTCGCAGGCTATTCTATCTTCTTAAAGACTGCTTTTTTAATTGGACATATCAATACATATCTCCAAGAATAATAAACTTGGCATTTTTAGAAGTATGCTTTGATATTGCAGGGTTATGGAACCCTTGCTGTATGGAGACTATCCAATTTCCATGAAGAAAAATGCTGGTGAAAGAATTCCGGCCTTCACAACTCGTGAATCTGAACAACTCAAGGGTTCATATGACTTTATAGGACTCATTCACTACACCAATGTCAATATCTCAGACAATTCTGACGTCCTTAAGAACCAACTGAGAGATTATAACGCAGACATGGCTGCAAAGATTTGTAAGTACTTCTTTAGGCTAATGAATTTAGTAAGAGATTTAAGTGTTACAAATTTAAGTATGAATAAATTTTTACAGTATATAATGAAAGAAGTACTTATAAACACTTAATCTTTTAGATCATCTGTGGTATCATTACATATGGGTTTGTTCAACTTCTGAACTTTCACATCCTTAACCATTTCACTCTAATGTAACCTTACATAGCCTAATGATCTATTTGATATGATAAAAAATAATAATAAAAAGTTGGACAACGTTACATTATAATGACTTGTCTTTCTGGTTTTGCAGTAGGAACGCAGCTGTTTTCAAATGAAGAGGTATCAATAAAATAAAATGTAACATAAATTGATTCTATTTTTTAGATTATCCATTGTGCAAATAACTAACTTTTCGCTTTACATGATTCAGTACCCTATCACACCGTGGGTTATGCGGGAAGAATTGAATAAATTCAATCTCCTTTATGGCAATCCTCCTATATTCATTCATGAAAATGGTCTCTCTCTCTCTCTCTCTCTCTCTAACATCGCGTATAATTGCAATAAATATTTTTTAGTAAAATCAACCCTTGATATTATGTGGATTGAATATTAAGCTCGGGGTCATAGTTCTGTTGTTGTCAACAAAGCAACTTGATTACAATAGACATTTTTTGTTCGATCATGCTCATTCCTGTTTATACTGTTTACCCATATATATTCGACTAACAATGCCATTGGTAAATGGCATAGTGCGCTTAACTTGTATTTTCCTGCATAAACCACCTTTAGACTTAGTTGTATGGAACTTTCCTGAACAATTTTATTACGTATGTATCGATGGTAAATTAGGAAATCCTGTTAATGGAGTCTAGGTTGCTTGTGTGGAACATGATAAATTCAAATGATTGAACGAGTTACTGATTAAATTTTGGGTTGTTAGGTCAACGGACAGCAAGCAATTCGTCACTACAAGACGTGTCAAGGGTGAAATACTTGCATGAATATATTGGTGGAGTGCTTGATGCCTTGAGGTATGTTACCACTCCTCTAATTATCATGTAATAAATGTAGAAAAATAAAGGTGGCACACAGGTAAAATAATACTCTTCAATTCATTGATAATTATGATTCAATCTTTTAAATAGATACAAATAGATCTATCAAATACAAATAATAAAAACTAAAAATAAAATATCAACTTATTTAAAATAAAAACAATTATTTAATCTATTTCTATCATATATTAACAAAATAAAATAATACTATATCTAAATAAATAAAAAATCAAAACTATTAAACTCTATTTTATCTCTATTAAAATCAAACTAAATATTATTAAACTCAAACTAATAAAATAAAACTCAAACAAAATTAATAATAAATTCCTTAGATTTAAGATTATCCTAATGATAAATGTATCACTTTTTTTTAATCAATTCCACATGAATTCCTTAAGTTGGTGGACCAGCTTTTTGCTTACGACTGTGGAATCTAAATTATGGATGACTGATCTATTGGACTACATTGTTTATAATTAATCTTGAGAAGTGACTAATGTATAGAATTTATCAAACATACCCAAAACACCCACCCACCGACAAAAAGAGCACAAATACTTCAATTAGAAGAAACAAAGTAGTCATCAATAGATTGTAATACAGTGGTTTATTTTTTCTGTAAGTGTTCCCATAAACACCTCTGTTCCGTTCTCTGATATTCTGCATCACCCCAAAATTTCAGAGATGGATTAAACATAAAGGGGTATTTTTCCTGGTCTTTCCTGGATTTGTTCGAGTTGTTGGATGGATACGAAGCTAGCTTTGGCCTGTACTATATTGATAGGAATGATCCAGAGTTGAAGAGACACCCAAAGCTCTCTGCAAAATGGTATAGCCGATTTTTGAAGGACAGAAGCACTTCTATAGTTGGAACTGTTGAACTTGAGAAGGATCCCTCACTGGTTTCAATTGGACATTTATTTGAGTAGGTTCTTTGCTTGTTATCACGAATAAGTCATTGCACAGAGGTGTTATTAGTATGCTTACTTTCCCTTAATTAAATACATAAGAATAAGATACCTGCATATTTCAATTCAGATTGTAAAAGAAGGATAGAGAGAGCTAACAAGTAAAGCATTCTCATGACAAAAATGAAAATTGAAAATTTTGATATTATAAAGTTAAAACGGTTGATCTTTTTTTAAAATAATGAAAAATAAAAATGATATATTATGGAGATAATGCAGGATTCAATACGAAAGTACTATGCTTATGAATTAATATTTATTATTTGTAAGATTGTTTTACAATAATTTTAATTTTCTTTTTCAAATTGCCAATAAAAGCAAAAAATTGTAAAAGTCTATCCAGCAAAAAGAAACGGTAGAAGTTGAAAATACTCTTTTTTGTTTCTTTTCGCAACCAGGAAAGAATATACAGCCACCTGTTTTTTTGTCCGATTGGAACTCCAAGAGACAACATATCATAATATCCAGAAACACCGTCCACAAAAAAAAAAAATATTTATACTTATAAGTCTTAAAATTTCGACAGGTAATATATTTTCATCATTACTTATCCATCAATGATGTATTTGGTGATACAGGCACAAAGTGTTTGGAAAGACAAATCCATATTCAATTAAACGTACATAAAACCGACAACAAAGTTATCTTTAAAAAAATTGATAGTAACATATTAGTAAGCATGTTACACTCTCATTGTTACAAGATGCAATACTTTTTTTAAAAGTTAAAAATATATAAAAAATAAAAATAAAAATAATACAAAATATATTTAAAAAGCTTAAAAAAAATTACAAACTGACAAATGATATCATATTTAATTATGTTAGTACCGAACTAGTGAGGAATCTATTTGTGACTTTTCCACAAAATTAGAAATATCGTAAATGATTAAACTAATTTTTAATATTTGTGTTATATGACTCTATAGACTCAAAGTTATCTAAAACTCTCACAAAATTGAAATTAACAATGTAAATGTATGAAAATTTTGAAACTGTAATGTTACTGCTTAGTGCCATTATAAAATTCTCAAAGGCATAAAGTTTGTAATATTTTATTACTTGAATTTGCCTAAAAGACCATGAGCTGCACATATCTACAACAGCGAGGAATCAAAATTCAGATAATGAAATATCGGCTGACATATGCTATTATTTTTATAACTCTATAATAGCAGATTACAAAAGCCATCTATCTCTACTGAAACGTGAATCAGTGATGAAAGACTATGGAATATAATTTTACTAGTTTTGTATTTTCAATTACATACCGATCATTATTCACTTAAACCTTCAGTCTATGCAATAACTTTTACTGAACAGGATATGCGCATGGAGGAAATGGAGATGTAGCCTGTGATGGGTACCACAAGTATAAAGTGAATATGCTTGGCCTCAATAATTTTTTTTTATTTGCCCGTTATTGCATCCACCGTGTTGTGATTCTCCCATTTGTGAAAGATTAGAGAAGATTGACGCATACGCTGATCTAATAATAAAAGTTTAGCCACTGTTTTGTTCGAACTATTGAAGCGTCACTGTAGCACCATTTGATTTTAATTGTTTTCCCTAAAATATAGGTAATGCAGGAAGATGTGAGGCTAATGGTGGATACAGGACTTGAAGCCTATAGATTTTCCATTTCTTGGTCCAGACTGTTACCAAGTATCATACTCAACACAAACCCTTGAATTTTATTTTATATATCTATATATCTTTGCAGGGTAAACCAATTCTCAACACTTTCATAAAGCTTATGTTTCTTCTCAGATGGTAGAGGACCCATTAATCCCAAAGGATTGCAGTACTACAACAATCTCATCAATCACCTCATCAGCAATGGTTGGACTTAAATTTTGGTCTCTTAATTAGTTTGCAAAACTAGCATTGCATTGAATTCACTCGAAATAAATAAATAATAAATGAATTCTCTTCAAATTCTACAACTGATATAGTTACCCTATTTCCCTGGAGCAGGAATCCAAGCACATGTCTCGTTACACCACTACGATCTTCCACAGGTTCTTGAAGATGAATATGGAGGATGGCTTAGTCGTCACATCATGTAGGCTTCTGATCTCTTTATACTTATAGGGAAATTCTAACTACTCTTACATTATGTAGAATTGTTAAATTGTTAAATGGAAGCAAGAGAAAATGTCAGATGTCAAATTAAATTGTTCAAACCATAAATACTAACAGATAAGTTACTTGGATGTAAATGCAGAAGAGACTTCACATACTATGCTGATGTATGTTTTAGAGAGTTTGGCGACAGAGTCTTGTATTGGACCACTGTCAACGAACCCAACATTTTTGCCTTTGGTGGGTATGATCAGGGAACCTGCCCACCTCAACGATGTTCTTCCCCACTTTGTGTTATAAAGAGCAATAGGGGCAACTCGACATATGAACCCTACTTGGCAGTTCATCATATTTTGTTAGCTCACTCTTCAGCTGCCAGATTGTACCGGAGAAAATACAGGGTATGTCATCTAATCTTACATAAATGGCAACATCTTCAGCAAATATACTTAGCATTAATGTTCTCCTTTTCTAAGAACCTTATGTAATATTGCAGCACAAACAACATGGATTTGTTGGTATCTCTGTCTACTCGTTTGGGTTTTTTCCTCAAACAAATACAGAGTAGCAACAAACCCTATTGGTTTGTTTTACTTCTTTCTTCCCCTTGTTCTTAATTTGTTCCCTTAAGTATGACTTTCTATAGTTAACATATTCTGATGCTATTCTATCTTGTTAAAGATTGCTTTCTTTAATTGGACATACCAATATTTCCTAGAATAATAAACACGGCAGCTTTACGAGTATGCTTTGCTATTGCAGGGTTATGGAATCCTTGCAATATGGAGACTATCCAATTTCCATGAAGACAAATGCAGGTGTAAGAATTCCGGCTTTCACAACTCGTGAATCTGAACAAGTCAAGGGTTCATTTGACTTTATAGGAGTTATTCACTACACCAACATCAATATCACAGACAATTCTGACAACCTTAAGAATCAATTGAGAGATTATAAGGCAGACATGGCTGCAAAGATTTGTAAGTACTTCTTTAGGCTAATGAATTTAGTAAGAGATTTAAGTGTTACAAATTTAAGTATGAATAAATTTTTACAGTATATAATGAAAGAAGTACTTATAAACACTTAATCTTTTAGATCATCGGTGGTATCATTACATATGGGTTTGTTCAACATTTTAAGTTTCACACATTTACCATTTCACTCTAACAATAATGTAATACCCCTAACATAACCTAATGATCTATTTGATATTATAAAAAAAATTATATAAAGTTGGGTGTTCCGGTCGGATATGGATCCTCTACTTCCTACACAATTTCTTGCGCTACTCCGTCCGTCCTCCTTACTCGTCCCTTCTCCTGCTTGTTATGCTCTTCTCGTATGCACCGTCCGGTCGGGTACCTGCTAGAGGTACTCCGACGATCAAGTCAGATTTCTAGTGATAGAAAGAGAATTTGGGAATAAATGTGCATTCAATGTAATCAACTACCTTTCACCAGCAGCTTATATTTATAGTACTTATGATGGGCCAAGGATTAACAATCTCTTAATCACGGCCCAATCCACGGCCCAGCTCTCGTAATCGCGTTTTACTTTAATCTCGATTTAATCCTTTTTCTTGCCAGGACCGAGTAAGCGTGAGCAGGCTCCCATGGTCCGGCCGGTCGTTCCCGGCGGGGTCGCTTTCTTCCCCCGGTGTATAAGTGTTGTCGTAACCTCGCGGCTTCACGGATCTTCTGACAGATTTTTCATCGCCTTTGGAGAACTGTCCGTCCTAATTGTCTCCGTCCGGGTCATATGATACATTGGACAACGTTGTAGAATGATTTATCAATATAATGACTTGCCATTTTTCTGGTTTTGCAGCAGGATTTGATCTAGATTCAAATGAATAGGTAACAATAAAATATAAAGTCATGTAAACTGGTTCTACTTTTTAGATTATCCATTGTGCAAATAACTGACTTCTCGTTTTACTTGATTCGGTACCCTATCACACCGTGTGGGGTTTGCGGGAAGAATTGAATAATTTCAAGCTCCTTTATGGCAATCCTCCTATATTCATTCATGAAAATGGTCTCTCTCTCTCACTCTTTTACATTACGTATAATTGCAATGAATACTGTTTAGTAAAATCAACCCTTGATGTTATACTGATTGAACATTAAGCTTGGGATTATAGTTCTGTTGCTGTAAGCAAAGCAACTTGATTACTTAGGCATTTTTGTTTCAATCTTGCTCATTCCTGCTTATACTTTTTACCCACTTTTTAATGCATTGCACTAACAATGCCATCGGTTGGCATACTGCGCTTAACTTGTATTCTCCTACATAAACCACCTTTAGACTTAGTTAGTACTAATACATATGTATCAATGGCAAATTAAGAAATCCTGTTAAAGATATATAGGTTACTGTTAGACCATTAAAGGTTTATACAAGGAAGAATAAAAGAGGAGTCATCTAAACACGTGTAAGGAGAGTAGGGAGCAAGGCAGACACGTAGGGGGTGAGACAAACACGTGTTAGGAGCAAGGTTGGTTTTGGGTTGTTAGAAGAGAGAGAGCATAAATAAGAATCAGAATAGGGAGAGGGGATCTTATCTTTTTGGGTGCCTTTTAGGTAGAGACTGGAGCATGATTCCAGTGGAGGAAGGGAGGCTTCCTTGGGGAATACTATTTTGTTTACTGTTCATCCATACTTTTACAGATAAATACAGTTTATATTCATACCTTTCTTTCTTAGTGTTGGGAGTGTGTGTGGATTGTTCCTCTGTTACGTTCCTTGAGTAAAGGAACCTAACAGGTTTGGTTCGACCTGCCGGATCGAAGGAAACTGGAGGGGCGAATGGTGGCGATGGAGTCGACGGTGGAAGAGTTGAAGGCGGAGATGCGAGAAATGACCAACGAGTTTCGGCGAGCCTTTCGACGACGCTCCAATAACCGAGACCGGAGCTCGGAAGGGAGTCGAGATTCTGTTAACGGCGAACGCGAGCGACGCTCGTCGGAGACGTCGGAGGAAGAATCGGAAGACAAACGAGGGGAAATTCAACGCAGCTGGATGAAGCGTGTTGAGCTTCCAACTTTTGAAGGGACTGACCCCATGGGTTGGATAGCAAAGGCGGAGAAGTTCTTCGACATACAGGAAGTGACGGAGAAGGAGAAGATGAAGTTGATTTATATATATATGGAGGGAAGTGCGAGCTATTGGTTCCGCTTCTGGAGGAAAAAAACCAAACACCCAACCTGGAAGTTGTTTACGGAGGCGCTAACACGGAGGTTTGGAGGATTGAATCGGGACACCGTCTTCGAAAAGCTTGCTGCAGTGCGACAGCGAGGGAGTGTAGATGAGTATATTCAGGAATTCGAAACACTCGTAGCACAAACAACCGGAGTGACGGAAGAGCAACTATTGGGATATTTCTTTGCTGGGTTGCAGGAGGGGCTGCGAAATTTAGTGCGACCGCACGACCCACGCGACTTGCTGACGGCGATGGAGAGAGCGCGCGACGTTGAACAAGCGGGGTGGGTGCCACGAGTGAGTGATGGAATTGGAGGAAAAGGAGGGGCGTCGTGGGGAAGATATTCGAGTTCCGGAACAGTTGCGAGAATGGAAACATATCGAGGCTCGTCGGAGGGTTCTGTGAACGGCGGCGGAGGCACTAAGAAGGACGCTAGTGTGGTTACGGGAAACTCGAAGGCAGGGAGTAGCAGAGGAGGAAATGCAGGAAGAGGAGTACGCACTCTGCCATACCCAGTGTTTATTAAACGATGTGAAGAAGGTCGTTGTTTTCACTATGGTGGGCCTTACAGTCCGGGCCATCGCTGCGCTGAAAGGAGTATGCGTATTATGATACTGGCTGAGGAGGATGAAGAGGAAGAAGCAGAGGAGAATGTTGAGATTGCACAAACGACAATGGAATTGTCAGAGTTGTCCGCCGAAGGGCTCACACCATCTAATACGATGAAGTTACAAGGCTGGGTGCAGGGGAAGAAGGTCTTGGTGTTAATTGACAGTAGAGCTAGTCATAGCTTTATTTCTACTAGTTTAGTGGAGGAATTGGGATTACCGTGGGTCAATACACCATCATATAAAGTGTGTTTAGGTGATGGGTAGAGAAAAATGGCCAGGGGATGTTGTGTTGGAGTACCCATGAAATTGGAGGGGCTGGAAATTAGAGATAAATTATATTTGTTTGAGCTGGGAGGGGTGGATGTGATATTGGGGGTTACTTGGCTAGCCTCCCTGGGAGAAATTAAGGTGGACTGGAGAAAGCTCATTATGAAGGTGGAGCAAGAGGGAGAAGAGGTGGTGATCAAAGGGGATCCATCCCTGACACGTAAAATGGTGACACCAGAAGGCCTTTTGAAGGAGACCGAGATTGAAATCATGACATTCGTTTGGAGTCTGAGTCAAGCAGAATTAAGAGAAGGGGAGATGGAAGATAGCGATTTAAATCATGATGAGGAGGTCAAATTGGAGGAGATTATCAGTGAGTTTGAAGGAGTGTTTAAAGAACCTCAAGGGCTGCCACCGAAGAGAAGAGTTGATCACCGAATTCCTTTAAAAGAAGGGAGTGAACCTGTGAACGTAAGGCCATACCGCTACCCCCATGGAATGAAGTCAGAAATAGAGAGACAAGTGGAGGAGATGCTGAACTTGGGAATTATCAGGCCTAGTAACAACCCCTATTCTAGCCCAGTTATATTGGTGAAAAAAAAAGATGGAAGCTGGAGATTTTGTGTGGATTACAGAGCTTTAAACCAGGTCACGGTGGCGGATAAATATCCTATTCCCGTTATTGAGGAGTTGTTGGATGAGCTTCAGGAGGCATCCTATTTTTCAAAAGTGGATCTGAAGGCTGGATATCATCAAATAAGGATGAAGAATGAAGACATCCATAAGACATCTTTTAGGACGCACCAAGGACATTATGAATTTCTGGTTATGCCTTTTGGGCTAACAAATGCCCCAACCACCTTTCAAGATATGATGAACTCGATTTTGAGATCCTTTCTAAGGAAATTCGTTTTGGTATTCTTTGATGACATTCTTGTCTATAGCAAGACATGGGATGAACATTCACAACATTTGGTGCAAGTTTTAAAGGTGTTAAATGAGCACAAACTCCATGTCAATAAGAAGAAATGTGAATTTGGCAAAAGACAGGTGAAATATCTGGGGCATAAGATATCGGCAGCAGGGGTTGAGATGGATAGAGATAAGGTGGCAGCGGTGTTAGATTGGCTAGAACCTAAGACTATCAAGGAGTTACGATGTTTTTTAGGTTTGACGGGATATTATAGAAGATTTATCCGTGACTATGGGAAGATGGCAAGACCCCTCACCGAATTGCTGAAGAAGAGGATGTTTAAGTGGACAGTAGCAGGATCCGAGGCCATGAAGAAACTTAAAGAGGCGGTAACAACAGCTCCAGTTTTGATCCTACCTGACTTTGATCAAACATTTTGTGTAGAGTGTGATGCATCGGGGAATGGAGTGGGAGCAGTGCTGTCACAGGGAAATAAACCCATAGCCTTCTTTAGTAAGGCCTTATCAGAATCCTCTTTAACCAAATCCATCTATGAAAAGGAGTTGATGGCGTTGGTGCTTGCTATACAACATTGGAGGCCATATTTATTGGGCCAAAAATTTGTGGTTTTCACTGATCAAAAGAGCTTGAAGCACTTACTAGAACAACGGATAACTACCCAAAGTCAGCAAAATTGGCTAGCTAAACTCCTTGGATATGAATTTGAGATAAAATATAGGACAGGAGCATCTAATTGTGTGGCAGATGGACTTTCACGAAAAGGAGTAGAGTGTGAAGAAGAAGAGAAAATGTTAGGGATGATATCCAAGCCATACTGGGCTGATTTTAAAGAGATCATGGAAGAGGTGGAGAAGGATGAAAACCTCAGCAAGGTGTTAACAGATATAAGAACAGATCCAGATTCCCATCCTGCATACACTCTGGAGCATGACAGATTACACTACAAAGGGCGGCTTGTTTTGTCCCCACACTCGGTTTGGATACCAAAGATTATAGCTGACTTTCACAGTGGGGTAACAGGAGGACACTCGGGGGTCTACCGAACCTACAGAAGAGTGGGGCAATCATTACACTGGGTGGGAATGAAGAAGACAATTACAGATTTTGTGGCTGCATGTTTAGTATGTCAACAGCACAAATATCTAACAGCATCTCCCCAAGGACTTTTACAACCCCTACCTATACCACAAGCAATATGGGAGGAGATTAGTATGGATTTTATAGTGAAACTACCCAAGTCTCATGGATTTGATACTATATTAGTGGTGGTAGACAGACTCAGCAAGTATGGACATTTTATTGCAATTAAACACCCTTATACAGCTCGATCCATAGCGGAGGTGTTTGTGAACGAAGTGATTAGACTTCATGGGATATCGGTGACCATTGTTAGTGATAGAGATTCGACTTTTATGAGTGTATTTTGGAAAGAGATTTTTCGTTTACAGGGTACACAACTCAGGATGAGCACAGCCTATCACCCAGAGACTGATGGCCAGACGGAAGTGTTGAACAGGGGGTTGGGAACTTATCTGCGTTGTTTCAGCTCCGAACAACCCAAGATTTGGAGCTTGGTATTACCTTGGGCTGAATATTGGTATAACACCACGTACCAAGGCGCGACCAAATGCACTCCCTTTGAAACGGTGTATGGAAGACCTCCTCCTACATTGACACGTTACATACCAGGAGAAACGGTGGTGGATGCAGTGGCTCAGGATTTGCAAACCCGTGATGAGGCCTTGCAGCAATTGAAATATCATTTGGCACGGGCTCAGGACCAGATGACTCATCATGCTAATAAGAAGAGGGTGGCGGCCAAAATCAAGGAAGGTGATTTTGTATTCCTTAAAATCAGACCTCATAGACAAGCATCTATGCCCACAAAACTGCATCCCAAACTTTCAGCAAGATATTATGGGCCATTTTTGGTGGAAAAACAAATAGGATCAGTTGCTTTTAGGCTGCAATTACCAGAATCTTCAAGAATACATCCTGTGTTTCATGTTTCTCAATTGAAACTAGCGATAGGAGATCATAAGGTGGAGGGAGTTTTGCCAAATGAACTGCAGGAGGATAGACACACTTACACTCCTCTGAAAGTTCTTCAACGCAGGAACCAGCAGGAACTTGGGAAGGTGATACCCCAAGTCTTAATACAATGGCAGAAGGATGATGTTGAAGGGGCTACATGGGAAGAAGAACACTACATCTGCCAGCAGTTCCCTCATTTCAACCTTGAGGACAAGGTTGATGTTGGGGAGGAGGGTAATGTTAGACCATTAAAGGTTTATACAAGGAAGAATAAAAGAGGAGTCATCTAAACACGTGTAAGGAGAGTAGGGAGCAAGGCAGACACGTAGGGGGTGAGACAAACACGTGTTAGGAGCAAGGTTGGTTTTGGGTTGTTAGAAGAAAGAGAGAATAAATAAGAATCAGAATAGGGAGAGGGGATCTTATCTTTTTGGGTGCCTTTTAGGTAGAGACTGGAGCGTGATTCCAGTGGAGGAAGGGAGGCTTCCTTGGGGAATACTATTTTGTTTACTGTTCATCCATACTTTTACAGATAAATACAGTTTATATTCATACCTTTCTTTCTTAGTGTTGGGAGTGTGTGTGGATTGTTCCTCTGTTACGTTCCTTGAGTAAAGGAACCTAACAGTTACTCATGTGGAACATCGTATGGTTAAATGATTGAGCGAGTTACTGATTAAATTTTGGGTTGTTAGGTCAATGGACAACAAGTGATTCGTCACTACAAGACGTGTCAAGGGTGAAATACTTGCAAGGATATATTGGTGTAGTGCTCGATGCCTTGAGCTATGATATCACTACTCTAATTCATGTAATAAATATATCATTTTTTCTGTAAGTGTTCCCATAAACACCTCTGATGCGTTCTCTGATATTCTGCATAACCCCAAAATTTGTCAGGGATGGATTAAACATAAAGGGGTATTTTGTCTGGTCTTTCCAGGATTTGTTCGAGTTGTTGGATGGATACAAATCTAGCTTTGGCCTATACTATGTTGATAGGGATGATCCAGAGTTGAAGAGTGTAATATATAAGAATTAATGCAACATGATAAGCACAAACTAAGCACCGAAACCGAATGCACTAGGGAAAATAACCACCAACTATGGGTCAGTGCTTGCCTTTTAATTGAAAAAAAAATAGCACAAGGTACAACGTGTTACCTTTGCCAATAGTGAGCAATAGAAAGCAACAACAGAAAGAATTCAACCAGAGAAGGAGAGAAACATTTCAATCATTGTCTACCCTCTCCTACCCCACTCTCTGTTGTATAACTAATTTCCTTCCCAAAGATACCCTTTCAAACATGTATTGGGTTGCCTCATACATTTCCCTTTTCTTTCAACGTCAGCTTCATGAGATGGTGTCACATGTCCTTCAATTTCTTGACTCTTTTGTCCTTGCATTCTGCCTTTAGATTTCCTTTTCTGACCCTCCTCATCATCTATTATTGTTACAATGCTCCCCCTTTAAAACAAACATTGTTCTCAAGGTTAAACTCTGGATAACCGGCAACTATGTCTGCCTTGTCTTCCCAAGTTGCTTCATGTTCCCTAAGCCTTCCCACTGGACCAGTATTTGAGGAATAATGGCTGCACCTCTCATGATTTCCCTCTGCCTGAGCACTTTGAATGGTTTTAAAATAGGGCCTTATAGTTGTAGTTAGATGTAAGGGAACATAAACAACATCAGTAGCTCCCTTAAATAGTTTCAGCTGAGAAACATGAAAAATAGGGTGTAAATTGTTTAACGACGAGTATTTCTATTTTTTTTTCAGTTGGATCTACAATAGGATGATAGAGAAAATGGAGTGAGAGAGATGAAAGAGAAAGGGTTGAGAGGAATGAGGAAGATGAGTAAGGATTTGGGGGTTTCTTGTTTTTTTTTAGTTTTGAGAATGAAAATTATTCAAATACCTTTGACTTTAAAACTTAGAATCCATAATATATGAAGATATATTTGTCTACTATGACCCGGTACACATTGTTAAAATGTACCAACTGAAAAACAGGCATACGCGTGTTAACAAACCCCATATATATATATATATATATATATATATATATATATATATATATATATATATATATATATATATATATATATATATATATATATATATATATATAGACTTAATTGTTTGGTTTGTTTCCAGTTTGGTTGAAGTCTGTCAAACTCATTCATCTTTTTTAAAAAAATTTAATTTTGTTCAAATGTGGTTTAAAAGTTTCAATTTCATCCAAACTTGATAAAATTTGCCTTAATCAAGTCTATGCCGTTAAATATACAAAAATGGCGTTGTAGTATAAGGGGGTGGCCGGTCAGGTGAAGATGAACAAAAAGATGATAAGTTGGTAAGAGGAATAATGGGAGTTGATCGGGAAGGCTTGGGAGTTGATCGGGAAGGCTGATAGGCATAGTGTAACAGGGTTATTGGATTAGTAAGGCGAATATCACGGGAAGGCTTGGGAGTTGATTGGGAAGGCTCAGGAGTTGATTGGGAAGGCTAGTAGGCATAGTGTAACAAGGTTATTGGATTAGTAAGGCGAATATCACGGGAAGGCTTGGGAGTTGATCGGGAAGGCTGGTAGGCATAATGTAACAGGGTTATTGGATTAGTAAGGCGAATATCACGGGCACGTTAGCAACGATTATAATTGATGGGCGAATCTTGCGGGATTATGGATTAGCGGTTACAGGTAGTTAATGCCCATTACTTCAACCTGATGCCTATAAATATAGAGATGTCAGTCAAGTTCTTTACTTTTGGATCTAATCACTTTTACCTTAAGATTGTTGTGACCTTGCTAACTTGAGCGTCAAAGTGCTAACATGCAGGTTGTAGCCGATCAGGTGTAGGAGTGAGATCTTCTGAAGTGTTTCACATAACAATTTGGCTTGTGTTCGGTCTTGAGTCCTTCATCCGAAACATTTTGGCGCCCACCGTGGAACCGAGCGGCATCCTACTGAAACCGCGAGGAACTAGAGGACTGCTCGGTCTCAACATAACTACTTCAAAGAGCAAAAAATTCAATAATAACTTTTTAAAGGTATGTCTTTTATGTGGAGAATTTTAAGGGAATCATTAGAGAGGTACAAGACAAAGTATCTAGCGAAAAGTATCGTCCACCTCTCTAGATTTGCTTATTCTAAAAATAGAGTTAATTAGTATCGTGAATTTTTTAAAGTTAAAAATTTGATTTCCCGAATCATCCAAATTATTACATAATATTGTTGCTCTTTGCACCATTACGATACCATTGTCCAAATAGTTATCATTATCCTTTCATTTGGTTCAATGAATATTTCAATATTTATGTGAAGAGGAGTGTGTTGTATCTGACAGTGATAAAGGCATCTTCGGTGCAATTCGATCTCATGATAATGTTTATCTTATTTGTAACGGTGATACTTGCAAGGTGATTTTACAATACCAGATATTTCATTTCAACCAAGCACTCAACCATCTCCTTGTTGGGATAAACTTAAATTTAGAGATTTATTATTTTGTTAGTTTTGAGTTTAGTAATATTTGGTTTGATTTTGATTGAAATAAAATAGGATGAGTAGTTATGATTTTGTGTTTATTAGGTAGAATATTATTTTATGATAGAATAAGGAGATTTTATGTTTAGGTAAGTTGATATTTTATTGTCAGTTTTTATTATTTGTATTTGGCCCAAGGCCTGATTTGCACCTATTTAAAGGTTGCGAAGGTTTAATAAAAATAACCCACCATGGATTGAAGAGTAATATTATTTGTGTGGGTCAAACCCACAATGGATTGGAGAGTAAAATTATTTGTGTGGGTCACGTTATGAGTGTGTATAGTGAGATTTTCCCAACAGATAGGGAGATTTTCCCAACAGTGGTATCAGAGCCGATGGTTTGGTTGGGAATGCTTCCGCTGGAGGGGGAGAGAAAAAAAGGAAAGAGGGGAGAGTTTAGAGAGAAAAAGGAGAACAAAAAAAAGGAGAGAGGGAAAGTCAAAAATTTAGAGAGAAAAGAGTCTGAGTGTCCGAAAAAGATAGTAAAAAAGGAAAGAAGAAAGAAAAGAGAAAAAGAGAGTAAAGGAGGGCTAATCTTGCAATCAGTGTTTTACAGGCAATGGTAACGCGTATCGGCAATGGTAACACGTAAAAGAGAGTTATGCACGCGTACAAGGGACGCGTGGTAATTGGAGACGCACGCGTACAAGGGACGCGTGGTCATTGGAGAAAGATGCGTACAGGGAACAATTGTCTTAAGCAAGATCGGCTTCAAAGCGGAGAAGTTCGGAACACTCAAGGCCTATACAATCAATCATGGGAAAAGAATGGAGAGAGAGAAGAATAAAGGAAGAATTTAAGTTTATGGGGGAGTTTGTTGGGATAAACTTAAATTTAGAGATTTATTATTTTGTTAGTTTCGAGTCTAGTAATATTTGGTTTGATTTTGATTGAAATAAAATAGGATGGTAGTTTTGATTTTGTGTTTATTAGGTAGAATATTATTTTATGATAGAATAAGGAGATTTTATGTTTAGGTAAGTTGATATTTTATTGTCAGTTTTTATTATTTGTATTTGGTCCAAGGCCTGATTTGCACCTATTTAAAAGTTGCTAAGGTTTAATAAAAATAACCCACCATGGATTGAAGAGTAATATTATTTGTGTGGGTCAAACCCACAATGGATTGGAGAGTAAAATTATTTGTGTGGGTCACGTTATGAGTGTGTATAATGAGATTTTTCCAACAGATAGGAGATTTTCCCAACACTCCTCCCATGCGGTGCTTCAAAAAGATAGAGGAACTTTTTCCTCTTTCAATTAGTTGCAACAATTCGCGAAAAAGAATATATCTTTATTCAAGCATTTAGTTGAGATCTGACAATTTCTGGTTTTAAACATTAACAGGCAACATTGTTGGGTTGAACAATCTAATGCCATAAGAAGGTTTGAAACTTTTACTATATATTAATGTGTATTTTTGTCTCAGTTGTTACAGTACACATATATATAACATATAATATTTCATTTTGTCTTCAAAATTTGTGAGAAAGCAAGAAAATTTGTGAGAAATTGTGTGATTGAGGAAAAATGTATATAAGAACAAATCGAATGAAAGCAATGTCATCACTACAGAAACGGTTGACGTCGGTTAAGAGCAGAGAAGAGCCTAATATTTTTGCTAAGCTTGACAGGTTAATGTCTGATCTAACAGCCATAAAAGATTTGTTTTCAACAATGAAAAATAACGAAGAACTCCTTGACACGTTAAAACTTGTCGATGATCTTCTTCGCAACTTCAAAACAGAAAAGAAGTTCGGCGAGATTTCCAGTTGAATTTTGGAAACAGAGAAAGCCACAAAAGGAGAGTGATGAGCCATCTTCAAGTCAAACGGCAGAAGAAAAGAGTGGGAAAAAAGATGAAACAATTGATGCAAAGTTGGAGAATTTGGAAGGCACGTTCAAGAACTTGAAGGCCAATTTTTCCATGATGAAGAAAAACAAAGAACTACGAAGAAAGTTAAGGGAACTAGAAAATTTCCTTTAGAACTTCAACTCTAAGCTCGCAGAAGATGCATCAATGGAGGAGATGAATCAAGACTTCACTGGAGCAGGTGCTTCTCGAGAAAATAACCATTAATTCATATTCGGTGAAAAAAAAATTATTACACCATCACCCTTTGCTGAGATAAAAGTCAATGATGAATATGGAAAGAGGGGCAGAAGCTTCAACTCTCCAAAAACGCTAAAAAACACTAGGGTCATCTCCCATCTTCCTCTACGTGCAAGGCCACAATAGCTTCGTCATCCATGGTTGCATCTTCATCAAATAGTTCAAGTCGCTACCGCCGGGGACGTCAACCATCGCTGGAGACCTTCTCACTAGTATCATTGGGACTGATTATCTCACTCACAAGCGACTCGCGGAAAAAATCTCCGTTGTGCTCGACTACCGCGATGTCCCGCTAGACGTCGATCCACCTTGCTGATTGCCTCAGTGACATCGTTGCTACCAAAGCCATCTCTGTTGCAGCCCCGTTCGGTTCTGCCTCCGCCTCATTCGCCCCATTGTTCGACTCTGCATTCGCATTATCCGCCACACCGAGCGGCTCGACCTCTTCTCCGACGGTTGCATGGTATGTTAACACGCAAGTTTCGAAATTTGCTATGCCCAGTATCGCAAGATGGTTTGAAGATCCGGGGATAGGTTTATCCTCTCTCTGATGAAAGATAGGAAGTCAGGGCCTGCTACATGAACGTCCAGGGCAGCCGAGCGCCCAGGCGTTGATCTCATGGGTCGGCGAGTGTAGTGCCGCAACATGCTCGATAACACTGTCGCAGGCAGAGTCGAGAGGCTATTTGAGCCAATATTCTTATTTACCCTAATTGATTTCAGAAAAAAATCAGTGCTTATTTCTTATTTCCTAATACACTTTATATTCTTCTACTGCTTTGCGTGCTTGCCTCAGGAATTATTGTGACTTTCAACAACTCAAATAAAAGAGGTGAAGCAAAATTCATAAACAGAGATACTCAAACAACCATCTGAGTTGGGGTTTCCGTAATTGGAGGGGAATTCTTTAGAGGATATCTCATGTGGAAATGTGACGACTGCAGACTTGGTCACGTTGGATTCATTGGTGTTTCCTGATTTAAGTGGTCATCAATAGTCAGGGAAGATTCATATCTTCAAATAAAAAATGAAAATAGCAAATTTTCTCTAACACATATTTTTTGAGTAAAAATCTTTTGTACAGGAAGATTCAATCTCCTACAACTTGTTGTCCAACGCAGGAAGTTAGAAAATTGACTCCTGATCGGGTGGTATGAAGGAAGGAGGAGTGAAGTCAGAAAATTGACTTCGAAGAATCTCAGGAAGTCAGAAAATTAACTTTGAAGAATCTCAGGAAGTCAGAAAGTTGACTTCGAAGAATCTCAGGAAGTCAGAAAATTGATTCCTAGTCAGGTGGTAAGAAGAGAGGAAGAAGGAAGTCAGAAAATTGACTCCTGACCGGGTGGAACGAAGGGAGGAGAAATGAAGTCAGAAAATTGACTTTCGAAGAATCTCAGGAAGTCAGAAAATTGATTCCTGATCGGGTGGTAAGAAGGGTGTTAAGATTTAATATTTGATTTAATATTTGATATCTTTTTAGGTTTTAAGATTTTATTTGTTATTATTCTGTGTATATAGCTGATAGATTAGATAGAATTATAATTAATTCTGTTATAATCTTGATGTATAAACATTTGTATCTGCATTATGCAGAATTAAGATAATACACAGATTATTCTTTGCCTCTCTGTTTCTCCTATCAGTATGATTCTCGTTATTTAAGATGGTATCAGAGCTCTTCAGTTGAAGAGTCCTGTTGTGCCTCTGATCTTCATTCGATGCTTTCCCTTTCTTGATTTCTTTGTGTTTTTACCAAACCAACTCATGGCTGTCATTGATCATTACCACACGGCTGAAAATTGTTACAAAAGGAATGGTTATCCATCAGGATCTTCAGGATTATCCTACAACAAAGGGATAAGAGGAGGTCAAGGTTATTCATCAAATAAAGGAGGCTTTGGCAGAAGATCAAATTCAAGTTCATACAACTCAAAGGTTTGCACTTTTTGCAATATCATTGGACACACGGTTAATGAATGCTTTAAGAAGCATGGTTACCCTCCTGGGCATAAACTGCACAAACCTGTTATCACTCCTCAGCAATATCAACATTTGATAGCCCTCCTGCAACAACAAACACAATTGGGATCCTCTACAACTATTTCCCACATCAATCAAAGTGATACAACTTTTTCTCCAAATACTTCTTTTATAGGCAATGTGCTACCAATTTCTCATGCTACAGACCATGCCATGTGGATTATAGATTCAGGAGCCAGTGATCATGTAACTTCTTCCTTACATATATATTCATCCTATAAGGCTATTGATCCCATCACAGTAAAACTACCAAATGGACAACAAACCATAGCCTCATATTCTGAAACAGTAAAGATTAATGACTCTTTGTCTATTTCTAATGTCCTATATCTTCCACAATTTAATTTCAATCTTATATATGTTTCCAAGCTTACCACAACCCATAATTGTCAACTAATATTTCTTGACAATCAATGTTTTATACAGGACAGACACACCAAGAGGATGATTAATATAGTTGATGCTCAAGATGGGTTATATACACTCAAGACCTCTTTTAGCTCCATCAACACTACAATTTGTAATAAGGAAGCCATTGATATTTGGCATTACAGACTAGGCCACCCCTCCCATGAGAGATTACGTGTAATGCAACAGTTATATCCTGTGATTAATTTTGATCACTATTTTATTTGTACTCCTTGTCATATGGCTAAACAAAGAAAACCCTCTTTTCCTCATGGTACTTATCAAGCTTCTTCTATTTTTTCTTTATTACATGTTGATATTTGGGGCCCTTGTGCTGCTACATCCATTCATGGTCATAAATATTTTTTAACCATTGTTGATGATTTTTCTAGATATGTATGGGTGTTTCCTTTAATCTCAAAAGCTGAAACTCAGTCACATTTACAATCTTTCATTACTTATGCTAAAAGACAGTTTAAAACTAAGGTCCTAAGCATTAGATTTGACAATGGAACTGAGTTTATTATGGCTGAATTTTATAAAAATACTGGAATTGTTCATCAAACAACTTGTGTGGAAACCCCCCAGAAAAATGGCTTAGTTGAGAGAAAACACCAGCACTTATTAAATGTTACCCGCTCCCTCCTTTTTCAAGCACACTTACCAAACATTTTCTGGTCTTATGCTCTCATTCATGCCTCTACCCTCATAAATTTCTTTCCCAGTCCTCTCCTAAATAACCTTTCTCCACACCAAAAATTATACAGTTCTCCTTTTGATATTACCACTCTTAAAGTTTTTGGCTGTCTTTGCTTTGTCAACACCTTGTCAAACAATAGACATAAACTTGATCCAAGAGCCTTATCCGCTATTTTCCTTGGCTATAAACCGCACAAAAAGGGCTTCATCACCTTCAACCTCAAAACCAGGGCCATTGAGATTTCTAGAAATGTTGTCTTTCATGAAAGTTGTTTTCCCTACCACACTGAGTCATACACCACTCCTAATTCCCACCTTGTCACCCACCCACCTTTGCTCTATATTGACCAATGTATGCCCACATCTCATACAAATATTTCGCATCCTTCTCCACCCAGTTCACCTCCCACCCTACCTACTCCTAATATTAGAAGATCCACCCGACAGAGAAACAGACCTTCAAGACTATCTGAATTTGAAACGTCTTATGCATCAACTATTACCTCTCATTCTTCAGGTATCAAGCATCCTCTTGCTTCTGTCATTTCATATAAGAAACTTGTAGCACCTTATTACCGTTTTATTATGAATATCTCTACTAACATTGAGCCTAGATCTTATTCTGAGGCATCCAAATATCCTCACTGGGTTAGAGCCATGGATGATGAGCCTGCTGCATTGGCCAGAAATGATACTTGGGAAATCACAGATTTACCTGTTGACAAAACTGCTGTAAGCTGTAAGTGGGTTTTCAAAATCAAACACAAGGCTGATGGTAGCATTGAAAGATATAAAGCCAGACTGGTAGCCAAGGGCTACACTCAAATTGAAGGTCAAGATTATCTAGATACTTTTTCTCCAGTGATCAAAATCACAAGGGTTAGACTGGTTATAGCTCTTGCAACATCACATAATTGACATCTTAAGCAACTAGATGTTAATAATGCTTTTCTTCATGGAACATTAAATGAAGAAGTTTATATGCTACCTCCTCCAGGGCTCCATGGCATCAAACCAAATCAAGTATGCAAGTTACAAAAATCACTTTATGGTCTTAAACAAGCAGGCAGACAGTGGTATGCTCGTTTATCTGATTTTCTCTTGTCCAATGGCTTTCTCCAATCTGCATCTGATCATTCCTTGTTCACAAAACATACTAATTCCAATGTCACTATTTTAGTGATTTATGTTGATGATATAGTACTCACAGACAATGATCTAACAGAAATCACTCATATTACTCATCTTCTTGACGCAACATTTAAGATTAAGGATCTTGGCAATCTTAAATTCTTTCTTGGTCTTGAGGTGGCTAGAAACAAAGAAGGTATTTGTATTTCCCAGAGACAATATACTTTGGACATTCTCAAAGATGAAGGCTACTTAAACTCTAAGCATGTTCCCACTCTCTGTGATTATCGTACAAAACTCAGCACAAATTCTGGCCAACCTCTAAATGATGCAGCTTCATCTTCTTATAGACGACTGGTTGGTAGATTATTATATCTCACCAACACCAGACCAGATATTTCATTTGCAGTACAACAACTAAGTCAATTTCTCTCAAATCCCAACACAGATCATCAACAAGCAGCTTCCAGGATTCTCAGATACCTTAAAGGTGCCCCTGGAAAAGGGATTTTCTTTCCCAGCAATAACATCATACAGTTGAAAGGCTTCAGCGATTCTGATTGGGCAGGCTGCATTGATACCAGACGAAGTATCACTGGTTACTCTATCTATCTTGGTTCTTCACTTATTTCATGGAAATCAAAGAAACAAGCCACTGTATCCAAAAGTTCCTCAGAAGCTGAATATAGAGCTCTTGCCACAGCTACTTGTGGAATTCAATGGTTAACTTTTCTTCTAAAGGATCTTAGCGTAACCTTTCAACAACAAGTAGTCTTGTTCTGTGATAACAAATTTGCCCTTCATATTGCTGCAAATCCAGTTTTTCATGAACACACGAAACACATTGAAATAGATTGTCATATTGTAAGGGAAAAACTTTCTTCTAGTTTACTTAAACTACTGCCGATTCCTTCTACATGTCAGTTAACTGATATCTACACCAAAGGACTTTCTCCAGCAGCATTCAAATTTCTGGTTTCCAAGCTGGGAATGATTGATATTCATTCTCCAGCTTGAGGGAGGCTGTTAGGATTTAATATTTGATATCTTTTTAGGTTTTAAGATTTTATTTGTTATTATTTCTGTTTGTTATTATTTTGTGTATATAGCTGATAGATTAGATAGAATTATAATTAATTCTGTTATAATCTTGATGTATAAATATTTGTATCTGCATTATGCAGAATTAAGATAATACACAGATTATTCTTTGCCTCTCTGTTTCTCCTATCAGTATGATTCTCGTTATTTAAGAAGGGGACAAAGAAGGAAGTCAGAAAATTGACTCCTGATTGGGTGGTAAGAAGGGAGGAAGAAGGAAGTCAGAAAATTGACTCTTGATCGGGTGGAACGAAGGGAGGAGAAATGCAGTCAGAAAATTGACTTCAAAGAATCTCAGGAAGTCAGAAGATTGACTCATGATCGGGTGGTAAGAAGGGAGGAAGAAGGAAGTCAGAAAATTGACTCCTGATCGGGTGGTAAGAAGGAAGGAAGAAGGAAGTCAGAAAATTGACTCCTAATCGGGTGGAACGAAGGGAGGAGAAATGAAGTCAGAAAATTGACTTCAAAGAATCTCAGGAAGTTAGAAAATTGACTTCGAAGAATCTCAGGAAGTCAGAAAATTGACTTCGAAGAATCTCAAGAAGTCAGAAAATTGACTTCGAAGAATCTCAGGAAGTCAGAAAATTGACTCCTGATCGGGGCGTAAGAAGGGAGGAAGAAGGAAGTCAGAAAATTGACTCCTGATCGGATGGAACGAAGGGAGGAGAAATGAAGTCAGAAAATTGACTTTGAAGAATCTCAGAAAGTCAGAAAATTGACTCCTGATCGAGTGGAACGAAGGGAGGAGAAATGAAGTTAGAAAATTGACTTCGAAGAATCTCAGGAAGTCAGAAAATTAACTCCTAATCGGTGGAACGAAGGAAGAAAAATGAAGTCAGGAAAATGACTTTGTAATACCCCACCCTTTACAGGAAGTCAGGAAAATGACTCCTGTCAGGTTGATCGGGAGGAGTGTCGTTTAGGGTGAAGTCGCGTGTTGTTCGTAGTCCCGCGGCATTCGGGTGAAGTCATAAAATGACGCCAAACATTTGCACACTCAAGGTTGCATATATAGGAAAATGACACGATAAGTAGTAAAGTGTTTGTTACACCACCCTCGTTGGGAAGCGATTAAACCCCTTCACTTATATTAACGGTCGGGGCTTGGGGGGCTTATGTAGTGTAAGGGGGTGACCGGTCAGGTGAAGAGGTGGCCGGTCAGGTGAAGATGAACAAAAAAGATGATAAGTTGGTAAGAGGAATAATGAGAGTTGATCGGGAAGGCTTGGGAGTTGATCGGGGAAGGCTCGGGAGTTGATCGGGAAGGCTGGTAGGCATAGTGTAACAGGGTTATTGGATTAGTAAGGCGAATATCACGGGAAGGCTTGGGAGTTGATCGGGAAGGCTGGTAGGCATAATGTAACAGGGTTATTGGATTAGTAAGGCGAATATCACGGGCACGTTAGCAACAATTATAATTGATAGGAGAATCTTGCGGGATTATGGATCAGCGGTTACAGGTAGTTAATGCCCATTATTTCAGCATGATCTATAAATATAGAGATGTCAGTCAGGTTCTTTACTTTTGGATCTAATCACTTTTACCTTAAGATTGTTGTGACCTTTCTAACTTGAGCATCGGAGTGCTAACGTACAAGTTGCAGTCGATCATGTGTAGGAGTGAGATCTTCTAAAACATTTCACAGAAGAGTTTGACTTGTGTTCGGTCTTGAGTCTTCATCCTAAATCGGCGTTTTTGTTTCTCTTTCCTTCATTAATATGTACAACATAGCAGTATTTGTCAGAGCAACTGACGAAGCATTATTCATAAAAAATGAGTCATAAAATACAATAGATAGAGGGGTATTTCAGTTCAAGCAACAGCACTGCAACCAAGACCAGCCTTAAAGTTTCATTTCCCAACACCAATAACCCAATCTACAACGGCTAGGTCACAGAACAAAGTTAAAAGACATGACACATCTCACATGGCACCTGAAGCTTAACATAAATTCCTTAATCCTTAAAACATAGACAAATCTGTTGGGTTCTTGAGGCTTTTCAAGAAAACCTTAGAACCAGAGAATAAAAGAGAGAGAGCGGAGCGAGAGAATGAATACTGAATATTATTGAATTGAAAGTTGTAATTGAAAAGACGGGGTTGGTTACTATTTATAACCAACGTTAACAGGCAACAGGGTTGGTTACTATAATTAACCAACGTAAACAAACGGGGTTGGTTACTATAATTAACCAACGTAAACAAACAGGGTTGGTTACTATATTTAACCAACATAAACACGCAACAGGCAAAGCCTGTAAACAAAACAAGCCCAAAACAAAACAAGCCCAAAGTAAACAACCAGACCGGCCGGACTGACCGGTCCACAGACACGGAAGCCAAGTCTAAATAACAATTCTCCACCTAGACTTGCTTCAAACAACAAAAGTAAAACACGGACACGGCCGGTCATAACAATTAGTGACCGACCGGTAGACATCCAATCCTGGACAACAGAAAGAGAAACCTCTCCTTAGCGAGCGGCTTTGTTAACATATCTGCAGGATTCTCTTCGGATGCAATTTTGCAGATTTGAACGTCACCGGATTCAACAATGCTTCTGACAAAGTGCAGCTTGACGTCAATATGCTTGGTCCTGGAATGATAAATCTGATGATTGGCCAGATGAATAGCACTCTGGCTGTCACAATGAACACATACAGACTTCTGATCGAAACCAAGTTCTCGAACCAAACCTTTCAACCACAGCGCCTCCTTAACTCCTTCAGCAAGAGCATAATACTCAGCTTCTGTAGTTGACAAAGCCACAACCGACTGTAATGTAGACCTCCAGCTAACAGCAGTCCCGAACAGTGTAAACACATATCCCGACCGGGATTTCCTAGTGTCCATGCATCCGGCAAAGTCGGAATCAACAAAACCTTCAATATAACCTCCACCTTGAAAGTTATTCTGAAAAAACAATCCAGTACCGAGAGACCCCCGTATGTATCTGATCATCCACTTCAACGCTTCCCAGTGTGTTGGTCCAGGATTAACCATGAACTGACTGAGAACACTAACACCGTGCGCCACGTCCGGTCTTGTGCAGACCATGCCGTACATAATGCTCCCAATCCCATTTGAAAATGGAACAGATTCCATCTTCTTTCTTTCTTCCTCGGTCTTTGGGCATTGCTCCTTGGTAAGTTTCAAGTGTTGACCGACCGGCGTGTTGGCTATTTTAGACTCAGCCATCCGATACCTTGAAATTACCTTCTGCAAATAACACTCCTGTGACAGAAAAAGGTTACCGCCCGGTCTATCCCTTTTAATGTCTATGCCCAAAATCCGCCTTGCTTCCCCTAGCTCTTTCATTTCGAAAGCATCCGCCAACCTTGCTTTCGTCTCACCGATCATGCCCCTGTCACTGCTAGCAATTAGGATGTCATCCACATAAAGCAAGAGATATAGCATCTCACCGCCATGGTTCAGAGTGTAAACGCAGTCATCATAATTGCACCGCTTGAAGTTCAGCTTTATCAGAAAGTCATCAAATTTCCTGTACCACTGCCTTGGGCTTTGCTTCAAGCCATAAAGTGACTTCTGCAACAGACACACCCTATCATCCACAGCGAAACCGTCCGGTTGCTTCATATAGAGGGTTTCCTCCAAATCGCCGTGCAGAAAAGCTGTCCGAACGTCCAACTGTTCCAGATGCAAATTGCAATGTGCAACTATTGCCATCAGAACTCTGACCGAACAGTGCTTAACCACTGGAGCAAAGATCTCATGATAGTCTACGCCTTCAATCTGAGTAAAGCCTTTGGCAACAAGCCTAGCTTTGTACCTCGCTTTCTCACCGCCCGGTGTAGCTTCCTTTTTCTTGAAAATCCATTTCGAACCTATGACCTTCTTACCCTTCGGCAGATCCACCAGTCTCCAGGTGTTATTCTTTTTCAAAGCCTCCAACTCTTCTTCCATAGCACCCTGCCAAAGATGCCGGTCGCTGCTGTCAAGAGCCTCCTTATAACTTCTCGGTTCATCCGATCGGTTAATATCTTCAGCAGCGTTCAGGGCGTAGCAGATTAGATCCGCCTCTCCAAGCCGTTTGGTTGGCTTGGAGATCCTTCTCTCTCTGTCACGAACAAGCTGATAGTTTCTCAAATCAACACCAGCAGCTTTTCCATGACTTCCCTCGCCAGACATATCATCTGTGTCATCACCAAGGTCTGTTCGAAATTCATCCGGTCGGTTCTCAGCTATCGTCCGACCGGTTTCAGCTTGCCCTTCACCCGTTTGGTTTTCCTCAGTCCTACCGGCCGTGCCAGCTCCATTAGTAGTATGCTCCACCTCCACGAGAATCTTCTTCTCACTTCCAGAGTTTTCCGGGTGCATCGCCATCCTTGTTTCATCAAAAATGACATCCCTACTAATGATGAGTTTTGAAGGTGAATCTAACCTCCATAACCTGTATCCCTTAACCCCGTCGGCGTATCCAAGAAAGATACATTTCGCCGCCCGGGAATCCAGCTTATCACCCCTGACATGAGCAAACGCCAAAGAACCAAACACTCTCAAGTGTGAATAATCAGCCGGTCGTCCACTCCACACTTCCATTGGCGTTTTAAAATTGAGAGCTGAAGACGGACTCCTGTTGATCAAATAGACGGCCGTATTGGCAGCCTCTCCCCAGAAAGCTTTTGACAACCCTGATCCCAACAACATGCACCGGACCCTCTCCAGAATGGTTCTGTTCATCCGTTCGGCCAATCCATTCTGTTGAGGAGTTCCAACGACCGTTCTGTGCCTCCTGATCCCTTTCTCTTTGCAAAAACCATTAAACTCCTCTGAAACGAACTCCAGCCCATTATCGGTTCTTAGGCATTTCAGCCTACACCCCAATTGGTTCTCAATCTGTGTGTGCCACTCTTTGAACTTCTGAAACGTTTCGGACTTATTCTTTAGAACGTAAATCCACACTCTCCTTGAGAAATCATCAATTATACTTAAGAAATACGCTCCTCCACCATGAGTTAAGGTTCTTGCCGGTCCCCATAAGTCAGCATGGACATATTCAAAGGGCCGTTCGGTTGAGTGTTTCCCTTTTCCGAACGGTATCCTGTGTGATTTCCCTAAGACACAATGGTCACAGAAATCCAGCTTCTGCAGTTTGTCTCCCAGAAGCAAGTCTTGCTTTTCCAATTCTTCAAGACCCTTCTCACTGATGTGTCCCATCCTCAAGTGCCATAACCGGGCGGTATTCTCGGTCCCACTTGCTACTGAGACATGACCAATGACAGTTGATCCCTCCAGAATGTACAAGCCGTTCCTCCTTCTGCCTTTGGCAACCACAGAATCTCCAGAACAAACCCTCATTACTCCATCTTCAACTTTAGTGGTGTAACCTCCAAGATCAAATGCACTGATAGAAATCAAATTTCTCTTTAGTTCGGGCACATACCGGACGGCCTGCAACACCATCTCACGATTGTCAAACATCTTCAGCCTCACCGACCCCACACCTTGCACTTGGCAAGCTTTGTTATTTCCGAGCAGTACATTACCATGCTCTTTCTGATCCAGATTCTCAAAAAACTCCTTTACCGGGCACATGTGATAGGAGCAGCCGGAATCCATGACCCAGCTCCTTTGAGAGTCTTCAGACGAAGCCACCAGCACTCCGGCCGACTCATATCCCTCAGACGCCTCTGCCACATCAGCGGTTTCTTGTGGCCGACCGGCCTTTCCTTTCTCCGGGCAGAACTTCTTGATATGACCCATCTTCTGGCACTTGAAGCAACGCACCTGCTTCGTACCGTCCGGATTCAGCTTCTTCTCTTTTCCAGACTGCTTCTTCCCTTTCCCTTTTACCGCAATCAAACCGGACGCTCCTTCCTCGGTTGTCTTCGAATCTTGGAGTTTTTGGAACTCCTTGGTTCGAATTGACGTCAGAACCTCCTCTAACGTGATCACTTGATCTTTCCCGTAGAGTAACGCATCCCTGAAATGCTCGAAGGTTTTGGGAAGAGCATTTAACAGGATGACAGCTTTATCTTCATCCTCCAACTTCACTCCAATATTCTCCAGATCATCAACTATCTTGCTGAATTCTGCAATCTGCTCCTCTATCGTTCTTGATTCTGACATCTTGAACGAAAAGAGTTGCTGCTTCAGGCACAACCTATGAGCCAACGATCTCGTCATGTATAGAGATTCTAGTTTTACCCAGATTTCAGCGGCAGTCTTCTCCTTCGCAACCTCCCTCAGTACCTTATCACCAAGGCACAAGATGATTGCACTCCTTGCCTTATCTCCCATCTTCTTCTTCTCTTCTTGAGTCATGGTATCACTCATCTTCGACTCACCCTTCAACGCTTCAACACATCCCTGCTGTATCAAGATTGCCTCCATCTTGATCTTCCACAGCCCGAAGTCATTAGCGCCGTTGAACTTTTCTACGTCGAACTTGGTTGCCATTGCTCCTAGGGAATTCTTGAATCCTTGCCCCACGGTGGGCGCCAATTGTTGGGTTCTTGAGGCTTTTCAAGAAAACCTTAGAACCAGAGAATAAAAGAGAGAGAGCGGAGCGAGAGAATGAATACTGAATATTATTGAATTGAAAGTTGTAATTGAAAAGACGGGGTTGGTTACTATTTATAACCAACGTTAACAGGCAACAGGGTTGGTTACTATAATTAACCAACGTAAACAAACGGGGTTGGTTACTATAATTAACCAACGTAAACAAACAGGGTTGGTTACTATATTTAACCAACATAAACACGCAACAGGCAAAGCCTGTAAACAAAACAAGCCCAAAACAAAACAAGCCCAAAGTAAACAACCAGACCGGCCGGACTGACCGGTCCACAGACACGGAAGCCAAGTCTAAATAACAAAATCTAAACTCCAAAATGACCCTTCACTATATTCGACAGAGTCCCCACTAAAAACTAGAAATTTAAGAAAACCCTCCTTTCAAACGAGAAAGACGAATAAAACTACCAAAAAAGAAGAGAAAAATGGATCGGTATCTTGAAATTAGATAAGAAAAAAATACAAGAAAAACCAAAGCAAAACAAACCCAGATTGTGACTCAGCTCATGGAACCGGCTTTAGCCATAAAAGAAACAATGGTTTGCTTTGTGGGAAAGAAAAGGGAAAAGGGTATCAGTAAAATCAAAAACAGACAAGGAGAAAAGTAGCAACTTGTTTGCAAAAGTGGCGTAAAATTATCTATAATTTTCACCTCTGAGGAGGGACAATTCGATCAACAAAAAGCACAGGGCAACACACTCAACTCGAAGCAGCAAAAATGCAAAGAGATAAAGAGAAAGTACGAGGAAGAAAACCAAAGAAGATGAAAAAATAAAGCAAGAAATTGATATTGTTATTTTCATGTGAGATTTTGTCTTTTACGTGATTTGTTAATCAACCTCAAGTCATCATAATAGTAGTGACAAAGGACTGCAACATTGCATAGATAGAGAAACAAAAGTTATCTCCGTTTATGTGTATTTAATATAATAGACTTGATTGAGACAAATTTTATCATCTTTGAACAAAATTGAAATTTTTAAACCACGGTTTGGACGAAATTAAAATTTTTTAAAAAAGATGGAGGAATTTCACACACCTCAACTAAATTGGAACAAGCCACACAATTAAGCCTAACTATATAATAAATGATTTGGTTACCATATATTACTGCACCGAATAATTAAAACCGTCTTGAAATTTTACTATTTGATAGTTATTTTGGTTACAATAATTATTACAATAATTAGATAACTATATTTAAGTTATACATTATATTATATATTTATCATATATGATCAATGTTACGGTATATAATAATATAATATATATTTTTATTATATCATGGATTATATGATATATCTCGATTATGTCGTATAACCATTATGAATTATATTATACATATTTTTAATATCTATATAAAATAGTTGCTGTAATATCTATTGTAATCAAATATTTAAGATTTTTGTATTTTAAAAAATACTTATCTTGTTGTGAAACTTTTTCTAGGGATGATGATCCTTGTTGTGTAGTTCTTATTTTGTTGGAAGTTCCTAATGTTGATATGAAGTGGCAATGTCGAGACCGAGCGCTAGTCTTGGTTCCTTGCGGTTTCAGTGGGATGCCCTCGGCCTTACAGTGGACACCAAAATGTTTCGGTTAAATTTTGTGGGACCGAGAGACTGACCTAGCAGTCGTGTCTTTGACTTTTTTGGTCGGCTATGTCGCTCGCTTTCCTATGGCCTGAACCGCTCGCTCTCCTTCAACCTTGGTCGTTCGGTGAACTTTGCTCTTTGACCGAGTGAGAGGTACCTGCAATGGCACTCCGAAGCTCAAGTTAGACGTGTAGTAGAAGAATCTCGGTTCTTAATCGAATAATTCTGAATATCAGTGAGGCGTGAATAGGGTTTGAGTGGAACGTACCTAACTTTTAGTCTTGGTCCTCTATTTATAGGTCATCACCAGCCCAATAAAATATTTACCTGGAATGATTTACTTGGATATTCAGTTGGTTGCTCATAAACATCTTATCAATATCTTTGATCATAACCGATCGTCCCAGATATCATACTATACAATTTTAATACGCAATAACAAGATATTTGAGAAAATTGTTCGCAAAAAGTAAGATGAATTGTTTTGTGAATTAAAATTAATTTTCTAAAATTATTACCCTTTTAAAAATATTAAATAGTTTTTATAGTAAACATTTTAACAACATTGAAAGGATTGGCCATAAATGATTAGATAAGTGAACAGTATCAATCTTAATTTCAACATCAACAGTTCAATAAATTGAAAGACGAAGCACATGGATCACTCATATTCGTTTCCAATTGGAATAAATGCTGTCCTTGACGAGGTCGAGACCAAAGGAGGCGTGAATCAATGGAAACACCACACACATGCTTCAGCAACGCTATCATGCTCTGTTTCTTGCTTCTGCATTTGGCTCTAGGAAGAGTTGCCGGGGCCGATACCTATAACAGAGACGATTTCCCGGCGGATTTTGTTTTCGGTTCAGGCACCTCTGCTTACCAGGTTCAGGCTGAATTCCTCTAAACTTATTCATCTCATTTCATCGTTTTTCTTTTATCACTATTTCATTGCAGTTACAGAAATTAAGTGTATTTTGCATTACAACGAAAAGATAACACCATATAAGATAATCCAAATTAATCTGTAAATATGTTCTTATTATTATTGTAAACAGGTGGAAGGAGCTGCTAATGAAGACGGAAGAAGTGATAGCATATGGGATACCTTTGCCCACTCTTCATTCTTTCTTCTTCCCATCCTTCTTACCAATTTATATAAATATAGATTTTTCATAATTTTGGAAATTTCGTACAATAAATCAAAATTGAGAGAATAATACTGTATAATTGTTTTTATTATTGTAAAGTTTAAAATATATTAAGAATTAATAGATTAAAAAAATATATGGCCCAAAGTGAAATCCAAATTATTAAGCCAAATTTTGTAATGTTTGTGTTACGTGACTCTATGGACTCAAAGTTATCTAAAACTCTCACAAAATCGAAATTAACAATGTAAATTTATCAAAATTTTGAAAATGAAATGTTTCTGCTTAGTGCCATTAGAGACACCTTTGGGCAACATAGGTGATGGAAGTATTATGTAATAAGAAAATGATTTAAATGGTAACTTTCACGTTTTTATGTATTTTACGTAGCAAGAGTAATACAATGCAGCAAATGCATTCCATTTTGGGAAATGTCAAAATATCTTTTCTAGATTCCAAACTTTCTCTGAATTAATGCAATCTCAGGAATCTATAATTTGGAGTTTATGAGAATTAATTGATGTAGACGAGGAGAAAGAATACAAAGAACCAAATAGGAAAAACATTAAAAATAATGAATCAACCTGCATCATTTTACTTCAACATTCAATGTAATGCATGGTATTTAAAATTATTTCATTTCCTAAATCATATGCAACATTGAAGACATTAAATAAGGATTTGTTGCCACTGTTATATCTTCTCAAAGGCATAAAGTTTGTAATATTTTATTACTTGAATTTGCCTATAAAAGACCATGAGCCGCACATATCTACAACAGCGAAGAATCAAAATTCAGATAATGAAATATCGACTTACAATTCTCTCCTCCCCTCCTTTTTCCGTGTGTGGTTTTATTTTTATAACTCTAATAGAAGATTACATCGTCTTAAGAAAAACCATTTATCATATAAACTTGAATCAATGATGAAAGACCACGGAATATAATTTCACTAATCTAGTTTTGTATTTTCAATTACAATCATTATTCACTTAAAACTTCAGTCTATGCAATAATTTTGACTGAACAGGATATGGGCATGGAGGAAATGGAGATGTAGCCTGTGATGGGTACCACAAGTATAAAGTGAATACGTTTGGCCTCAGTATTTTTTTTATTTGCCCGTTATTGCATTCATCGTGTTGTGATTCTACCATTTGTGAAAGATTAGAGAAGATTGAGGCATAAACTGATCTAATAATACATGTTTAGCCACTGTTTTGTTCGAACTATTGAAGCGTCACTGCAGCACCATTTGATTTTAATTGTTTTCCCTAAAATATACGTAATGCAGGAAGATGTAAGGCTAATGGTGGATACAGGACTTGAAGCCTATAGATTTTCCATTTCTTGGTCCAGACTGTTACCAAGTATGATTCTCAACACAAACCCTTGAATTTTATTTTATATATCTATATATCTTTGTAGGGTAAAACCTTTCTCAACACTTTGAAAAAGCTTTAATTTCTCCTCAGATGGTAGAGGACCCGTTAATCCCAAAGGATTGCAGTACTACAACAATCTCATCAATCAGCTCATCACCAATGGTTAGACTTCAATTTGGGTTTCTTAATTAGTTTGCAAAATTAGCCATGCATTGAATTCACTCGAAATAAATAAAACAATTTGAATTCTCTTCAAATTGTACAACTGATATAGTTACCCTATTTCCCTGGAGCAGGAATCCAAGCACATGTCTCGTTACACCACTACGATCTTCCACAGGTTCTTGAAGATGAATATGGAGGATGGCTTAGTCGTCACATCATGTATGCTTCTGATCTCTTTATACTTAGGGAAATTCTAACTACTCTGACAATGGGTGTTTTCGTTCGCTTTAGTCTTGCATACAAGTTCGTTATATTAAATCATGAACAGAATCGATAAAGGGTTTCGGTTGGTTGAGACCTTTACAAATATGTGCTTTTATTCCACATATACTTTTATTAATTTTTTATTTAACAATTTCATTTATATTTCATTATTATGTACAATTGTCAAATTGTTAAATGGAAGTAAGAGCAATGTCAGATGTGAAATGAATTTTTTCTATCGATAAATACTAAAAGATAAGTTACTTGGATGTAAATGCAGAAGAGACTTCACATACTATGCTGATGTATGTTTTAGAGAGTTTGGCGACAGAGTCTCGTATTGGACGACTGTCAGCGAAGCCAACGTTTTTGGCTTAGGTGGGTATGATCAGGGAATCTGCCCACCTCAACGATGTTCTCCCCCATTTTGTGCTATAAAGAGCAATAGGGGCAACTCGACATATGAACCCTACTTGGCACTTCATCATATTTTGTTAGCTCACTCTTCAGCTGTCAGATTGTACCGGAGAAAATATTGGGTATATACCTAATCTTAAATATACATGTTTAAATGGCAAAATCTTCAACAAATTTACTTAGCACTAAACATAAAGGATCTGTCTAGAGTGTAATTCATCAGAAATTTTGTCGATTTCGTAATCACTATTAGTGCGAAGTGTTTTTAATTATTTTCTCTTCACATTTTTATTATCTGGTTATACCTAATGTGGTTTTGGATTAATTGACCATTTCAACTTGAATTCTTAAACTTATAATCCTTATCTGATTTTCAATCTCTATATATTGACTTTTATTTCATCTCACATCCAAATTTTGTTGGCAAATAATGTTCTTTTTCTGAGAAACTCATGTAATATTGCAGAACAAACAACATGGATTTGTTGGTATCTCTATCTTCTTGTATGGACTTTTACCTCAAACAAATGCAGAGAAAGACAGGGCAGCAACTCAACGAGCTCGTGACTTTTTTGTTGGTTGGTAAGCAACAAACCTTAAAATTGGTTTGTTTTACTTCTTTCTTCCACTTCATTTCACTGAAGTTCTGTCGCATGCTATTCTATCTTCTTAAAGACTGCTTTCTTTAATTGGACATATCAATACATATCTCCAAGAATAATAAACTTGGCATTTTTAGAAGTATGCTTTGATATTGCAGGGTTATGGAACCCTTGCTGTATGGAGACTATCCAATTTCCATGAAGAAAAATGCTGGTGAAAGAATTCCGGTCTTCACAACTCGTGAATCTGAACAACTCAAGGGTTCATATGACTTTATAGGACTCATTCACTACACCAATGTCAATATCTCAGACAATTCTGACGTCCTTAAGAACCAACTGAGAGATTTCGGCGCAGACGTGGCTGCAAATACTTGTAAGTACTTCATTAGGCTTACGGATAGTGAATGTAGTAAGAGATTAAACAGGTAAAAATCCAAATATGAGTTAGTTGAGAAGAAGTGATAAATGTGTACGGTATATTATGAAAAAAAATACTTATAGCACTTAATCTTAATTTTTTAGATCGTGACATATGGGTTTGTTCAACTTGTGAACTTTCACATCATTTACCATTTCACTCTAATGTAATACCCCTTACGTAGCCTAATGATCTATTTGATATTATAAAAATTAATAACAAAAAGTTGGACAACGTTACATTATAATGACTTGTCTTTCTGGTTTTGTAGTAGGAATGCAGCTGTTTTCAAATGAAGAGGTATCAATAAAATAAAATGTAACATAAATTGATTCTATTTTTTAGATTATCCATTGTGCAAATAACTGACTTTTCGCTTTACATGATTCAGTTCCCTATCACACCGTGGTTTATGCGGGAAGAATTGAATAAATTCAATCTCCTTTACGGCAATCCTCCTATATTCATTCATGAAAATGGTCTCTCTCTCTCTCTAACATCACGTATAATTGCAATAAATACTTTTTAGTAAAATCAACCCTTGATGTTGTAAACAAAGCAACTTGATTACATTAGACATTTTTGGTTCGATCATGCTCATTCCTGTATATACTGTTTACCCATATACAAGCGACTAACAATGCCATTGGTAAATGGCATAGTGCGCTTAACTTGTATTTAGACTTAGTTGTATGTATCGATGGTAAATTAGGAAATCCTGTTAATGAAATCTAGGTTGCTCGTGTGGAACATGATAAGTTCAAATGATTGAACGAGTTACTGATTAAATTTTGGGTTGTTAGGTCAACGGACAGCAAGCAATTCGTCACTACAAGACGTGTCAAGGGTGAAATACTTGCGTGGATATATTGGTGGAGTGCTTGATGCCTTGAGGTATGTTACCACTGCTCTAATTAATGTAATAAATGTAGAAAAATAAACGTGGCATAATACTCTTCAATTCATTGATAATTTTGATTCAATAATCTTTTAAATAGAAACAAATAGGATCTTTAATCAAATACAAATAATAAAACTAAAAATAAAATATTAATCAATTCCACATGAATTCCTTAAGTTGGTGGACCAGCTTTTTGTTTACGACTGTGGAATCTAAATTATGGATAACTGATCTATTGGACTATTGTTTATAACGAATCTTGAGAAGTGACTAATGTATAGAATTTATCTAACATACCAAGAACACCCACCCACCGACAAGCAAAAGACCACAAATACCTCAACTAGAAGAAACAAAGTAGTCATCAATAGATTGTAATACAGTGGTTTATTTTTTCTGTAAGTGTTTCCATAAACACCTCTGTTCCGTTCTCTGATATTCTGCATCACCCGAAAATTTTTCAGAGATGGAGTAAACATAAAGGGGTATTTTTCCTGGTCTTTCTTGGATTTGTTCGAGTTGTTGGATGGATACGAATCTAGCTATGGCCTATACTATATTGATAGGAATGATCCAGAGTTGAAGAGACACCCAAAGCTCTCTGCAAAATGGTATAGCCGATTTTTGAAGAACAGAAGCACTTCTATAATTGGAACTGTTGAACTTGAGAAGGATCCCTCACTCGTTTCAATTGGCCACTTATTTCAGTAGGTTCTTTGTTTGTTATCACGAATAAGTCGTTGCACAGAGGTGTTATTAGTATGCTTACTTTCCGTGACATCCCAAATATATAGCATATATATTGTATAAAGATGTCAAATTAGAATATTAGAATTACAGTCATCCAAATTTAACTCCAGAAATTTAAACTTAAGTGAAAAAGGTCTAAATTTAAAACTTAACATAAAGGGTAATTCAAAATACAGAAGATAGTTAAGAAACTTCTAGGAAGACTAAGCTGCAGCATCCCCATCCTCCAGCACTTGCTCCAGGGGAACCTCCTCAACATCTGCTCACATCCAATTGGATGATCATCACAAAAGGAAACATACACAGACAACACAAACATGCAAGGGTGAGCTAGGTATAAAAATCATGTTATACAATAACACACAACATGCAAAGTTCACTCAAAACATATTAAATGACATTACAAGACTTGATACATGATAAACCGACTCGTCCGAACTAGAATGATTGTCGAGTTATGGCGGGTTGTGCACTCGTGGTGGCCTCTACTGCTTTGCAAAGACGTTGCCAATGAGTTTCACCCTACCACACTCACGAGGTTAGTCTGTTCCGCGCCTTGGAGCATACTGGAAGCCTCCAAGACTAAGACCTCCTGCTACTACTCACCACATGATTCAATCCTCTTTACTTGAGAATTATTGATCATTGTAGTTTCAGGATAACCCCCAATGCTGAGCTACCATGCAAATCATTCTGCACACTACTAGGAAACCACCATGTATCCTCTCCTTGAGGATCATGGAATTACGGCCAAGAACCACACTTGACACATGTATGACCATCCAAAACATTCCAAGATCTCATACTTACAGTTTAATCACATCACAACATTCATACTTTGCATTTAAATCAACCCACACACTTAAGTCAAACCAAACAAATTTTACTTTAGAAGAAATTGGACCCAGGGAATTCGCACAAGGTAATCAAATCGCAAGGCGAGATAGAGGCATTTCGCTAAGCGCACCCTCCCTGTGCACTAGGCGAATTTCAAACAGAGGGGAGCCCTCCAGCGTTATTCGCATAGCGCACCAGTGCGCTATGCGAATGCTCGTTGTGCGAATCTTCTCGCACAACGAGTCTACATAATCTGCAGAACGAAATTCTGTAGATTTATGGAACTCACCCACTCAAAACCCGCTCTAGACCTTTTCCTTAACTTCTAATGATCCTAAATCGTAGTATAGGCCTAATTAAACTTGCCTAATTGTTTATAAACATTATTAACCTCATTCTAAAGTGATTTAGACTCAATTTCACCTTTAGAACACCAATTTTCATAACTTAAAGTGATTTAGACTCAATTTCACCTTTAGAACACCAATTTTCATAACTTAGAGGTCCAAATCTGATTCTACCACTTTGACACATTTTTAGTTCAGTTTAAAGTTCCTAATGAGTCACATTTGACTTGTTTACACCGCTTAAACCGCCTAATTGCACTCAGAACATTCACAGCCCAAAACCCCTACCTCACTTCCTCTCAAAAGACCTAAAAACCCTCTTCATACACTTGCCTTTCAATCAGTTCAACTCTACAACAACTTTCCTACCTCAAACAGCTCCATCATATCCAATAAAAGAAATTAACACATTCACATACTGTCCATGGCATCACTTCACAGTTTCACATATTTCACTCTATAACACATGCAATTTCAAGTTACCAAAAATAGATCATGTCTCAAGCAGGACATCAATTCAGATTTTAACATACATACACTTCATACAACAAATTTAGAAAAAGGTATAGCTCCATTTACCTTAGGGTTTGAACAGAACAACAGAACTTTAACCCCGACAACTCACTAGCACCACCCGGATACTCAACAGAACCCTAAGTATCACCACTGTTAGAAAAAATGAGGAAGAACTTAACTAATTACATGCAACCACCAGGATTAGCATGCCCTAGGCTACAAAATAGCGGAGGAAAGGGAAAAACTACTTACTTGCTGAAGAACGCAAATCTAATCGGATGGTTGTGAAGCTCTTTGCGCCGCGGTCACTTGAGCACCTCCTAATCAAACATGCAATGAAGAAATTAGTGTGAAGGCTAGAGAGAAGACAAAGAGAATGGATGGGAAAACTTTCTAGAGAGAGGAACGTTCTAAAGAGAATGACTTTTGCTTCTGAAAAAAGTCCAGCAGAAATATTAGAAACTAATTTCTTTTTGTTAAGGAGCCCACCTCTTTTAACTTAATACAAATTTCACCCCTTTTTAATATATATTATTTATATATTTTTCATGTCCTTACAAAATACATAAGAATAAGATAGCTGGACATATTTCAATTCGGATTGTAAAAGAAGGATAGAGAGAGCTAACAAATTCTCATGACAAAAATGAAAAATGAAAATTTTGATATTATAAAGTTAAAACGGTTGACTTTTTTTAAAATAACAAAAAATAAAATTGATATATTATGGAGATAATGCAGGATTAAATACGAAAGTACTATGCTTATGAATTAATATTTATTATTTGTAAAATTGTTTTACAATAATTTAATTTCTTTTTCAAACTGCCAATACAAGGAAAAAAATTTTAAACGTCTATCCAGCAAAAAGAAACGGTAAAAGTTCAAAATACTCTTTTTGTTTCTTTTTGCAACCAGGAAAGAATATACAACCACCTGTTTTTCTGTCCGATTGGAACTCCAAGAGACAACATATCATCATATCTAGAAACACCATCCACAAGAAAAAAATTATTTATACTTATACGTCTTAAAATTTTGACAGATAAAATATTTTCATCATTACTTATCCATCACATATGTATTTGCACAAAGTGTTTGGAAAGACAAATCCATATCCAATTAAAAGTAGATAAAAACGACAACAAAGCTATCAAATTAATACTACTTTTTAAGATAAAGAAAGTAGTTAGGGTTATAGTAAACTTGAGTCGTCTCCCAACGAACACGGAATTGCTTTCGAATATCTGAGTCTTATGAATGTTATGCAATGCTTATGAATAAAAGTGAGAATGTTTAAAGAAGTTGTAGAACAAATAGGAAACTTAAAAAGATTATGAAGGAATGGACTAATTTCACTACTCTTCCAAAATAGATTCATCATCGGTTATTCACAGATCATTGTTCAATTGATTATTGTTTAAGTTTCAAATTAATAAAAGTACATTCTTAATTAATTTGAAGGTGATCATGCAATTAATCAAAGTACATTCTCAATCAAATGTAAGACCTTTCTAGGTTATTCACAATAAATTCAACCAAAGTACATTCTTAATCACATTCTATTATGTTTAATCATGTCTATTCTTAAATCTCCTATCCAAATTAAAAGCTAATCAATCAAAGTAAATTCTCAATTGATTATAGTTGAAATTATTGCTACCATCCAAAGTACATTCTCAATTGATAGTAAAAATCAATTTAATTATATGAAAGTTCCTAAATTAAATCAAAGTATATTCTCAATTAAACCTAGAAACCCTAGAACTCATATAATCAATACGCATGTAGATTCAAACACATTATGATGCATAAATCTTTGGTTTTAATACGATAGAGATATGAAAGACATAGAGAGTGAGAACAACTTAAATCAATAATCAAAATAAACAATTGCATTAATTCACTTAACCTCAGAATCCATAATGAAATTACAACAGAATAGCCCTAGATACTTAGCTCTCCATGAATGAAGTTGAATAATACATGATGAAATAAGAGAGAAAGGAGTGGTGAATGAATGAATGAAGTCTCCACTTTTTTCCTCTTCTGGGTCTCTTTATATAGGGCTTGATTGGGCTTGGACTCTGAATATTTCGTTGACAAAATCTTTTATCTTATATCTTCCAAATAACTAAAAGATTTAGATAATTATAACATTATTTGGAAGATATTTCCTGTTGATAGTCCCAAATTAAATTAATTCAACAACTGAATTTTATCTTTTAGCTTTTCTAACGTTTCAAAATTGCACAAATGCCCTGAAATTCCTTTTATATGCGCTTTAGCCCCTTCTTTCTTTTTAGAAATTGCACAAAAGCCCTTGTTTGACCAGCTTTGACCAGAGGAGTCTTGTTGACCAGCTTTGACTGATGCATAACGTGACCAATGAAGACTTGCCACGTGTCAACTCCTTTCCCACCTAAAATTATGGTTTCAGATTGGGGAAAGGAGGAAAACTTATTCCTCTACGCCGCTACGAAGGGTAGATGACGCTCTGCCGCAATTCGCCATGGAGATGTGTCTTTGATTTTGTTGTGGTTTTCTTGCAAGTGATGAAGATGAAGATGGTTGTGTGATGGTGGTCGAGATGCAAAACCGTGGTGGTGGCAAGATGATGATGACGACCTGAAGCGAGGCGTGGTAATGCGCGAGTGGAGGTGTGATGCGGCTTCCATGGAGTCTGGATGATTTTCTGGGTTTTTGGTTTGGCTTTGCAGGTTATGCGAATGGTGGAGATCACTTTGTGCAAGAGGAGGCTCGCAGTACTCCGACGGCAAGGTTGTTGTTGTGCGACTGTGGCTTGAGCGTTGACGATGGTGATGTTCGTTGAAGTTGTTGTGGTGCGGCGGTATGCGCGTGGTTGCCGGCGCGAATCTGTGCGTGACGGTGCGAGGAGAGTGCGATGTGCGAAGCTTGCTCGTGACTGGGTGTTGATGGAGAAGATGATAGTGAGGGAGAACATGCCATGGTTGAGACACTGTGGTGGTCGAATTTGGGGTTTTGTTCTTCTCTGCTTTTGGGCGTTGCTGGTAGTGAAGACTGGTGGCACGATTATGATTGCGGCGGCTTCTGTGGAGATGCGAAGACCACTATGGTGGCCAGTGAGGATCGAGTTGGCGGTGCTGGATGGTGCGGCGGTGGTTGACGACACGGTAAGGCAGAACGGCGGCTAGGGTTCCTGGAGATGCAATTAGGGTTTGTCTGGAGATGGTGATGATGTGGCAGCTTGTGGTTGGACACATCTTTGTGAGCTGGATAGGGACACATGGCAACATCTAATAAAATCTGGCTTAATTAGTGGTAGGAGGGGTGTGTATAGGGAATTAGGGGGTGTAGGCGAAAAGGGTTACTATTGGGCTTTAGTATTGGCCTGGTTTAGAAAAGAAGGGTGTGTCATTGTAAACACAGGGTGTTCAGTCTCTTTCCTTGAATAAACTCAATTTAACTTTGGGCCTAAATTTTTGTAACCTTGGACCAATAAAACCTTAACTTCAGCTGCACAAATAAATATTAGAACATCCAAGAATAATTTATGCGCTAAAGCTCACCTTTTACATCTCTTTAATTCTCAAATTCAACAATTCCAATCATCACAAATTTACTTAAAATCAACCATTTGAGCACAAATATCCTATCAAAAGTTTGAATTTTAAAGCATAAATGTGGCATAAATATGCACTCATCAGCCGCGTTGATAGTCGCATCCGACACGATCAAGTAGAGTTGTAGCTCATTCTCCTGAACTGATCAAATTATGGCAGACTAGCAAGAATTTGCTTCACTTCTGTGAAGGCAGCTTCACAATGTATCCCACTTGATTGCATAGCTCTTCTTCATCATCTTCAAGATTGGCCTAATATGCTCAACCAGTCTAGGAATGAAATGGGAAAAAGAGGTTAGTCGGCCTACGAGCCACTACACTTCTTTCAGTTTCTATGGGCTCCTTATTTCCAACACAATCGCACACTTGTCCGGATCGGTTTCAATCCCCTTTGCCGTGAACATGAACCCCGAGAATTTTCCTGCCATTATTGCAAAATGGAGATTCTAATGCGCCTATTACGCTTCGGTTGCCACAAAACCGAAGCATAAGAAAACGTAGTGGCATTTTTGTAATTTCAGAGAACTTATAGGCCTCGATTCAAGAGGAACTGAGGCTGAAAAGGATATATTAACTCGGTTTTGAAGCAACCGAGACATAAAGCCATGCAAAATCCCACATGTCCTCCAGCAGAATAGAGTTTTCTTCTGAGCACCTTTTCGAGGAGGACATACTGCCTCGGTTGGCCATAGAACCGAGGCATAACATCTGCCAGAATACCTCTACAACTCATCAACTTCTCTGACAGGACAGGTTCAGAGGGAATACCGCCTCGGTTGGTCAGAGAACCGAGGCTTAAACCCTGCAAAATTCCACCTGTCACCCTTACAAAAATAGACTTTTCATCTGAGTAAGACATATTGCCTAAGTTCGTCAGAGAACCAAGGCATAAATTCTGTTAGAAAACCCTCAACAAATCAGAAACTTCCCTGACAGGGCATATTTGGAAAGAGATACTGCCTCGGTTGGTCAGACAACTAAGGCATAAAGTGCGTTGACATTCCCTTTGTTGCTTCGGTTCTTCTGTAACTAAGTCTATAGACCTTTTCAGCTTCGATTTAACCGTGACCCGAGGCCTATAGTTTGAAAATAATTTCAAAAATGCCATTAGATTTTTCATTTTGAATTATTTTTGAACACTTTAGGCATTAGTTATCTGAGCAACCGAGGTAGTTGGGCTTCTATTACCTCGGTTAAGTAAATAACCGAGGTAGTATCCATTTATATGTTCACTTTCGCGAAAGAATTTACCCTACATTGTTCTTCTTCCTCTCTTGCGCAACCTTTGTTCTCTTCTCCTCTCTACAACGAATGCGGCTTCTTCTGTAACTAGGTGCCTCCATCATCTTCGGCGAAGTCCTCTCTAAGTTGGGTGCCTTCATTTTTCGCGTGAACCCCAGCGTTGTTTTCTCCAAGCGCTGCCTCCACCATCGTCGTCGTCGCTCTGCTGTGATTCCTTCATCTTCTAGGTCTTTCCCTCGTCGCTGTCCTCATCGTTGCCATAGTAAGTTGTTTAAACCTCTCCATTTTGGTTTGTCTTTGATTGATATATGGTTCAACATTATATGTAGTACTTTATCTATATAACACTGTTAGATAATTATATATTGATTAAACATTATCTTTGACATTAGAATCTAAGTAAATTAGATATAGATTCAAAAAACGGTGTTAGGGTAATGTTTTTCAAATAATTAAGATGGACAAGTATAGGGATTAAAAACTGAAATTTTGTGTAAGGTAATGTAAATTAAATTAGAATTCTAATACTACATGAAAGAGTGATTTACTTTAAAAAATAAATTATGTAAAGTAAAAGTTTTCTATTTTGTTGATTGCAACAATAAAAGCATGATTTCGATTACACTCATGATTTGGAACTTTATTCGTTTCCTAAACTCATTCATGCTTTTCCTTATCCAAAATGTAATTGCAACTTCCATTGTATATTTTCATATTTGATATTTCTCTGTTTCGTATTTAATAGATAAGCAAAAAAACTTATAGAAGTGTAGCACAAATATATAAATAGAAGCTCAGCAAGCCTGTCCCTTGCAAATAAAAGCTCAACTTCGTGCCGGTTTCTTTTTCTGCAATATTGTATTTTTGTGGAGAGATTTTATAGCTTCTAAAATGCGGACATTCTCCATTGTTGACTGGCTTTCACGCTCCCAAGTAAATATTCTTAAAATTTTCCTTATAATATGAACATATAATTATTTGTTTACTAAAATATATTGTTTGCTTGAATGTATTGTATGTTGCATATGTTATTATTTGTTTGCTTGAATATATTGTTTAGTTGAATATATTGTATGTTCCAAATGTAATTATTTGTTTGTTTGAATATATCCTTGTTTAAATTAGCCTTAGTTTCTTGATTGGGATTCAATACAAAAATTATTTATTATCTCCATTCTTTTTAATAAATGTACATTTTACAAATGTCGCTCTTCAAGGAAAAAACAAATTGACGTTAACAAAGAGAATTTAACTAACCTTCGTATTGTTGACACCCATCCATTTAAAACAACAAAAAATTTGGATAACGACCCTCTAGTTGACGATATGTACATGCAATTCGGGAATATCACAATGAGGGAATATACATATGACTAATCCATATCATTATGTATGAATTTCATATTTGTGTAAAAATTTATGGCTTTTGTTAAATAATATATGTTTTTTTATAAGTCTTTTATTAATCTTTCTTGTTATTTTTTGTGACAGATATATGACTGAGGCACCACATTCATCAAATGAAGTCCCCACTTCTAGACCCACTAGAGGAGCGACTAGGTTGAGACAACTTATGCTTAAAAGAAATGCAGGTGAGAGGACACCTTTCATTGTTGATGTGGTCATCGGTGTAGCATCTAGTCCAAATGCAGATGTTTTTAGGTCTTACCTTGGAGTATTAGCACGTGATTGTATCTCTATCCTTATTCCATCATTTGATCATGTATCTGAAGTTGATCGGAACCTAATCCGGCAAGATCTATTGGTAAGTTAATTAATATTGCTCCAAATTCTAGTTTGATTATATTGATAAATTTGTATTGATTTAAGGTTATTTTCTTTATTACATATGACATTTGATATTCCAAATGTCGCGACACTAAGGAATAAGTGTTTATCTGCAATCGCCAAAAGATTTTGGGATTTTAAGACGAAATTGACATCAATATATATCTTTGGAGCAAAAAGAAATGAAACTTCATGTTCAAAATATACGACAATTGATGAAGAAACTTGGCGTCAATTTGTACAGAGTCGTACATCAAAGTCGTGGCAGGTAAGTTTAGCTAAAATAATTCAATTCATCATTCATAATTTTATATCATAACAATTGTTTCATTATGTCACAGGAAACAAGGTCTAAATCACATGATATAAGTGCTCAAAATAAAAATCCACACTTATTATCTTGTGGTGGATACAGGAAGTTTGAAAAGAAAATAATCAACCAGAAGTCAGACAGTAGGCTTCCACTTTCTTATGGCGGTGACCCTCCTTCTCCTTCACCACCATCTTGGCATGAAAAGTAGAAGTTAACACGTCTATGATAATCAAGCTCCTACACTTCTGACAATGCTAAAGAAATATCAGAAAGAATTGTAAGATATTATTTTTCTTATTTTGACAAGATTTTCGTTATACATATTACATAGATCTTTGAAATAATTTTGAAGGTTTTTTATGTTATAGGACTCCTTGGTTGAGCAGAGCTCCCAACTCAATAAGGTCGTCAAGATATTCTTGTCACTGTTATTGGACGACCTGAGCACCCAAGACGAGTGCGTGTTGTTGGAACTGACATAGACATTATACAGTTTTTTGGGTCTTCCTCGTGTCACACTTCATACACATTCAGTTAAGAGTATGAACAAAGGCTGAAGTAGAAGATCCCAAAAGATATCACATAGGAGATCACAAAGAAGGTCAAGATAGAGTTTTATGATGAAGTCGCAACTATTTCCTGTAGCGGAACATGTTGTGCCTCCCATAGGTAAACTTAATAATCATTTTTGTTTATTAATTTACTTTTTGTATAAGCTAACATTTAATTTGACAGGTAGAAGTGGCAAAGGAAGTTATCCAGCTCCAGGCGTCCTAAGGGACGACATGGACGAGACTCGTCCATGTCAGCTATATGTTGAACATCCTACAAGGACCATGCTAGTGGCTCGTGGCACAGTCTTTGAGGCAGCAACTCTAGTTCGTGGTATGGAGCTAGGAAAAGATCAGGTAAAGGTCACGGTCGATGAAATTGTTGTACCAGATATGTTTGTTCTTGTGCCAACATATGAGATTATCACCATGGCACAAACATTTCAGTCTTTCGTCGCCTGACCCGGATATTTGGTTGGTTTTATTTCTAACACCTCGGTATGGACTCCTACTATATACTTCTCAATTTTAAACTTTACTTCTTATTGACATCAGAACATAACTATTTTTTTTCATGTAACAACAGACGGGTCGAGAGGAAAGTCCTACATCGAAGAAGATTCATTTATCTGAGGACAACCCTCTTGGTGCGTTACACGAGCTTTCTAACATCATTGCATATGTGTCGATGATTGTTCCATGGGATTCTACTATATTTAGAAGAGACTCAGAAATTTCATTGTACTTGCATAAGTAAGATGTTCAGGAGCTTGTGTCGGGGAGAGAAGAACTTAATATTACCCTCATTCAATTGTGGATTATGTAAGTCTATGAACACTTATTTATATAAAATTGATTTATATATGTAGAATTGTAGCTCATTCTCCTAAACTGATCGAACTATGGCAGACGGGCTAGCAAGAATTTGCTTCACTTCTGCGAAGACAGCTTCACGATGCATCCCACTTGATTGCATAGCTCTTCTTCCTCATCTTCAAGATTGGCCTAATCTACTAAACCAGTCTAGGAATGAAATGGGACAAAGAGGTTAGTCGGCCTACGAGCCACTACACGTCTTTCAGATTCTACGAGCTCTGTATTTCCAACACAACCTCACACTTGTTCGGATTGGTTTCAATCCCCATTGTCGTCAACATGAACCCCAAGAATTTTCCTGCCGCTAGTGCAAAATGGGGATTCTAACGCACCTATTACGCTTCAGTTGCCATAAAACTGTAGCATAAGAGCTTAATATTACTCTCGTTCAGTTGTGGACGATGTAAGTCTATGAACATTTATTTATATAAAATTGATTTATCAAGTTACTTATATCAGATCATTTTGATTTCAGGTATATGTTTGGTGTAACTAACAAGATGGGATTCAATTATGTATGTGGGTTCGCTGACCCGAAATGGCTCACGGAGGAAATAAATTTGATGACATCCATGCATACATCACCAATTATTTTGCAATGGAGAAGGAACTATATTTTATCCCTTATATAGTTGGGTAAGTGAAGTTTTTTAATTTTAAAGTTTCATTTGTGATTTTAGTATATAACAATTAAGTTATTACCAATTTCAGACACCATTGGCAGCTACATGTGGTTTCCATAATGGAGAATATCGCTGTATGATTTTGTTCATTGCACAAGTCTCCTCCCAACCCCTTCAAACAAGTAGTAGATTGGTAAAAACCTCAATGTTTGGACTTTCTTTCTTATATAAATGTATTCTAATGCCATTGTTTTAGTAGTTTCCTTGCAGCACATATGATGTTGTATGGGAGATCATCTGCTAAAGCTAAAAAGCTTGCATGGTTGTCCCTTAAGGTTTGATATTTTAGTTCATGGGTCATAAGAGTGTGGTTACTACATCATGTATTGGATGATGACCACTACTTATGTCCATGTTACAAGTGCATAGGAAACGGTAATATTTGGTTTTATTGATATTCAATTCTACTATTTCAATTCCAGATAAGTCCCTTAAATACATAAGGAAAGCACTTGTAAAATATGTAATTCAACTCTATAATAATATGTAGATATTAGTATATAGTATGTTTTACATTAACATATTTATGATTAGGTTAACTTTGTGCTTCTAAGCTAATTTATTATTACAATTCTATATATATTGAATTGATTTATGATTTATTATAATTTTTATTGAAAATATGGTTCTGGATTGTGCTGAACAATTTTAAAATATGCAGGTCTGTTTTTGTAGTTGAAATTGTTAAAGAATGACTTGTATATTGATCATTAAGAAGAAAAAATTGTTAATGCCTTGATGTGAAAGAAGGACTCGTGTGTTGATCAATAAGAAGAAGAAATGTTAATACCTTAATGTGAAAGAATGACTCGTGTATTGATCAAGAAAAAGAAGAAAAATAAAATAAAAAAACCTAATTATAATCAATTCAAACTTGCCATAATATTTAATAATTAATCTTTCGAAACATATAAATACTTAAAACATCAAATATATTTATAAATGACAAGAGACCAAAATTATAAACATAAATATTTGAGTACACTAACTCCGGTACATCAACATACCAAAAGCTTTCAGTAGGAAATAAAAAAAGCCTTATTTCTAACATATTAAAGGAACCAACCCAATAAATTGAACCAATTTTGCTATCTCCACTGATAAAAAAATAAACAAAACGAAATTGCTCATAGAAACTGTTCAAGCCAGTTGCGCAGGAAAGAACTAATCAAACATATTTACTTCAATAACTTATTGTGCACAAAACAAAGCGGAAGTATTTTATGATTTCAATCTTTAGAAGTAAAGTCTATTACATCATAAGAACAAGTATGACATAGTCGAAGAAGCATAGCTCCCAATTTGATGAGTATTATGGTAAGGACTATGTTTATTGTTGTATCACGTACAAAGACAATGTAGATCAATGTTTGACTTTTGGCTTCTTCACTATCATTACCGTGCAGTGAGCATGATGAGCACAATAGTCACTTACACTCCCTAAAACAGCCCTGCAAAAAATAACAAACAAAACCTAATCGACCACTAACTTCTACAAGAAGAATATACACAAGGACCCGTTTTCGGCCTAACAAAATTATCAGATAACTTAAAAAAAAAATATAATCTTGGTTCATGATTAACAAACTCTCAAGTTAGCTTGTTAACTTGGACGTTACTCGTTAACTCAGGACAAATTTATATTTTTAAACCTAATTTCCGATTTAATCTGATTTTCGAATTAATTCAGAAATAAACTTGTTTTCTAAATAAACACAATAGAATTGAATGTACGAACTCTCACGTAAAATCTCGAATTTGACAAGTTTTTATCACGTTTTCCAATTTACAAGAAAAGATTAACAAAGTGTCATCCAAAAACTGATTTTTTAAGACCCAAAACTGCAGAGCAAGTACCTTTTTATAGCTCCATAACCGTGACTACCCACAACCAATATTGCTGCACGATACTTTTCCACAGCATCACAAAGAACATTTCTAGGATCACCTTCCACAACCTCCGCTGTGACATCATCTACCTGAGAAATAATCAGATCTAATTACCAATGATGATAAATTATAAAGAATGAATCAAACACAGTGACAGAAGAAGGTTAAGAATGAAATTACAGATTTGTCGATGCAAAGTTGTCTGGCGGAATCAACGACTCTGGCGGCAATCTTTCTCAAATCAGAATCTACAATAGGCAATATCTCAGCGGCACCTACATACACTAAGGAAGGGTTCTGAATTGAATTAAACAAGAAAGTAGGAGAGTGAAGAAAGTAACAGAAGGGACGTACCAGGTCCGGCGAGACCCACGGCAGAAGTGGCGGTGGGTCTGGAGTGAACGAGAACCAGCTTGAAGATTGGACTCGGAAAGAAGTGATCAAGGGTCCACTTGAGGGCGTACGTGCTCTGTTCACTATCATCTATTCCGATCACCACCACTTGCTTCTCTGACGATCCTGCCATCTCAAAAACCAAAATCACCACAATTGTTTTCACTTCCCTTGAAAACCCCAATTATTTATAAACCCACTTGTCAATTATTCAATAGTTGCTTACTCGTGAAACCCTTGTCTGAAAACGACATACTCGTCCCTTGCGGATACTGTTAGGATAAAACAGTAAAGTTTATTTCTTTATTCATGTATTTATTTAATTAACCTTCTTTTTTCTTATACGGACAAAATTATTTGAGACACTTAAATCTTTTACAATAATTTTATATTATTTTTACTTATTTTTTATTAATTTTTTTTAAAAAATATAAAAAATTTATATTTTTATAACTATTTTATCTTTATATTATGTGTCAAATGAATGTAAAAAATATGTTAGATAATGATATTTTAACAATATTTTTTTAACATTTTAACATCATTTACGTGTTATTCTTTGATTGGTCTATGTTAGTGTTTATGATTATTATTATTATTGACTTATAAAATAATTTTGAATCAATCATATAATGGCACCTAAATCATATTAAAATGATGTAAAAAAATATTATGAAATTATCATTATCAAATGTGTCATGGTACAATTATTTTTTTTATATTTCAAATTTAAAAATCAATACATTTCGTAGCCAGTAAATACTCCCCTTCGTTGTTGTCAAAACTCAAATGATAATCATACAATATCCATTCATTGAATCTGATTCCTACGTAGCGTTTATAAAATCTAAACGATTTCGGATAGCGTAAGATACTTTTTCTTCTTCTTTTAGTATGTGGCGTAAGATTTTTCTAAATCTCCAATACTTACTTCTTATCATACCAGAGTACTTAAAATCTTAGTATTTTTAGTAATTACTAATTCTTTTTTTAATAATTACTTAAGAATAAAATAAAATAAAAATAAATAAAAAAACTGAAATGACAGGAGCAATGGTTGATTTGGTAAAGCATGTGGTGTGGGTCATATGATGTCATGTCATGAGATAGTTGTGAGAGAAGAGAAAGCAAATCTGTGTGCGGCAACTTTAAAACGTGATCCAGTGGTAACGACCATTGTTGTATAATTTTAACTTTATTTTTTATTTAATAATTACCTAATTTAAAAACAGTCGCAATTTAATATTTAAAATTATAATATAAATTCCTTATATAAATATAAAGATATTGTCACTATATTACAATCAAATTATAAAATACCTTTTCAAAATACATTCCATTGTTTACTAATTCTTCTAAATATATAATATGATGGAAAAAAAAAAGCATCTATTTTTTTCTATTCTTAACCAAATCTGAACTAACCTACCATTTTAATGAGAAAATAAATAAATAAATAAACACTTTTTAATCACTTTAATGTTGAGAAGTTTTTTCTTTTTTGTTTTTATATATTAATTGGATTTTGAATATTAAAAGTGTGAAATATGATAAGAGTGAGAGTCGTTAGTCTTTCTCTGAGCCTCCCTCAGTGCCTACCTGGCTGGAAGAAGGAGCAGTCCTTAATGCAGGAACTGGGCAGCATATTTCGGCCACACTTTTTATACATGACTCAACCACAAATATATATATATATATATATATATATATATATATATATAAAGCACAGAATATTTAACCATTATATCAATGGTAACATTGTTTGATAAATTAATAATATTTAATTTAAAACTTTGTGTTTAATTTATTTCATTTTTTGTTATATGAACAAATTTAGTTTTTTATTTAAAGATGTGTGAATTTAATTCATTCTTTATTTCAAATTAATATCAATAAAAGAAACGTCATTCTGGATTAAATTCGAACGCGAAAATTTATATTCGTATGTTTTTCAAATTAAAATTTGAAGTTGTCAGTTTGAAAATACATTAATCAAAAACTAAATTTAACTATTAAACACTTATTTTTTTTTTATTAGGTTCAATTTTAATTTATTAGCATTAATTATGAGAGTGAAAGTTTGATTATTTTAGTTAACGGGGTTAAGCATTTAAGTTTAATTGCATGAATTATAATTAATACTTAGACGTGAGAGATTTTTATTAAATAGTTTATGATTTTGGATTAAGATAGTACATAGACTTGGGTAGGTTACTGACTTTGTTTGTGTTTGTTTTTATGCAATTACTGTTTTTGAATATGAAAAAACTGTGGGAAACATTTGTTTCAGCTAATTTATCAACAATTCCCACTTATCCATTAGTGCATGTGACACAAAAGGGTAAATTGTTCCAAACCAAATAGAAAACCTTCGTACAATACAACATTTATATGTGTCAGACCAAAGACAACTTTTGATGTAGTTACGAGTGTGCGTTCTCATCATTCTACCAAATTCGATGTAATAATAGTGTATATCCTGATCATTGTAGGCGGACCAATCATAACACACAAAAGTTAGTATAATTATAACAAATCATATTATTCAAATTAAAACATGGTATAGTTAAATTATTTTCCTTCAATTCAATCATCAAATGTCCACAAAGCATGTCCAAAATAACTCATACAACACTAATATTTGACTCTATTTTCAGAAAATATGTGTGTAGTAGACTTAGAGATAATACGTACATGTGTCATCTCTCACTCCTGCTTCATAGGAGTTATAGCTATAAATCAAAGTCAAACAATCTTCCTTCAACAATGTATGACAAGATAAATCTCATAATAACAAATTTAGTTCACCACCACAACTTACAAATTTAAAACATCCTTCAACTCTCAACACTACACATCTTTCTTTATGTGAGTAAGGATCTAGTAGAATTCACGTATTACAAATTGTTTTGGTTTGTAGAGTCGAGGTTAAGTCTTTTTATATAATTTGTCTTCTAATTCTAAGCTTAGGTAATAATTTTGTTCTTGACTTTCCTTACTTTGTTCAGTCCGATCGAATGTCACCTGCAGAAGACACTCTGACGCTTAAGTCAATATCTTTGGACAATTTAGCAATAAATGCATACTAATCAACTATCTGAATATCAAATCTGTATTTATAGACCTTTGTAATGGGTTTCTAATTAGGGTCGGCCTAATTACGGTCCATATACCCGTAACATGAATTGGATTAACCTAATTTGGTCTTTTTTTCATTGGATAATATTTAAATTTTGAACAATATTGCTTAAAATTTGATGTGTTGGCGAACAGTTCTTTTATTTTCTTAGGTCATGAAATAGGCTTACGTAAGAAGCAGCTTGCAAGAATTCTTGCAGATTGTTCGATGTTTATTGTGGTCATGATGTTATTCGGAATGACCATATTTTAGAGAAAAAAGCTTGAGAAGTCAGGTACTTATACCATGGTAAAATTAATAGTTATTTTACAATTGCAAATATTTTTTTCTTACAAAACTTTAAGGTTTGGTAACCTTTAGATTTTACAAATATTTACACTGAATTTGTTTAGAGTTTACTAGAGTTTTGGTTTGTTATGTTTAAATTATAAAAATATTTTTTATTTTTGGTTTTCTAGTGTCCAAGATAACCCAACGACAATGATTGTGAGTATTACGTGTGTCAATATATGAAGGAAATTATCATATACTGTGAAGGAGAAACAATTCAATTGATGTAAGTTATCTTTATTGTCATAATTAATTTGTAGTAAAACTTAATTAACTAATTATATATTATTTTTCTTTCTTGCAGTATTTTTCTAGTTGTAGATGTCAACAATATCATTACAGGCAAATCATTGAAGTTAGTGAAAATTGTTGTTTACATGTAATTAGTACATGTTTATAGGTTATGTTATGGTCATGTACATGCTTATAAGTACTGATAGGATATATATCTTATGGTTGTATATATTATCTTATAAAACAATGTTATATCACGTATAACGATTATATTTTGAAATATTATTGTACCAATAGTTTTTATTCATATTAGTGAATATTCTTTTTTAGACCTTTGTCATATTTTTCTCAATATTTTATATATATTTTTATGTATATAATAGAACCAATAAATAACGGGTTTGTATATAATAAAATCAACATTTTATATATATATTTTAAATATTTTTTAAATATTTTATTATAAAATTAATTATAATTTTTTAAAAAATTTAGATCAATAGATAGCGCTTGTTTAAATAAGCGCTATCTATTTGTGGCTGACAATAGATAGCACTTAATTAAAAAAGCGATATTTATTGGTGACTGACAATAGATAGCGCTTTTTTTATAAGCGTTATCTATTGGTGGATGACAATAGATAGCGTGCATATAGAAAGCGCTTAAAAAGCGCTATCTATGATAAAATAAATTGCTATCTATGTGCTTTTTTTTAGTAGTGTATCTTAGATAACTAATCTGGTTTGGTTCAACTGATCGGTTTCTTCGATCGTTTTGTTGTTGAATGGTCGACTACTGGAGTCCATGACTGATCGGATGGTCTAATGATACAAAAATAATTCACAAAGTCTATTATTCATTTAACCTAAAGATTATGTAAGTTGTAGAAAAGTTCATATTCAAAAAAAAAATTCTCGCTTATATCATTTTTCAATGTTATCAAAATACACTAAGGGTACACTTTCATTTTTTATTTTAATTAAGTTGTGAAATATGAATGTCATTAGTATACATCATTCTAGCATAAAATTTATCAACTACTATGGATGTCATTACATGTGTTAGCATAACTTTAAAATTTCAGATCTAAATTGTATTTTCTTCCTATTTTAAATTTGGTTTAAATGGGTAAAAATCATATTATTGTATCGATTTTTTTGACAGGAGATTATACGTATTTTAGAGATGGTCTTATTCAAGTTAGGTCGAATCATTAATAGCAACCAAAATTTTCTTTTGAATTCTTATAGTATATACTAAAAACTTAATTTTGATATTACTAACTAAAATAAAATAACAGATTTCTCAACATATTCATACGTTTAATTATTTTTATTTTAATTTAGACAATTATATGAGAGAAATTTGAATTTGAAGGAATTGGTGAATATCGTCACGTTTGTTTGATTTGCGCGGTCAAACCATCGGATAATAGAAATATAAAAGAGGAGGAGTAACACCATATTGTTGTTTGTGGTGATGATGACCATGTAATTGTTGTTTTGCTGTTGAATAATATACGAAATTGATAGTGTTAAAGGATTTCTCTTGGCAAAAAAAAAGATTTTTTTAATAACGTGATCACCTTAAATATTTACAATAATATGATATCATCGTAATTTATATTGTCACCTCACGTGAGACTCTCTTAACAAAATCAGTTAATATATGAATATAATAAAAATGATTAAATTGAGTATTTTAAATAAAATGGACTGAATCGTGAAAAAATAAAATCGAATAATTAGATTGAATAAATTTCCCATGAAAAAAATATGTAAAATTAAAAAAAATCTCAATTTTGATACATTAATAAATATAATTTATATTTAGGACAAAAAAAAAAACACACACACACACACACACACATATATATATATATATATATATATATATATATATATATATATATATATATATATATATATACCTTTTGTGTCACACCCTATTAATTCTCCACTTTAGTGGAGAACACCTGTCAAGCCCCTCTAGCTTCCTCATGTGAGTGAGAGACAAGATGACAACTTCAATTAATTCCTCATCGTCGTGCACTATGCGGCAGCAGGGAAAGGAGGCTTTTGCTGAATGTGGAATCCAAGTGGCAGCTTGCATTTCATTCCTCAGCTTTTGTGGAATCCAAGTGGCTTTTGTTTGTGTGGTAGAAGGGAATGTGGGAGTTAAAGAAAGAGAAATACAAGTGTCGCCGAGAGGGAGTGTGAGGTTTTAGAAAGTGGAGTACAAGTGACGGCATGGGAATGGACCGATCGGTCTTGGCGGTAGTATTTAAGCTGAGATTTCAAATTTCCAGCCACCTCTCTGCATGTACTTCTTCATCTTCAACCTTCAGCAAACTCAATTCTCCTTCTTCTCTCTAAAAACGCCAACAACTTCTCTCTAAGATTTCTCACCCTATTCCTTCTCCGATCACCAAACCCCTTTTAAATAAAATATTCCCGGTGACAAGATCTTTCATTTGCACCGATCAGTTTTCCATTTGAATCGGTAAGATCAAATCTCCTTTGTCATTTAAAGTTCTTCACCTTCCTTGCATGCAAGAACGTTTCAGCTTGCATGTGTTTGACAATTCACTCTCTGAACCTGTTTTTGTGTATTTGATGCAATGATGGATACTTTTCACCGATCAGACCTTGATTTGGAACTATAGAAGTAGTTGCAGTAAAAGATTTAGAAGCTAGCTGGAATTAGAGGTAAGGGAAGCTTATAAATTTAATTATGATTATTTTGTATGCATGATTTGGTGAGTTTATGTTTGCTGAATGTATGATCTTGTTGTTGAGAAATGCATGTTTGATTTTTGGTATGAAATATGTCATAAAGTTATAAAACTTAGTAAAAATATGAATCTGTAATCGAAGGGTCATTAGGACCGTTCGGTTTTCTCTTAAAACAATTGATCTGGTACCTTTATGTTGAAACTTAAATATCTTGCTTGGTTATTCGTTCGGAATTACCTATTAAAGGACGTCCGGTCTTATACTGAACGTTTGGTCTCGAAGTGCTTGGTCATAGACTGAGTATTCGATCTCATATTAACTATTTAGAACGTTTAGTCATACACTGAGCGTTCGGTTTATATTGATGATGTTTATTAAAAATGCCACGTCTTATACCAGTACTTGAATTTTAAGAATGTCCGGTCATAAACTATACGTTTGGTCATACAAGTGTTTGGTATTAGACTGACACTTAATTTCTGAAGCATTCGGTTTAATATTATTATTATTATTCATTTTAAGAACGTTCGGTCATAAATCAAGCGTTCAGTTTTACACATATGATATTATGTTTGAGTATTTGGTCATAGACTAAGTACTTGGTTTGATGTTAATTATCCTTCTTGGGAAAAACGTCTGGTTTATAATATTATTTATTTGAAAAGTGTTTGGTCTTACACTGACACTTGATTCCTCACAGAGTGTCCGATCTTATACTGACACTCGCTTTATTGAAGAGAACTCTTTTATTTTAAAACGTCTGGTTTTTGTGTTTAACTTCTTCAGCTCCATTGAAGAGTTTCTTATTGGATTCTTCCGTCCGGTTTTCATGGTTTAACTTGTTCAACTTCATTAAAGAGTTTTCATTCATTTTCCATTTGGTTTCCTTCTAACCGTCCGGTTTCCATTAACTAGTCTGGTTTAGTTTTTCATTGTTTAGTTGCTCATCGATTCTTTTTCTTCTCTGTCAGACCGTTCGATCACCTATTAGAACTCCTTGTTTATTCGGTCTCTTATTCTATCCTTGACCGTTCGGTCACTTGTTGAATTCCTTTGATACTCAGTTTCCTCATCACTATTGGATCATTTTGTATCCATATTGTCTATAAGAAAAAGAAGTAAAGGATGAATGAGTTTATTATGATTTAAGAGTATTCTAGGGAGGAATAGCTCATGATTGGAATTGTATTGGTAAAGTATGACCGTGGCTAAGGCTCAGGTTCTGACTCTATCCTGATATTCCGTGATTACGCCTTCTCAGGTAGAGAAGGGTAACTCATGCGTGGGAATGGCAGGAGGTCCGCGGTCATAAGACCAGATGACCGTTGTAGGACTAACCTCGGGTGGCGGTCTGTTGTGTATCTCAGCCAGGTCCACCCGGGTGCAGAGAGCGGCGAGCATACATGGTCATACAGTCCGGACAGTGTATAGAGGAATTGGTTATAATGATGTTACCGTTCGGTTTTAATTGGATATAATTGACTTATGATTTATGATGAGATATTGATGTATGTGATTCATACGTATGTTTTTAAAAGTATACTGAAAATGATTAATTAAATTTATATAAGTTTACCCTTATATGTTCTGTCTTGTCTATGTTGTCGTTCAGTATTTGACCATTCGGTTTGTTCTCTTCACTGCAATGATCATCCTTTTGGGTGTGAGCAGAGGGTGATCATGAAGATACATTGGAAGATGCCATGCAGTTAGAGCAACCCTTGGACGTCATGCCGGAGAGCTGTACAGGACCGTCCGGTCCTTAGATTAGATTTTACTTTTCGCTTAGTATATGTGATCCGTTCGGTTAAATGTTTTCTAAGAACCGTTCGGTCTAGATATCTCTTGTGATGTACCGTTCAGTCTTGAACTTGTCATATGATTGTTTGGGCTTAAATTGTAAATTTTATCAGACTTCTATATCTTGTACAAGTTTTAAATTCTATAGGAAATCTCCTATCCTCTTTACTCCTAAGTGTTTATCTCCCATTGTTCTTTATTATTATTTATATTAACTCATAGAATAAATTATAGTTTTCAAACTATATTTATTGGGATGTATGAGATTCAAGTAAAATAATAAAAGTTCCACAAAATATATAAGTAATATTACAATTAAAATTTATAATAAAAATGCTTTTGATAATGTAAAAATTGTTTAAATTTACCTAACTAATTATATATATATATATATATATATATATATATATATATATATATATATATATATATATATATATATATATATATATATATATATATGGGAGATTACGTTTTATAAGAATTATTTTAGAAATACAACTTTCGGTGCATAAAACATGAAAAATAAAAAGTTATTAATTGGTTATAATCTTCTTAATTTTTTTTTTATTTAATGTGAAAACTTTAACTCGTTAAATTTTTAACATTTACATATAGATTAGTTTCATGCCATCAGAAAGACATAAAGCAATGTGTAAGCTTTGCTTAATTAACCAGCATATATTAAAAAAATCAAATATAAATATTAATAATAAAATAATAATAAGGCAGAGATAAATAAGATTGATGAAATCAAATAATTCTTATAATTAAAAGTAAAAAAATAAATGAAAAAAATATTAGAAAGAGTCTAGATTGAGACACAGAGAGTGTTGTCCTTAAAGGAAAACGTTTTCATTGCACAAGACTTACATTATATAAAATAAAATAAAATAAAATATTACGTGTCTTTTTCTAAGATATAACAACTCATCAAATAAATCGAATGCAATGAAAGATTTATGACTTTATGAATACCAGTATTTTAAAAGATAATATAAAACAGAAGACGGAAAACAATTTTATTTAAATTGTTATTTTTTGTGCATTTTACTTGTGAAATAGATAGTATTTATAAGTATAAGAGAAAATAAAAGTAAATTGTAAATTTTAGTAACTAGAAGTAACCGTCCATAAAAACATTAGTAAATGTACGATAATTTATTTATTTATTCTTTTTTTTTAAATTATATTAAATATATCTAATAATCTCAACATAATTTTAAAAATAAAATAAAACAAAAACATATAATCTTTCAAAACAAAATATTGTTTGATGTAAGGAATCTTCTGAATTTGAGCCTTACACTTAAGTTTATATAAACTTTCACCCAGAAAACGAAGAAACTTAATTGTCTTTAGCTACATTCCTTGTAATAGGATTTTAGCAAATACCACGTACGATGTTCATTTTAGGTTATTAGTGTTTCACGTTATGGTCTTGTGCATGTATATTGTTTCGTGAGTGTCACTTAGGTTTTATTCACTTGAATAAATTTTGGAGAAGAGTGATTGAATGGATTTGAGAGGATTTGAAGGTAAATTTTGTTGTTGTTTATTTGAGTAGATTTAGAGGTAAGTGAGAGTAGATTTGGAAGTAAATTTTTTTAATATTTTCTTTTTAATATTTTTTTTTTAATATTTTTTTTTTAATATTTTTTTCTTTAATATCAAGGGGAGTGATTTGGAAGTATACTTTACTTCCAAATCTACTCTCACTTACCTCCAAATCCACTTAAATAAACAACAAAAAATTTACTTTCAAATTTTCTCAAATCCATTTAATCAGTCTTCTCCAAATCCATTCAAGTGAACAAAGCCTTAGAGACTTGTCCATGTCTCATAATGGCGACCACACCATCACACTCACTAAGTAAATCCTCGAAAGGTGATTTGTGATTCACACCCTTACAATAATTGTATTGTCACAATTTACAATATGCCTCATCATAGGAATGAAACATAACATTTAATCAAATAAGTTGATGTACTTTAGTTAACAACAATTTCTTAATAACCCATTGAACTTCAAACTATTCATGAGGAGATGAATGTTCATTGTTGCAACTAATTTATGGGTTTTAATCTCATTCTTCTCTAGGACTCAAGTACTTGTTGATGCATTAACCATTTGCTATGCGAATCTGCAATATTTTTTTTTTCTGACTCGACAAAGTTAAGAAAAATAATACCATGAGTAATTATAAGTTTTCTAATAAATTTATGTCTCACTCTCGTATGCCTTCTTTTTTTTCATTAACAATTTTCCTATAAACTTTATATAAAGTAACTTGACTATCACTATGCATTGAAATATAAGGTATATATGTTTATTCAATAATGATAAATCATATAAAAAATATAATAGCCTAGAAAATTGTCTTTTAGAACTGGTAGTGTGGCCTAAGTAATGAAACTCGAATATTTTAATGTTAAAAGTTTAAAGTATAAATAAAAACCTTATAAAATAAGTTTCATTATTTTAAGTTACATCATCTCTCTAGAAACTCTTTTCCTTCCTAGAGCTCTCTTTTCTCTCTAAGTGTTCTAGTTGTTGGGTCATCTATTTGAAGATCAAAGGGTGCCAAAGTTATCACTACGGCAAGGTCTTCTAGTATGCCCAATCAGTTCTTCCAAAATAATAAGTTAGTTTTTGCTATTTTCTTTAGTTTTCACGTTTTTCAATGCATGTGAGCATTTTTCTAGTGCATGTGTCATCTAAGTCTTCCATTAAGTTCTTTGCTTACTAATGGTTTAATGATGCATTTAATTATTTTTTTTTTGGTTTGAAAGTGCAGATATAATTATTTGAGCAAAGGGAGCAATTTTAGGTTCTCTAAAGCATTTTAAGCTTCAAACAAGTAAGGGAAGCTAACTACTTAGTTTTAAATATGTTGATATTTTGTTTACTTTCTTTGCATGTTTGGTTTGCTCTAAATTGTTCATTTTGGTATGTTGAGTTGTGGTTGTAATTGTTGTTTGGTTTATGCTTGTTTTGGTTGGATTTGGAGTTGAATAGGAGAATTAAGAATCTGAATCATTTGAGCGAATTGATGTTCAATCTGACATTAAAACCTGTTTTAGAAATCTCCAGTAAGTCAGGAATGCCAATTTGGTCATCTGAACATGTTCTTGGTTCCCCAATTTTCAAAGTTGAAGTTTCTGGTTTCTAGTGTGGCGCTGAGCGAGCTAGTATGACATTGATCGCTAGAAAAAAAGTGAGCCTCTGACTTTTGGGCATTGAGCGCTGCCCAGGAAAAAGAGCCATTATTTTATGGGCGTTGAGCAACAAGTTGGGCTCTGAATACCATTATTCCCTACAAGTTTGAACCTTTTTTTCTTTTTAATTTGATAAGCGAGTGATTTGGCTTGTTCGACGAGCTTGTTATGTGAGAGTAACGTTGAGCGGTAGGAATGGGTGTTGAGCGCGCCTTGCTTCCAAAGTTGTTTCTTGTTTTCTATGTTGCTATAATTCTGGCTCTATTTGAATTAAGTTATTTTGTATCCTATACTTTTCGTATTATTAGATTGGTGATGCTTCATGGACTAAAACTTGAATGGGAGTATGTATGGTAGTTATTCACACATGATATGGTGGTTATGATAGTATGTTGTTGGTTATGTGTATAACATATGTGGTTGGCATAATTCCATGGATCTCGTGGAGAGATTCTATGGTGACGTTTCAGTAGTGTGAGTATTGATGTGAGAGTCCAAATGTTGGAGGTTATCCTAACATTCTAATAACCATTCATTCTCAAGTAGAGAAGGGTAAGGTATGTGGTGAGAGGAACAAGAGGTCTTGTCATAAGGACAACTCCATGATTCTTATGACCATGACATGGACTGACCTTGTGAATAATACCTCTATAAAGCGCTCAAGTGAAGTAAGTATTACCACTACAAGTGCACAACCCCCCGATACCTTATCTGGATGGTCAAGTCTAGAATGCATGTTAATTGTTATAATTTTATGTATGAATGATCCTTTGGTACTTTAGTTTACCTTTCTGTCTTTGTTTGTTTATATGTGCTCATTTTCTCTTTTGCAATGATTACTTTAATTGTATGAGCAGTGAAGGATGTCTCTGGTAAGCAGGTTTTGGAAACAAAATTGAGACATAGAGTAGGGTATTTGGTTTTGGTTTCATTTGTTTGGAAAAGCCCTATTATACTTTTTGTCCAGCGTAATAAATCGTAATATAGTGGTCGTTGTATATATTTTGGTATTATATAGTTATATATAGATAACTGTAATAGCAACCTATATATTTCTTGAGTTAACTGTTCTTTATTATTGAATGTGTGACAAATTCCACAATAGTTGAACACTATAAAAATGAAATGTTACAGAAAATAAAATAAAAAAAATTTGTCTCAAGAGTATTTGCAACAATAATAATGGTTTCCATGATAGATCATGAAACAATATTTTGTTTAGCAAATTTTCATGATATTACATCTCCACTCAAAGTAAACATAACCAATTATTGATTTGTATAACTATAATCAAAATTCAATTAGCATAAATATATTTTTCAATAATCTCAAAAAATTTCACATGAATATCATAATTAAAAGAATCACAAATAATATTATCATTAGAAAATACTATACATATAACAATCAATTTTATTTAATTTATCTTTAAATAAAATATCTCTATATTCTAAGAAATTTCACTTCAAATTATAAAGCCAATTTTTTTCTTATTATTAAGCGGTATATTAACTTAACAATACATCGTACTTGAGGGTTTTTTTTTTTCATAGTTCATATATAAATAGTTTTATAACAATTTTTATAAAAAAATTCTAATTAAGAATATGACAACAGAATATAAAGTTTTACATTATATATTTTCGTACAAATGAGCTTGTAGAATAACATTTATCATTTAAAACAATTTTTTTTCTTTTACATCTACGAAGATGTTACTTAATGAATTATATGTCCTTCAATCTAGAGATGTACAACTCATACTAAACAACAAGTGTTCATATATAGAAATCATTATTGTTTATGGTCAAATTCCTAACCCATGACCTAAATGATTGATCAGTGCCACAAAAAATAATGGCCTATATCAAATTTTGCCTAACGAATAAATTACACGACACATTGAACACCACTACTTTTTTCATCATGAGATTCCTCAACCTTGAATAAGACCCTTCATCACCTATTAGATTCACCACCATTTTTCACTGTAATATTTCTGAATACTTACTTAAATCCTTGATTAATGTACTACCAAAAACACTAATCTAGTATTATCAACACACCAGATTCAAACAATCTAAAACCTAACATTATTTATTGTATCATCAATCTATATGTTGCTCCATTATTTAAATTTTGTCAAGTCTTTTTTAATCAACCAAAATTTATTTCTTGTTACTTCTCCCATTTTGGTAACGGTAATTACAAATGCACTTCAGAATTGACAACCAAATTATGACTATAAAAACCATTAAAGTAGACTTTGAGTTTATTTTTGGGATTTATTTTTTTAAAAAATAAGGTTTATTTATGTAAATTACATTACACTTAAAAAATTGTTAATGTTTTTTTTTTAAATGTTACTCTAGTTTCCCCTTTGACATTTTCTAAATAATGAGATGTGGGCATGAGTACTTCGATGGCGGTTTATAAAGGGTTAAAATTTAAAAAAAAAATTGTATTGGATTTTTGTGTTTTATATTTTACGTCATTTGTTATATCTTTCAAATAATTCATATTAAAAAAGTAATTTTTTTTAATGAATAACGTTATCTAAAAATATTTAAAAATGTTAATATTTATTTATATTGAATCATTTATTTAAAAATATATTATAAAATATGCCTTATATATGCGTAGTTATATATTGTTCTAATATACCAAATAATCATAATAAAATGCCAAATTCATATTTTATATTAAAGAGTTAGTTTAGCTTAATTATGTTTTAATCAGTGAAAAAAATTAATTATATTTTAAATATTATTAAATTTTCTGTCATAGATTGAAAAGTTAGCAAAAATAAATGGAATCAAAATTTGAAACCAAATTAAGATTAGGGTTTGAAGAAAAGGAACATAAATATGTAATGAAAAATACTTGGTAGTTTGTTTGACCATCATATATGTAAATAAAAGAAAACAAAGGAGGAGACGAGAGATAATAAAAACTTTCTTCATAAAAGTGGGAACAAATATAACAAAATAGTAGTTCATTGTAATATTGTAAACATAACTAATTATATTATTTAAATAAGTTAAAAATAAGTATTTCTTATTACCTAATAAATGTATATTTTATTTTTGTTATAATAATAACATTAATAAACAAAATTATTAATAAAAAATAAATTTGTTGTTTATTTATTCATTAAATAAAATAATTGATTTATTTTATTTATTTAATAAAATAATTGATTTATTTTATTTATTTAATAAAATAAATAATTGAATAATTTTTTATTTTAAAATAATTAAATAACTTTTCTTTCTAAAAAAATAACTAGATAATTTTTTAAATTGTATTAATTTTCTATTTTAACATTACTTATAGAAATAAAAAAAATTATAAATTGTATATATTTTTTAATATAATAAAATGTGAAGAATAGAACTGGTCCGTTGCGGTAAAAGCTTCCTCTGGTACGCGGTCAAATCGTTAAGAAATGGCGGGCAGATGTTTACGGAAACAAGAAGCGGCCACTCGTTAGTTGCGTTTCAACCTTGGCCTTGTTTCTTCTTTAAATTATTACGCTTTCTCTGTTTCTTTGTTTGTTTTGTAATGATTAATTGATTAATTAGAATAATAAAATTATAATCAGAGATTAGATTGATTGATCAATCCATAGATGTTTCTAAGCAAGCATGAAGTTCTGCAAGACCTACCAGCGTTACATTCAAGGGCATGGCCACAAGCTCCCTGCTGTTGGCTTCAAGAAGCTCAAAAAGACCATGAAAAGGTGCAGGAGAGTCTCCACACCCACCTGCCCCGATCATTGCCGAGGTCATTATTTTATATCAAATTCAATCACTCCATTGCATGGAAATCTATTACATTTATGTCAACATTGATTATCTCACCAAAAATAGTTATTTATAGGGAATGGCGAATAATTCATGACTTAATTTTACAATTTTGTTTGAAGTGATATTTATGATGGTGATTTGCATAGTTTATAATTTATGATTTTGTTTTGAGTAACGTCGAAAATGTATGTTCTTAATTTGGATTCAAGAACTGTAGTTGTGTAGTTAGATGGTCATGTATAGTTTTTGTGCGTTATAAGATGATAGCAATATTTTTAAAGAAGGATATCTCTTTGGGTTGGGTTTAAACCTTTCAATATCTTCAGCAACCGGTATGCTAACTTGATTAATCTAATTATTCAGTGTGCGATGGGACCTTTTTCCCTTCCCTTCTCAAAGAGATGTCAGAGATAGTAGGGTGCTTTAACCAGCGAGCGCAGAAATTGCTGGAAGTGCATCTTGCTTCTGGCTTCAGAAAGTACTTTCTCATGTTGAAAGGAAAATTTCATAGGAATCATACTGGTCTAATCCAAGAAGGCAAAGATCTAGTCATATATGCACTCATAAATGCCATTGCAATTCGAAAAATATTAAAGAAGTATGACAAGGTGTGTCTAGATATCAAGTTGTTCCCTGTTTCTTTCCCGTGTTAGTTTAAGTTTTAAGTTTTGACAATCCATGCTAAGCCGTGTGTTTAATTTATATTCTCACAACTACTATGATTGTAGATTCATTATTCCAAGCAAGGTCAATTATTCAAGTCAAAAGTCCAGACCATGCACAAGGAAATTCTTCAGAGTCCTTGGCTTTCTGAGCTTATTGCCTTACACATTAACTTGAGGGAAACAAAAGCCAAGTCCAGGGAGGCATCTGCACTGTTTCATGGATGTTATCTCACATTCAAGGATGGAAAACCATCACTTACTTGTGAGCTCTTTGATTCCTTCAAAATTGACATTAACCTAACATGCTCCATATGCTTGGTAAGTTACTTGTTTTCATTTGTTGGATGAATTTCTCATTGTATGTGCATTACACCCATATTGTACGTTTTCACTTGGATTGCACACATATACTCAGGTTGTATGTTTGAAAGATTACTCCTGCTCAGATGCAAGTAGGATCTAGTCAATTTAAAGGATTTTCATAAAAATCTGAACAGAACATAGCCTTTTTGTTTCCCCCATACATGATGCTTCCTAGCAATCTTTCTTTTTTTTTACATCGATTCAACTGATTTTAGGTATGCTAATGGTTTGCAGAATCCAGACTGTTAGTTGTTTTGTTTCGGACTGCCGGCTCTTTACAATAATCCTTTGGTTTATATTTTGAAGAAGTCAAAATCAGTTTCCTAATTGTTAAGAGTTTGATAGGTTTCAGTTTTTTGTCTTTGAAGTTTGTTTAATTGTGGTCTCTTCAGAAAATTTGTTGTTAGTGGTCAGCTATTTTATTGGCTACATATGTACTTTGTGGATCAATTAAAAGAATATCTCTCTCACTTCTACATATCTTTATATATGCTGAAAATTATTTTTCCTTGCCATTGTATTGTCTTTGCTTTTCTCCTTCCAACTTCACATAACCACCAAATTGGTGTTCTATCTTCTTGAGGGATTTGTAAAATGGATGTTGAAACGAATTTCTCATACGTTATTCCTCCTATCTTTGATGGGGAGAACTATAACCTTTGGGCAGTAAGTATGGAGTCATACCTAGAAGCTATGGATTTGTTGGAAGACAAGGAAGAGAATTACGAAATACATCCGCTATCTAAAAATCTAACCATGGCCCAAATAAAGAACCATAAAAAAAAATTAAAAAAAAAAAAACTAAGAAGGAAAAGTCACGCCTATTTGCTGGTGTTTCTCATAATACCATATTTACTAGGATCATGACCCACAAGATGCCAAAGTCAATCTTGGATTACTTGAAGGAAGAACATGGAAGGGATGAGCTGATTTGAGACATGCAAAATCTGAATTTGAGACGATTAAGGGTTACTCAAACAAACTAGTAAACTTTGCTAACAAGGTTAGATTGCTTGCAACAAATTTTTTTATTCCATAATAGTTTAAAATCTTTTTGTCACGTTACTCCAGAGACATTAAACATCAATAACCACATTGAAGAATACAAAAGGGATTTGTCCAAGATCACTTTGGCAAAAGTCATACATGACTTATGAGGCAAGATCGTTCAATTGAAGGTGCTTTACAAGCCTAGTGCCAATAAGATGGACTAAATGAAAAGAAAAACTACAAGAATAAGTTTTTAGGTAACAATAAGTTGAAAATACTGCAACCAAGGAAAGGGTAAAACGAAAACCTACCCTCCATGTCAGCATTGTATGCTGACAAATGCTTGATGCAAAATGCAGCAATTGTAAATGACTTGGTCATGAAGTGATGATATGCAGAGCAAAACTTCAATAAGAAGCATATGCTTAAGTTGCTAATCAAGAGTAGGAGGATCAACTCTTTGTTGCTATGTGTTTCTCGAGTAGTGATTCAAGTGAAGTTAGTTATTTGATAGTGGTTGCATTAATCACGTGACTCGTGACAAGGAGTTGTTCAAGGAATTAAAATTCAAAACTTCAAAAGCTAGAATTGGAAATGGGAAACATAAAGCAGTCAAAGGAAAATATATGATTGTAATTGAAAGTTGTCAAGTTGTCTTCAAACAAAATTTATCTTTGAAGTTCTTTATGTTCCAAAAATTGACCAAAATCTATCGAGTGTTGGTCAATTGATGGAGAAGGATTACAAAGTTTATTTCCAAGATAAAACTCTTTGATAAAATATGCATCTAGTCAAGAAATATTAAGGGTCAAGATGAGAGTAAGAGATTTACCTTTAATCTATTAGAGGAAGAACATGTTTTTCCTTTCTAGGTAAGTGTCATGGAGATATGGCACAAAAAGCTCGGTCACTATCATCATCAAGGATTTTTATTGCATAAAACAAAACAATTCGTGAAGGGTCTACCTAATTTTGGAGATCATCTTCCTTGTTGCCAAGCATGTCAATTTGGAAAGTAGCACATGAAACCTTTTCTTAAAACAACATAAAGGGCAACATGGAAGCTTCAATTGATCCATACTGATTTCTGTGACCACAAAGAACACCGTCTTTCAAAGGTAGTCTTTATTGCCTCCATTTATGATTTTGCTTCATTGTTTTCTTAAAATTCAAGTACGAAGTGGCTAGAGTCTTTATAAAGTTCAAGAAAATGGTGGAAAATCAAAGTGGTTGCACCATTCAAGTTTTACAATCAAATAATGAAAAAGAGTACACCTCGAGAGAATTCAATGTGAGGATACTAGCATAGTAAACAAGGTCATTGCTCCATACACTCCACAATAAAATGGAGTTAGTGAGAGAATAAACAAATACATTATGGAAATGGTAAGATGCATGTTACAAGAGACATGAAAAGCACCTTATTGCTTTAGTCTTGGATATGGAGTTCAAAGAAACAAGAAATAGTAGCTCAATCTAGTGATGAAGTAGAGTTTATTGTTTCAACTACTGCTATTAATAGAGTCTTGTGGTTGAGGAAGAAATTGAGTGATCTTAATCTGAGTAGAAAGAAGATCGCTATGATCATTGTTGACAATCAAGTTGTAATAACTATTTCTCACAATCTAGGATTCCACGAGAAACTAGAGTTTTTTCTTTTGAAAAGTGCAAAGGGATGGTATTATAACTCTTGTGTATTGCAAAGCAGAAGAGCAAATAGCTTATATCTTACTAAATCTCTACCAGCAAACAAGTTTGAAATTTTGAAAATGAAACTTAGTGTTTACAGTCTCTAAAGCAAGGTGTAGTGTGTTAGTGTTATTTTAGGACTGCTACTCTGCCACTGCTTTACAATAATCAATTTATTTATGTTTTGAACAAGTCAAAGTCAGTTTTCTAATTTTGAGGTGTTGGATAGGTTTCAGTTTTGTTCTTTTAAGTCTGTTTAACTGTTGCCTCGTTAGAAAATTTGCTGTTAGTGGCCAATTATTGTATTGCCTTTATAACATTTTGAATCAATTAATATCTCTTATTTTATTGGCCATTGATATCTCTCGCCTCCGTATCTCTATTACTTTCTGCTGAAACTAATTTTTCTCTTCCTTGATAATATTATCTTTGCTTTTCTGCTGCAATGTCACATGACCAACACACACCTCCATATATTGCTCAATATTTTCCTAGCAAATTGCCCTAATGCACTTGAATCTGGTTTAGGATCGCTTTGACAACATCACCTTAGTTTGTTCACATCAATATGCTTTCTCTGCACGAAAGACTCTTGTTTGGTTATAGTCCTTCACTATTTCTCTTTATAATTTTCATATGACTCTTGATTGACAGGATACAGTGTTTGATCCAGTTTCTCTGGCGTGCGGCCACATTTTCTGCTACACCTGCGCTTGCTTAGCTGCGTCAGTTACCATTGTCGATGGACTTAAGGCAGCAAAGTCCAAAGCAAAATGTGCTCTATGCCGACAGGTATGCAACCGGATTGATAAGCATTAAGAGTTCCCACAACTTGTTTTAGCAATCCACCAAAGAGATGATTGATCTGCCTTACTTCTGTTACTTTTCTGTTAATTGATACACATGATATACACCTTAATAACTTGTAAATTCACCCTTTTGTGACTGAGGTTTTATTTAATTATATGGCTTAATGACCAATAAAATTACAAACCCAAATTAGCTGTTTTTAATAACCATATCTACTGTGCACGAGTTGTTTTCACTTTAGTATACTCTTTCTCAAGCGGAAAGACTCTAACTACCTCTACTCAGTTTGTTGGATACTTTGAAGGGGATACACCAAAAAGATTCAGTTCAAATGAATTATGAGCAAACTCGTATAAGAGATTATTACACCACTTATAAACCAAAATTTTAAGACAACAAATTTATAAGTGTCTTTCGTTATATAATTCAATTTTCTAAGTTGTACTCAATGTGAGATTCAAAATTACACTTCGACTCCTAGCTTTATAATGACTTCTACGATGGAAACTTCTGATCCAGAATATTTTAAATAGCTCTTCTGTAATTTCTCAACTTCTTTTTGCAGCTTAGAAGATTATCTGTTCACTTATTTTAGGATATTAAATGCTGACCAATTTTTGAAACTGTTAGATGGCTTGCAACTTACACTTTTTATCTTGCTGACTGCAGCAAGGAGTTTACGAAGATGCTATGCACTTGGAAGAATTGAATATTCTGCTAGGTCGAAGGTACGAGGTTATTCTTAAAACCAGATATTATCTTGTAGTGTTAGAGACGTATATTTATTCTTCATTCTAGTTTTAGTATTAATGACTCATACTTTTATTGTTGATTAATACTATCCACAGGAGGTTGTTCCAATAGTTATTATGATTTGCTATTAATCAGCAATTATAATATCATCTATTAATTATCTGACAATTAAATATTCAATTAATTTGTCGAAACAAATCATCGAATTATGATACAATTGGTACTGTGAAGGCTTAGGTCAAGTCAATTATAAAAAAAAAAAAGATCCTTACCTACTGTTATGGGATTATAAATTTGTTATCCCATTGAGCAAATTGATTCATTCTACTCTCACAAGATGATTTCCTGAGGGGCAAAAAACTTTAAGAAAAGGAATTTCATGAATGTATAACATTTTTCAAAGGAGAAAGTGAGATTAGCGTCTAAACTTTTTCATTGCTGTTATCTATTATAATTGTATCTTCATGTATCTATTCAAGATGGTTAAATTTATCATATGGTGCACAAGAAAAAAGAAAAGCTTTTAAGGATAATTGCAATTATTGCTAGAATTCTAGCCACAAGATGTGATAGGGAAAACAACACAATGCAACCACAATACCAAATAACTCCTCTAATTTGCAAGAATCTATGAGTATCCACAATAATTACAATATAGAAGACCACCAATTTTAGCGTGAGAGAACCCTCTCAATGTGAGAATTGAAATCTCATGAGTACAAGTTGTTGGGAATCCAAGTGTGAGTCTAAGTCCACATTGGATAGAAATGAGAAAGTAGAGAATTATATAAAGATGAAAGACCCATTAACTCATTGTCTTAAGGTTTTGGGTAGAGAGTGATGTCAATCCTTTATATGGTTTGACACATATCTCATTGATGTTTGTATCTCTCCAGTGAACTTCCTCCTCGTTAGACCCAACAGTTTCCGCTGGAGGGAGAGTGTACCTATGTGGAAGGGACTCACCCTTGAGGGGGAGATTGTTGGGAATCCAAGTGTGAGTCTAAGTCCCACATTGGATAGAAATGAGAAAGTAGAACACTATATAAAGATAAAAGACCCATTAACTCATTGCCTTAAGGTTTTGGGTAGAGAGTGGTGTCAATCCTTTATATGATTTGGCTCATATCTCATTAATGTTTGTATCTCACCAGTCAGCCTCCTCCTCATTAGACCCAACACAAGTCAGTCAATCAAGCTCCAATATGATCAATTATGAGTGCAAGAGATTCTAGTTAAAATCACAAATAAGTGCCTACAACCAGTCAAAACACCAAAGTAATAAAGCTCTCAAAATTAAGAGAAGAGAAACCTAAAAAAGAGCTATTGTGCGAGATCAATATCTCTAGCCTTAGATCACCAATTGACTATCCGTATGGTCAAAATGAAGAACCATGTGCTGCAAACCTTCTTCCAAAGTTTCAGCCCTATCCAACGGCAAGCGAGTTTGGAATTACCATTTTACAGAGGCTGTACAGTGAGAAATTCTGCTGAATTTTCTCTCCCAAGCTACATTTCTTGCTCTGTGTGCAAACCCTATGCACTTACTAATCTAACTTGGTAGCCCCCTCTCTTATGAGGAGTGAGTCAAAGTGGGTTGACCAAAATTTTGGGCCTTTTCTTCATACAGGAAGGGAGGCCAATACTCAACAAATCTCCCCTTCACAACTATGTGGAGGTGACTGCCAAACCAATAATCTCACAACTTCAAACTTCTGCCTTAGCAATGCCTTAGTTATCATATTAGCGCCTTAGTTATCATATCAGCGCCATTTGTGAACATTTTCCAACTCCAACAACTTAATATCCAAAGCATCATATGTCCAATGATACCCCACATCAATATGTTTGGATCTAGAATAGAAAATTGTATTCTTACCAAAACGGATAACACTGGAAATGTGTTTTCATAAACAAATGCCCTGCAACTGATCAAAGCTAACATTCTTATCAAACTAGATTTTGTTTGGTAGCATAGTATCCAAAGCAATTGTAAGACTAAGATCAATAACATGCACAACTATAAGCAATGCCTCTCTCCTTAAAAGTGCTTAGGCAACTTTGCTTCAGAAAGTTTAGTGAGCTTTAGTGAGCTTCCATTTACCAAAACCAAAGGGATTATGATAATGACTCATCAAGAAAAAACACAGATATCAAATTAAAGCGAACATATGGAGTATGTTTTTTACTCCTCTGAGTAATAACTACACTCCCATGTTGGTTTGCAAACTGACATCAACAACACCAATAACCTTTGAAACACCATCATTACCCATCTTCAGCACTCCAAAATCAGCAAAAGTGTAAGTAAGATGTGAAGAACTCCTTCCTTCATGTAACATGCAATATAGCACCGCTATTAATATTTCACATGCTCTCATCATATACAAGATTAACTTACTCAAACAAAGTCACAAAGAAAAACAAGATCACCACCTATAATAGTAGTAATGACACGATCATCATCTTGGTCATTCTCTTTCTAGTTGCGCTTCTTGCCTTTTTTGTCCTTTTTCCACTTAAAATGGTATTTATGAATGTGCTCAATTTTATTACAATAATGACACTCTACTCTTTTCTCTACCACCTTTCACTTCCTTTTTCTGAATTCACACTCTAATTTTTGTGACAAGCTTCACTAAGAGCATCACTCTTTACCATCGTCAATTCGAAGTCGATTTTGTAATTGAAAATTAAAATATCACCCAAGACTTTGGTAGAGTATTCAGTAGTCATAGTCCCAAAATTTCATCATCAAAGTTTATAGCCATTCATGCCAATTGATCTAGGAGTCCTTGAAATCCATTTAAATGATCTGAAATGGAACTCTGTACCTCAAATTCATCAAGCTATTCAACAAATACAATTTATTTTTATCCCACTTAGAAGCATACAAAGACTTAATCTTCTCCCATAAGTATTGTCTAATAAAACCAGACACTTGTTGGTGCTCAAAATCTTGTTCTTCATCAGACAATCTGGCTTTTGTGTAGCAAAAATAGGAATATGCAATTTCTTCACAAATAACGTCTTTCATCTAGCCTTTTCACAAATGATAATTTGTACCATTTAAAGCAATCATATTTGTATTTGTCTCCATTATTCAAGCAAGTAAATATAACCCTAAACCAAGGAACTCTTATACCACTTTGATGGAAAAAACAACATAATGCAACCAAAATACCAGATAATGCAGCAGATATAATTCCCTAACTTGCAAGAATCTATGAAGAAGAGTAACAATAATAAAAATGGTAACAATAATCACAATATAAAACACCATCGATTTTAGCGTGGGAACACCCTCTTAATGTGAGAAGTGAAAACCTACAGCCACAAGTCATTCGATCAAGTTCCACTATGAAGTACAAGAGAGTCTAATTGAAAGCATAAACAAGTGTCTACAACCAGCCAAAGCACCAAAGCAATAAAACTCTCAAAATTGAGGAACAAAGAGAAGAAAACCTAAAAGCAGAGCTATTGTGCAAGACCAATATCTTTAACCTCAAACCTCTAATTAACAATCTGAAAGGTAAAAATGAAGAACCATGTGCTGCGAACCTTTTTGTCAAAGTTTCAGCCTAATCTAATGGTGAATGAGTCTGGAATTGCCGTCTTACAGAGGCTGCACGGTGAAAAATTCTGATTTTTTCTCCCTCTTTTCTCTCCCAAGCTGCATTTTTTGCTTTCTGTGTGCAGACCCTTTGCCCCTCACTAATCTGACTTAGCAGTCCCTTCACTTATGAGAAGTGAGTTAAAGTGGGTTGACCAAAATTTTGGGTCTTTTCTCCGCATAAAAAGGAAGCCAAAGAAGAAATATTTAGGGTAATTGCAAGTATTGCAAGAAGTATGACCACACAACGGAAGATTGTTTTTCTTAAGAATATATCATAGTTCTTGTAAAGTACATAAGCCATCCTTAAAGAATTTCTTGAGGGCGTCACAATGTGTCACCTTTTCTGCCTTCCTCCCTTGGAAATTAAATTTCTTAGCACCTTTACTACCAAAAGTAGAAGCTAGATGCGAAGTCGTGAATTTTTTTCATTGACTCCTCTCATGAGTGAATGCAGCAATTGGTTCATCCATTGAATTCCAATCCTTGTGGCAATGCTTGCAAAATACATACAAAATCATCCTTAAACAATTACTTCAGGGGCTGGTCTTCTTCCCTTTCAAATTGCTTAGCACCCTTTTACCGTTAAAGTGTTATGTTTGGACTCACGTGTTGAATTTAATCATAAGTGAAACAACAAATTTACAATCTTATATAAGTAGGGACATCTGAATACATTAGTTTCTTATAATTGAACAACCCATCATAATATTAATTTTATTATAATCTCAAAATTTATTTAAATATTTTAAATAATTGAGTGAAAAGACGATATTACAATTATTGGTGGATATCAATCCAGAGTTATTATTTTAGCAGTTATTCTACTAGCAAATGAGATCGGAATGATGTTGATGCAAAAATCTGTATCGATTGTGTTCCATTTTTATTTTTCATTTCTCTTAATCTTAACAAAAATCAATATTTTTACAGGTGCAAAGAGTACTGGGAGCAAAGGCTTCGGATGGAGAGAAAAGAGAGGGTTAAGCAAGTGAAGGAGCACTGGGAAACGCAGTGTAAGATGTTCGTGGGCATCTAAAAGTAAATACAAACAATTCTACACTTTCTCTTCATTTCCTTGTTCATCTCATTTCTTCCTACCTTGTATCACCGATTACATATATCCTTTTTTTTTTGTTCGTACCAAACTCTTTTCAATGTAAACAACGGCCTCTCTAGTTTAGGAAACATTAATTACATATGTAAAATAAGAAAATTAATAAAAAAAAAATCGATTTTTTTCCTACGTCCATATAGATTGTAAACACAAATATTAGACGGTATATTACTGAATTTGAGTTCTAAACGAAGAGATCATATTATATATTTAAAGAAATCATTTTAGTTAAGAAAATGCAAAGCTACTTGACCAACCGTCACATGAATAACTAACATGTTATTTATCTTTTCCACAGACAATATTCGGATAAACATTTACCCCACTAACTAACATATTTGAGTAAAATTCAAACGAAAATACATGTTACATTAAGATCAGTCATTCTTTTAATATGTTGTGTCAGTTTTTATAATACTGATGGTCAATACACGAAAAATCCAAATTATAATAGATTTGGCAATGATCAGCATGCTACTGCACAAGAACTCTCAATGGAAAAATAAGAGGGGGAAAAAACTCCACTTTATCCACCCACTAACTATTATGTAATAATAGAGCTCATATATACTCTGTTCCTCGTTTTCGTGCAACAAGCATCGTGGCGACATTTGTGTTACTGAATTGGTCACTGCACACTTTTGGATTCATGCAAATATTGTTAGAAATTTATCCAAATTACACACTCTGCTGTATTGAGACTTAAATTAATTTAAACACATTTCTCAATCATAATTATCCACTTCAAAATCTTGGTGGTGGCAGGATAGCACAACATAAAACCACATATAATTTAAAAATTCGAAAACACTAACAAAATTTCTCAGAGGCACAAAATTTGGGCAAAAGGGTCCAATCCATCCATTTCATTTGGCCAAAATGAGTGGGTTCTTGTTTTGATACATGTGATACTTAAATTAATTTAAACACATTTCTCAATCATAATTATCCACTTCAAAATCTTGGTGGTGGCAGGATAGCACAACATAAAACCACATATAATTTAAAAATTCGAAAACACTAACAAAATTTCTCAGAGGCACAAAATTTGGGCAAAAGGGTCCAATCCATCCATTTCATTTGGCCAAAATGAGTGGGTTCTTGTTTTGATACATGTGATATCTAATGCATAGCTTCTGCAAAGTTCCAATCGAATGTTGCATTGGATTCAGCTTTATATCCATCAACATACTCTACAAACATAACAACAACATAAAAAACCTACGTCAAGACCTGAAACGATAACAATAAAAGCAAAACTATTGAATAATTACAATATAATATCAAACCTGATAATCATCTCCGTATTTATCGACGAGGCGTCCAATATGATTGCGTTGCATTGCAGTGAGAGGCTGAGGAGGCGCACTTTTCCCGTCCCTTCGCTTCTTTCCTAGGGCTGATTTCAAGTCTACACCAACCAAACAGAACACTAAATAATCATTCCAATATCAAAATAAGAACAAAACTCGTGACACTAGAAAGTGTGAAAACGTCTTGAATGCATATATGAGAATGAAAGGAGTGAGGGAGTAATAAGAGACCGTCTTCTTCGAGATCGCTGCCGGAATCGATGGATTCGGAAGCGGGAGAGGGATGGGAGATGGAGTTGGGGTCGGAGAGAACGCCGAATGAATGGTAGTTGTGGTTAACGGTGCCTTTATCGTCCCATTGGGGGTCGTCGGCGAGGGATTGCAAGAGCTTCGGCGGAACGGAAAAAGAAGGTTTGAAAAGCCTAGGGTTCTTCTTCGGGAGACCCACTCGGACCTTGGTTCTTGATTGCTTGTATTTTCTTCGTGACCTTCCCATCCTCCTTGCTCCGCGTTTCTCACTGCAGCCACAACAAAATCAGGGTTTTAAATTTGCTTAGCTTAGGGCACAATATCTCCCCTTATTTCACCACATCTTAAGCGACGTCGTTTTCTCGCTTCTATACCACCATTCAACCTGCGTTTCAAATCTTAATAAGTTAAATAAAATACTCGTCCGCAAAATGGGAGGATTTTATTTCAGATGTGCTTATTGTGGATAGTGTTTTTTTATTTGTTAATTTTAGGTTTAATATTGATTCTACATTTTCGATTTTATTTAATATTTTTTTAAGTATATGATATTGTTTTAATTTTCATAATTTATGTTTAATTTATTTTCTATCTCATATTTTTTTAAATATTTAATGTGATTTTAATTTTTAAAATTTATGTTTAATTTGATTTTTTTCATCAGTCTAAATTTTTTATGGCAGATTAATAGGATATGTCATGTGTCATTTTTGTGCCTTTTTATATTATGTTTTATTTATTTTTTATTAATATTTTTATATTTGTTTTTAATTTAAAAAAAGTTGACTATATGTATAGTCAATATTATGTCATGTAGCAATATAAATGTTAACATTATGTCATAACGTTATGTGTCAAAATACTATTAATATCACATGTCAAATCAATATTAGTATCACCTATGAATATCACATCTTAATGTTTATTTAACTTAATCTAAATTTTTCTTATTTTTGTTCAATTTACTTCTAAATTTTTAATGGCAGTAGTATATGTCATGCCATTTTGTACCTTTCTATATTTTGTTTTATTTAATTTTTATTAATACTTTTAGATTTGTTTTTAATTTAAAAAAGTTAACCATGTCCCTAGTCAATATTATGTCATGTAACAATATAAATATTATGTGTCAAGATATTAATGTCATATGTCAAATCAATATCATCTCTCAATATGACATATTAATGTTTATTCAATTCAATCTCAATTTTTGTTATTTTTTTCAATTTAGTCCTCCTAATTTTATTAATTTTGTTCAATTTTGTTTTAATTTTAAATTTTATAATAAACAACTTTTATTATTTTTAAAATTAGATGAAAAATTCTTCATTACTTTTAAAATTAAAAGAAATTTTTTTCATTATTTTTAAAATTAGAAGGATGATTGTTCCTTACTTTTAAAATTAGAAGAAAAATTCTTTATTATTTTTAAAATTAGAAAGAAATTTCTTCATTATATTTAAAATTATAAAGAAAATTCTCATTGTTTTTAAAATTAGAAAGAAAATTCTAATTTACTTTTAAAATTAGAAGGAAAATTTTAAATTATTTTTAAAATTAGAATGAAAATTATTTCTTATTTTTAAAATTAGAAGAAGAATTCGTCATTATTTTTACTTGTAGCAAAAATCAAGCATAAATATAATAATTACATTCCAATAATATAATTAGAGTTGGTATAAAAATAATGAAAATATTTAATAAAATGTGAATTTTAATAAAAATGTAATTAAATTTTAATTTAAAGAGAAATTAAGACTAAATTGAACATAATTAATAAAAATTGAGACTAAATTAAACAAAAATAATAAAAATTGAGATTGAATTGAATATAAGACACTTTGTGGAACTAATAATCACTTGACACATCATTGTTACTGAATTAAGATGTGACACTAATAGTATCTTGATATACTTGATACTGACATTGTAACATGGAATAATATCGACCTTACACTTGGATAACTTTTTTTAAATTAAGAACAAATCTAAAAAAGTTATTAAAAAATAATAAAAAGTTATAAAAAAAACTACAAATTGACAAATGACACACATTGTTCATCTGTCATTAACTATTTAGATAGTGTCATAAAAGAGAACAAAATTGAACATAAATTACAAAAACTGAGATTACATTAAGCACTCGAAAAAAAAGAGTTTCACATTAAGCAAAGTCAACAAAAATAGGATTCCAAAATGATATTAAGCCTTAATATTATTAGTGGGGAGTTGAAATAAAAATGTCATCGAAATTTTTGAAACTAAAATAAAATAATATATTTTAAAAACTAAAATAAATAAATTATTTATAAAAATTAAAAAATAATATATTGAGGGCTAAATAAAAAATAATACTTACAAAACCTAATTAAAAATATATTTTTAAGAACTAAAATTAAACATTAACGTATTAAAAAATAAAAGAAAAAAATAAGTTTATAATGCATATTTAGGCGCCTAACTTTTAATTTAATTATTATTTAAGAAATCATTAAATGATATTTGATTTATATATATATATATATATATATATATATATATATATATATATATATATATACGCGCTAAATATTTTATATTATTGTATTTTACAATTAAAATTTTACTAATATATACAAAAAGAGAATAAATTTTATTTATTTATTATTATTTTTTACTATCATCATTACTAATGTCTATAGTTGATATGAATAAATTTGAGATTGGTCCATTCTGATTGAAGGTTGAGACGGGATCGGTTCTGACTGATGGTCGAGACAAGTCATTCCAAAATGAAGGTTGAGATGGGACCAACCTAAGTCGTAGGTCAAGACAAGCTGACCCAAACCAAAGGTTGAAACGAGATAGACATACCAGATTTCAAAATTCCTATTAAAACCCTTAACGACCTACCAAATGATCATCCTAGAGTTCCCTCTAAAAACGTTTTGTTAAAAGACATAGATCATGGTGTGACATTAGTTCTAGCTCTAATTTCTTGTTTTTTTATAGCTAACTGTCCAGACAAAGAAGGTCAGAGAAGGCTCAGGTATGATTAATTCTTAATCGATTCTCACTACCAAATCAATTTCTCTCAAGACTAAAGAAAGCACTAAGCCTGCTTAGGAAATGCATAGAGAAAGAGGATTTGTTGGTTTAGGAAAACAATAACCTTTGGTTCATAAAGAAACGACCCCTTCGCATTAAGATAGTCAATCGATAGAGGTGTTATGGTATTATTAAATAGGTTATAAGTGAAATGACTCTCATTGGTTGGAAGTACCAAAGACTCCCTAGCTCCTTGAAAACAAAAATAAAAGCATATTCTCCTTCAAATTGTGCTAAGAATGAATGATATGAAACATGTAATGAACCAATTAATATAAATTAATCCTATGCATCACGTGAACAGAATCAAATGAAAAGAGAATAGGAAAATCATCATCTAAACTAAAACTATTATGGAATCTATTTAGTAAATACAAAAGTTAAGGAACAAACTAAAAAACAAAGCCATAAATAGAATTCAATAGTAAAAGTGCCAATAGAATAAAGCAAAGACAAAAAAATCAACAAACATCACACTTATTTAGGCATATGAGTCTAATTACTCTCCAAAAAGATACTTTGGAATTAATAAAGCCCACTTTGCGGTCTTTGTTTCATATTTCAAAAACTAGAATGATAATTCTCCTCAAATCCTTAATCAATGCAATGTATGAAACTGATTTATGCCTTAAACCATAGTAAACTTCAAAGCTTCATATTCCATTCTAGTATAAGTAAAAGTAATAACCTACTCTATAAACACCATTATTATCATTTGCAACCACTGATTCACCCTTTTGAAACAAGGAACTACACTTCTTTGGTACCACAAATTGCCAAAATGAGATCGAAAGACAACCACTTCACCCTTGAGATTATGCCCTAACCTTGTAAAGTAAAAAATTCAAATTGACTTTGAATTTGGTTCCATTAACCACAACGAGACATGCCACACACCAAAGCAGTGTCTGCACTTGACTGAAGCTATAACAAAACCATCAGCTCAAGCTCTAACTCCCTCGTAGGCAACCTAACTCATCCTCTCATGCATGTGACACGTGTTGGAAATACAATCGATATCCGTGATAGAGTCGTGCAACGGAATAAAAGTAAATTAGCGGAAAGCATGTTACAGTCAAAACTCAAGTTACAATGGTTCATTTTAAAAAGTAAATTTTCTTACAGAAAATTTATTGAACAGTTGATGTGCATAAAACAATAAAGAGTGTAGGAAGTAGAAAATTGACAAACTGGATTTTTATATTGGTTCGAATCAAAAGATTCTACGTCCAGTTGTTAATCACTATAAAGAGTGATTAACCTTTTTCACTAAAAATATAGTTGTACAGATTACAAGATAATGAAATGAGTAAAGGATAGAAAACACATTCCTTCGACAAACGACCCGGAAGAATGCAGTGAGTAACTTTGTTAAGACTTTGGAAAGCGTACCAAATCGTTCAAGTAATAAAACCGGTAAGACCGAATATCGTTTCCCAAGAGACTCGTTGCACTAGACAATCGTATAATTTCTAACTAACCTAGACTAAAGAATGCTTGCATAAATTGAGTTTTGGTGCAATTAAAATAAACGTGAAACATAAATAGTAAAAGTGATCTTTAGCACTCAAACACTTGGAAATGATAAGATGAGAAATGATATGGAATGGTATTGTTGGGGGTATGATTTCACCTACTTCACTCTTATGTATAGAAAATTACTTCCTCTCCATTAAAATATCAATGTTAATCTACTAATTTACTCAAACTTCAATCCCTTGGTAGAAAGAGCCTAGACTTCCTCATTAGACTCCAATCCCTTGGAAAACCTAACAATTAATTCCGCATTAAGAAATGAGATTTCAAGACAACCAAAGGTCCTACTTTCATCCCTAGATACTATTTCCTTTAGGTGTTTAACCCAAGTCATGATTTTCCAACATTTCCCAACATCAAGTAAACCCTAAAATCATGTCATGGGTAGCAACTTCACAACAAGCATTAAGAAAAGGAATTAAACACTAACAATCAATGAAAGAGGCATATATTCATTCAAAACAAAGTGATTTACATAAGAGTTTAGTGGCTACATCAATCCCCCAACAATAATGAAACTAGCTCTCCATAAATGGAGAGCTCAAGCTTACAAAAATGGTGGAAATGGAAGAAGAAAGAAGACCCAAGGAAGAAGATGGACTGTTCCCACAACTCCTAACTCGCCTCCAAGAGCTCCAAAATGAGAGAAGTGCGTCTGGGCAGCCAAAGATTCCAAAGCCCCTCGTGTGTTAGGTCTAAAAAGACCTAATTTTTCCACATCAGCATTGCCACCGCTCAGCTGTACCCCAGCTGCACCCCAGCTGCAGACTTCCAGAGAGCAGGGCGCTCAGCTGTACCCCAGCTGCACCCCAGCTGCTGACTTCCAGAGAGCAGGACGCTCAGCTGCACCCCAGCTACAGCACTCCAGAGAAGAATGGGGCTCAGCTGTACCTCAACTACACCCCAACTGCAACAATTATCTTTGCTCAAAATTTCCTCTTTTACATTCATTCAAACTTTGTGATTTTTCCATTCCTCAGTTCGGCCAACAAGCTTCATGTACATGATCTAACAACCAAAAAGTGGGGATTAGTGATGAAATTTAAATTAATTCAACTTAAGGTGTAGCTACTTCAAAACTTAACAAATTGAGGCATAAAGAAGGTGGTTAAGAAAGATTTGACATTTTCTCTCAATTCAATATTGAAATCATGGTAAAATATGTCATTATCAAACTTCCTTCGACAAACAAACCAGAAGAGCTTTCTTCGACGCACGAACTGGAAGCAACAACTCTGCCAACTTGAAGAGAACCGCTCTGACCTTTGACACACAAAGCGCGAGCTTCTCCTATTCACAAGACCAGGCAAGAACACTCTATCACTTTGAGAACTTCCTCAGAAAAACTGTATTAGCAAAATGGCATAGATCCTTTTCACTCACAGAGAGCTTCCCTAAGGCACAAAGCTCTAATACTCTCAAATGAAAAGTTGAAAATTATAAGAGTTGTGGAACAACCTAAGGTTCAGAAACTGAAAAGACATCTCCCAACTGCCAGAAATAATTTATTATCATAAGTGAAAATAAATTATTTGTGTCTGTTATGGGGTTTTTAAAATGTGATAATCGATTATCCTGAGGAATAATCGATTATTCCAGAGACATGGGCAATATTGAATCAGACAGAGATAATCGATTATTCTGTGCAATGATTGATTAAACTCACTAAATACAAAAACTTCTAAGAGTTTTTACATCATTACAATTTATCTTATACATTTGTTTCTACAAAATGCGTTTAACAAATATGCACCTAGAGTCTTCAATTCTTCAGCTTTTATCATCATCAAAACTTTACAGTAGCTTCAAGATACCAATGCTCCTCATTGGTAACAATCTCCCCCTTTTTTATGGTGATCAAACATATCTTCTTGTTAAAAGCATTTCTAATTTCCTGTACATATTTCATACTTACAAACATACAAACATGTTAGTAATAACTGCACTAATTTAATTAGAAGTTTTCTCCCCCTTTTTTATCATAAGCAAAAAGTTAAAAGTGGAGAGACTCCCCCTCAAATTTTTCTCCCCCTCAACAAAACAATTGATGCATTTCAAAACAGGAATAAAATTGAAATTTCATAACATGAAAGAACAAAATACCTCATGGAATATAAGAAAAAAAACATAAATTCAACTCTAATTAAGAAATACAAACAGACTTTAAAAAGGAGGGGTTGAAGGATAATCAGGGAGTTGAAGGTTTTTGTGATATGTCACGTTCTTAATTTGACAACTAAGGGGTAAAGAATAATTAATCCATAATAAAGATAAAAGCAAGATATCAAACAAACTCATATATCTCCCCCTCGAATAAATGTCAGTTATCACAATATTATCACAAAAGATCTCAATCAAAAATTTCACCCCCTCTTAAAAAAATCATCTAAACTTTATGATCCCCATAAAATAGGTAATTAAAAAGAATTTAAGTCCTTTTAATTTATTAAAATTACTTCCCCTAATAATCCCCATTTAAAAAACAAACTCTTAAAAAAAATTTAATTTTTTTTTACGTTCTGACTTAAGATAATCGATTATTACTTTAAATAATCGATTATTTACGAGCCAAATTGTCGAAATCCAAATTTTGAGGCTGAGATAATTGATTATCATCCCTTGGTAATTGATTATTTACGTTAATTTTTGAAAAACACAAATTTGGGCCAAATTTTCAACCAAAGGCACATCTAGCTTTTATAAACTATTTTTAAAGCTCTTAAAAATTACCAGGATACCATATAGCTTTCTTTTCCTTTGAAAAATTAACCTGCAAAACAAAACAATGGAGTTTTAGTCCATATAATCTCATTTGGGTCCTTTGAGGTTAGAGGCAAATTACTTTATAACAGGAATCCAAGCATATTTTCCATTAGGAACATCAAAATGTTTGATTCTACATTTGTTAGAAGCATGTCCCTTTTTCATACAGTAAAAACATGTGACATTTAAATTTCTATAACAAATAGTTCCCTTTTCAACCCATACCCTACGAGTTCTTTTAATTTGGTTCTTATTTTTAAAAACCCTTTTGTTTTTATAAACCTTATTAACAAGTATAGACATTTCAACATTATTATTTCTAGTTGCAACTGTGAGAAGATTTTCAAGAATATCAATATCAAGCATATGATTCTTAAATGAAAGACATTCAACAGGATGCTCAACATTTGAAGACTCTTTCATTTATAAGTTGCAAATTTTATTTCTCAAAATTACTTCCTCATCTAATACCTTCTCATATTTAATTTGTAATTCCTTAAATTCCTTTTTCAAATTTTTATGAGCAGCATTCAATTTTTCAGATTCATCAAGCAATTCAAGAAAAGCTTTTTGTACATCAAATTCACTAGTGTCAAGGCTAGAGCAACTTACTTAGCTTGCAATGTCATCAACATTAGCTGTCAAACATAAGTTTGCTTCTTCAACAGAATCATTTGAACTAGAAGTGCTTGATGCATTATCTTCCCAAGCAATGTAAACACTTTTCTTCTTGAAAGACTTCTTTTCTTCACCCTTTTTGAGGTTTGGACAATCCGCATTAATGTGTCTTTTTTCTCCGCAACCATAACACCTGTAATTTGAATAAGATCGTTGTTTCTTCTTTACGTCCTTTTTATTTTGTTCCTTGCCTTTCGATTTCATGAACTTGTTGAATTTTTTAAACATGTGAATCATATTTTCGTCTTATGAGTCTTCATCTTTAGATTCCTCATCCTTTTTTGAACTCGTGCCTTTTGAATTTTCAGTTTTGAAGGCCAAAGTTTTCTTCTTTCAATGGGCTTCCTCGGCACTCAGTCTATTTAACTCGAGCTCGTGCTCTCTCAACTTTCCAAAAAGCACAGCCATAGGCATGGACGTCAAGTCTTGAGACTCAGTTATCGCAGTAATCTTTGGCTACCACGTCCTGTTCAAAGATTTCAAAATTTTAACATTTAATTCGTCAGTGTTAAATTTCTTACCTAAACCAAAAAGATGGTTGACGATATGTGTGGAGCGTTTTTGCACATCAGTGATGGTTCCACCCTGTTGCATTCTGAACATTTCATACTACTGTATCAGGGTGTTCTTCCTAGCACGTTTCACACCGTCGATTCCTTCATGGGTTACTTGAAGAACTTCCCACATCTCCTGAGCCGTTTTGCACACTGAAATCCTGTAAAATTCATCTAATACCAAAGCAGAGGATATTATATTGCGAACTTTTATATCAAATTGAGCTCGTCTATTTTCTTCAGCAGTCCATTGCAAATATGGTTTTTCTTTCTCTACACCATTCAAATTTACAGTAGGAATAAAAGGACCATTCAAAACAACTTCCCAAATGCCCCTATCAATTGACTCTAAAAATATTTGCATTCTTATTTTCCAAAACGCATAATTTTCACCCGTAAACAAAGGAGGTCTATCAATAGAAGCACCCTCAGCATAAACTTGGTTATGACTGTCCATTTTCAAAAAATTTGAAAAACTATCAAAGCAAGCTTTGATACCAATTGTTGGAAATACAATCGGTATCCGTGATAGAGTCGCGCAGCGAAATAAAAGTAAATTAGCGGAAAGCGTGTTACGGTCAAAACTCAAGTTATAATGGTTCGTTTTAAAAAGTAAATTTTCTTACAGAAAATTTATCGAACAGTTGATGTGCATAAAACAGTAAAGAGTGTAGGAAGTAGAAAATTGACACACTGGATTTTTATATCAGTTCGAATCAAAAGATTTTATGTCCAGTTGTTAATCACTATAAAGAGTGATTAACCTTTGTCACTAAAAATATAGTTGTACAAATTACAAGATAATGAAATGAGTAAAGGATAGAAAACACCTTCCTTCGACAAAGAAATTGGAAGAATGCAGTGAGTAACTTCCTTCGACAAACGAACCGGAAGAGCTTCCTTCGACGCATGAACCAGAAGCAACAACTGTGCCAACTTGAAGAGAACCGCTCCGACCTTTAACACACAAAGCGCGAGCTTCTCCTATTCACAAGACCAGACAAGAGCACTTTATCACTTTGAGAACTTCCTCAAACAAACTATATTCTCAAAATGGCATAGATCCTTTTCACTCACAAAGCTCTAATATTCTCAAATGAAAAGTTAAAAATTATAAGAGTTGTGGAAAAACCTATTTATAAGCCTAAGGTTCAAAAACTGAAAAGACATCTCCCAACTGTCAGAAATAATCTATTATCATAAGTGATAATCAATTATTTGTGTCCGTTATGGGGTTTTCAAAATGTGATAATAGATTATCCTGAGGAATAATCGATTATTCCAGAGATATGGGTAATATTGAATCAGACAAAGATAATCGATTATTCTGTGCAATAACCAATTATTTACGCGATGACTCACTAAATACAGAAACTTCTAAGAGTTTTTACATCATTATAATTTATCCTATACATTTGTTTCTACAAATGCGTTTAACAAGTATGCACTTAGAGTCTTCAATTCTTCAACTATTATCATCATCAAAACTTTACAGTAGCTTCAAGATATCAATGCTCCTCATTGGTAACAACACAAAGGAGTGTATCACCCCAACCCACAAAAAAAAAACTTAACACATCTATCATTTATATAACATACACATTGAATAAGACTGTTTGTGCTAACCACTCCAACACCCGCTATTATAAACACCTTTCTAGTTATTCAATACCTTTCTTCTCCTTTTCCCCCTTCAATGTGCTCTAGCATCCTAGTTGCCCCTCCTTACAAAAATAATCTTAACAATGTGCTTCTCTCTTTGGCACTCAAAACCCTTCACCTCATGTCCAAGGTCAAACATTTCTCCCTTGTTAACCACCTTACTTAAAACATCCCTTTTACTCTTGACTTTGATTGTTGTTATTGCTGAGAAGATCTAACTACCTCTTAGTGATGTTGATCTAAGTATAAAACTCCTAATATACTTCCTTCTTATCAACAAATTATTTTCCCCCTTACTCAGAAAATACCACCTTGCCTGATTGATCCTTAAAGCCCTATCTCATCTTAGTCTCCCACTAGAGATACGCCTTCCTTGTACACTTCATGGTCATTACCCTTTTTAGCCTTAACCTAAAACCTTCCACAACTTTTGACCTTCAAGCCTCAGACATTGTCGAGATGTAGAACCAAGTTGATTTCTTAAATTTTGCAACATAAATGTGCACCGATATTTACCCTTATTCTAACTTTTGGACTCAACTCCTCTTATAAAACGTATGGTATCTTGTCCCCATAACCTATTCTTAAATATTCCCTCGATCCAAAATGTTGCTTATGAACTCCAACATCTTTTTTGAAAGAATTTGAATGAATCATACTTGTTTTAGGTAAGTTTTGAGGAAGTGGGGTAGTGAAATTGTTAATTAGGAGTTAAAGGTTGTGTTGGTAAGTTGGAATAGGTTAGATAGGTCAATTAGGACTTGTTTGAGTCCTTAAGTGGCTGAAAGTAGTGCCAAAAGAGGTAGAATGGGATTTTGGTCCCTAAGTTTGATGATCTGGAGTAGAAATTGTGTATAAAACACTTTAGATTGATGGTAGGAAGGTTTAGAATCACTTAGTCAAGTTTAATTAGGTGTATAACACAAATTAGGATGGTTAGAAGTTGGGAAAAATAGTTAGAATTGACAATTGGGGTGTGAGTTGCATAATTCTGCAAAATTTCGTGCTGTAGATTATGCAGACTCGCTGAGCGAATAGATTCGCACAACGAGTGGGTATGGCGAGATACTATCTGCTAGGGCATTCACACAACGAATTGGTGCGCTGTGTGAATGGCTTAAGAGGTTTGCTCTTTGCCAGGGTCTTCGCACAACGAGGTGGTGCGTTGTGTGAATGGTTTTGGAGGATTGCTCTCTGTCTGATGATCCGCATAGCGAATCGTTTCGATTAGTGCCTAGTGGTGTTCTGGGGTCACTGCCAATTTTATTCGAATGGTGAAAGGGGGCGCATAACGAGTGTTTTGGGGGTCTGAAGCATTGTCTAGGCTTTTGCATAACGCATCAAGGGCGCTATACGAGTGGTTAAGGTCTGGTACCACTTGAAGTTTATTCGCATAGTGAGGTGGGTCGTTGTGCGAGAAAACTCTGGGTTCGTTATGCGAAAGTGTGCGCTGAGCTAATGGTTCGAGTTCCAGTTACTCTTTTTGTGATTTCCTTGTTTGGTTTCAATGATGTGATGAATGATTTAAATGAGGTATGATTATGTGAAAAGTTATATGAATATAAAGTAATTTGAGTTATGATTCAAAGGGAAATTATGTATGTTTTCAAAGTAAAGTGGTAAGTTTCAATGTGAAATCTCTTAGTGAGATTCAAGTTTTTTTAGAATGAATGCAAGAGCTCAGTCTTAGGGGTTATCCTGAAACTTCAATGGTTTTTCATTCTCAAGTAGAGAGGATTGAACCAAGTCGTGAGGAGTACCGGGAGGTCTTTGTCTTGGGGGCTCCTAGTATGCCTCAAGGCCTGGAACAGACTAACTTCGTGAGTGTGGTAGGGTGAAACCCATTGTCAATGCTTATGCAAAGCAGTAGAGGCCACCACGAGTGCATGACCCGTCATAGCTCGACAATCATTCTAAGTCCGGACAGTCAAGTCTAGGTCATAATATGTTAGGAAGTCTGAACTAGTCTATCTTGCATGAATATTTGTGTGTATGTTGTATGTTATATAAATGTATGAATTCTTTTATATCTAGCTTATCCTTTTTGTTTGTGATTGTGTTTTGTATGTTTGGTGTTCATCCTTTGGAATGATCATCGTGTGAGCAGAGGAAGGTGAGGTGTCTCTAGAGCAAGCTCTGGATGGCAGAGACATAGTTGCTAAGTAGTTTAGTTTAGTTAGTATAGTTTTATGTGTATAGTTTTGGAGTACCTAGATGTATCTGTATAAAGTTTTAAATTCTATAGTTATCTTGGATAATAATAAAGTATAATACTTTATATGATATTTGGATAACCGATCTATTTTGTTATTTATATGTGGCGACTATGATATAGTTTGTAGCTATATTTTGGGATGTTACAAATAATATTTCTATTATTTTATTAATTTACAAATTTTAATTGTTGTTATTATTATAATAGTAGTACTTTTTAATTATTTATTTGTTATTGTTTTTTATTATTATAAATATTATTTTTATTTGATTTTTTTATTAATTTTAATTCTATATATATATATATACATATAATTTATAATTGTAATATATATATATATATATATATATATATATATATATATATATATATATAGAGAGAGAGAGAGAGAGAGAGAGAGAGATATTTTAAAATAATAACCAAATGTTTATATAATTATAGTATAACAATAATAATATTTTTATTAATTAATTAAATGTTATTATCCATTGTCATTATAATTATTAATTGTAATTAATTAATTGATAATTTATGATCCTATGATTGTAATATATCAATATATATAGAACCATAATTTATTAATTAATTAAATGTTATTATCATTATTATTATAATTTATGGTCCTATGATTGATAATTTATGGTCCTATGGGTGATAATTTGAGATAAATAACTTTCAAAATTATTAATATCAATATTTTGTGTACATTTCCTTAAAAAAAACAATTTTCAAATATAGCGTTTTTAAGTGTGACTGTTAATTCTGTGATACAAGAATTCTCGATCCGTCAAGTATAAATAACATTTTTATAACCATAGGTGTTTTAACAGCTAAACAACAGTCCTTTTGATTTTTCTAAGAGATAAAAAGGAACTTTTAGAACTCCTTTTGCCATGTCCACATGTATAAGAAGAACAAATTATTAATGTTGTAAGCTAATTCTCAATCAGAAGTACAAGCAAATCAGAATAATGAGAAGTCTATGGTGCAGCTTTATAACTGTTACACTCGATACTGTAATTGCTAAAATGGTTGTATTTGTTGTACATTAGATTTACTTTAGGCAACTTCATTTGCATTAATAGAAATTATTCCAGACGGTAATTGCGTCTCACAACACTTGTTTTCTGCTTCTTTTGTTCTTTCACATAGCACCAGGAAGATCAATCAAAACTTAATAGCCTTAGCCAATGTACAGTTTTCTGTTACTGTCTTGCAGCAGTGACACTCAAAAGTTTCTTATAGGCCACTTGAGCGATTGGCATACTCCTGAACTAAAGCAACAAAGAGTGATGGCCTTTGGACCAAGTTGGCTGGTGAGTCGAATTCTTTGGCCCTCCCTGTTAATGCAAAAATGAAAAGAACTTAGCTTACAAATAGTGTAATCTATGAGATGTAACAGAGTAAGAAGAAAGAGAAGAATATGTTTCATGCCTGCGTCCACAACTAGAATTCTATCGCAGTCCATTACTGTTGGTATTCTATGAGCAATGCTGATGATGGTACGTGCTGCAAAGTCCTCTCGGATGATCTTTTGTATCACAGCATCGGTTTGAGAATCAACAGAAGCTGTTGCCTCATCCATAAACAACAACCTACTTTGCTTAAGCATAACCCTTCCCAAACATAGCAACTGTCTCTGCCCCACACTCCAGTTATCTCCATTATCAACCACTGTAATGTCAATTACCATTTCCATTAGTAAGGCCAAAAATTAATCAAAGTATCGTAAGAATGTTTCAAACCTAAAGAGTCAAGCTTCTCTGGCTTGGAAGCCACTGCTTCTTTTAGCTGACAGCGTTCCAAACTCTACAACAGTAAACAAGAAATGATGAGGCTAATGGCACAAAAATGAAAGTAAATGGGTCTGAAGGAATTTATTTACCTTCCATATCTCTTCGTCTGTATATTGTCCAGTTGGATCAATGTTGCTTCGAACTGTTCCTTCAAAAAGGACAGGCTCTTGAGGGATGATACCAAACCGTGATCTAAGATCGTGAAGTCCCAAGGTAGATATGTCAATGCCGTCAATTATTATTTTTCCTCCTGTTGGTTCCACCAGCCTGAAGAAAACTTGAATCAAAGTTGATTTTCCACTTCCTGTTCGACCAACAACACCAACTTTTTCTCCTCCATTGATGCTTAAGGTGATGCCTTTAAGAACCAAAGGGGTGTTTGGACGATATCTAACCTGTTTGTCACAATTTTAAGTGATTTACCTTAAGAAAATAATATTTTGCTCAAAGCTTGTTACAACAACAATAACTCAAGTCTTTCAAATGTTTTAATAATAATCATTTAATAAAGTAATATACTAAATAAAAATATTACATACCATTTATTACTACAACATAAAATAGTTATCTTATTCGTTAACCAGTCATAAGATTTTAGAATTTCTGTCATTTAACATCAGCACCTGCAAACTTAATAAAACTCTGCCTTCGTGCTTTACAACAGTCGCAATCATAAGATTTTAAATTGAAAAACTCTTGTAAAGTAGGATATAGTGAAATTTTACTGCATAATTAATTTTACCACAAGAAATGATCATAATCAATTTGGTTTTTTCTGGATACCTGCAAATCTTTGATATCAACATTGCCTTGACCGGGCCAATTTGCAGGAGGCACACGATCCTTGTTTCTCCATGTTGCTTCGGATGGAATATTTGTGAACTGTTTGATCCTCTCAACAGATACCAATTTGTTTTCAATGAAACAGCTCATGTATATGGCCCAGAACATCACGGCGTTTAATGATAACCCATATGAGAGCGACAAGCCAACATTCTCTGCATCAACAACCACAACAAACGAATCACTTGTTTATCATATTAAATTTTAACTGCAGGATAAAAACCATTTCATTGCTTTTCAACACATTCTGTTAGGTTTTTCAATGGGGAGTGCAGACCACTGTCTTGACACCAATTAGTCATCAACAAACTCAAAAGATCAGGACACTACTGCAAAATCTTAAGAAAATAAGTTTTTGGGTAATTCTATTGATCATCCTACTCATTTCGTAAGACTTCCAGCGGATCTTGAATTCTTAACATTCTAGTCCAACATGTAGTGTACACGTCGCACACTTGAATATTTTCCACATGTATTATAGTTGAATAATAATTCAAAGAAGCACCATCTTGAAATCATCTTCTTGTCTCTATTTTGTCTTATCTATTCGACATTTTGCACAAATAGAGTATCCTGCTAGAGACGTGCTCGAAGGGTATGTTGTGATTGTTGAGTGATGTGATTGAATAATTGGAACATAGAACACAAGTTTAGCAAGGAATGGAACTAGGATAGGGTGACGGCCAGATTCTAGCCTTTGTAAAAAAGTCAGAACTTTTTAAAAAGTTAGAACTTTAGGGGTTTTCATCATATAATTTTGTTTGATGTGTTTCTGTCCTATGCGGACAGTGATGTCGTTATTTTCCTTATTTTACTTGTAACCAATCCACTACACCACTTCCAAGTAAAAGAAAAGCAGTAACACTTTCATCTACTACAACTATCAGTGTCTAGCCTCTGTTAGAATTACATATGAACCTGGTCCACTATGAGTTTTGGCATAAAACTTTGTATCAGAATTTTGTGTGGAACAAATAGTTGTTCAAAGAACTCTCAGTGATGATGACATTGACAGAAACAAAACCACCATCTGATCTGCTGAGGACCACTTTAAACCAGATGTATGTAATGTCAAGGATCATTGACAGATTAAGAGAAACATTTTACAAATCAATTTATAGTGAGTTTGTTTACCTGGCTTTATGATATTGCTGGGTAACATGATCATGAACATGGCGGAGAAGCAAAAAACTATGCTTCCAAGCAATTCTAAGCGGAAACCCAACCATGCATTGGAACTGAAGTTGTGGAAATCCATTCGCAAATTAGAATTCACCCGCTTAGTATTTTCTACGCAGAACTGCTTCTGCTTTCTGAATGCCCGGATTGTCATGACCCCCGAAATGCTTTCAGAAAAATGGTGAATGACAGGTGCTTTTGTAATTGAATCCAGACGAGTTAACTCACGAGAGGAAGCAAGAAAATAACCCTGCAAAGCCAAAAATGGAAAAATCAAACAACACGAATTGTTAGCATGTGTAGCATAGCATGAGATATGTTTAGCTGTGAGCAATTCCTGTGAGTTTGCCATGGCTATTCAATTACTGCAATAGTTGAATAGAGAAATCATTAATAGTAAGCACGTTTACTTTTGTTTCCAGCCAAAAAGTTTAGAATACAGACATTGATTGATAATCTAACACGGAGAAATCAATTAAATCCATGTGATGCATTCATTCTTGAAATAGTAAAATGATAGCAATGCATTGTACTAACAGAAACACCGTACACATACCCGGTACCAAATGTTTAACCAAGCAAGAGGAACTAACAAGAAAGCTGTCGGCCAAGAATTTTGACATGTGATTATGAAGATGCTGATCACTGTAATGTACATGGCTATCACAAAATTGAGGAACAAGGGGATAAAGACATCAACATTGGTCTGATCAGTGGATGCCTGTCAAAGTTTAAGAAAATCATTATATATGAAGGTGACCGTAATGTAGAAGAATACATCTGTTTGGACAAGTTTCTCCAAAAAGAAAATATATGAGAGAACAAAATAACATTAACTTCTTTAAATTAAAATTAGCTTATTAACATTGTTTGGAAAAGTTATATGATAAAGCTTCTGCAAATTATTTTATGCATAAACGTTAATTCTTACTTCTTTTTTCTGCAGTTTGTCCATGTAACATTTAAAATTGTATACTTGAGCCTTGGAATTCTTACCCTGCTTAGAATTCTCCCGGATGGAGTGGTGTCAAAGAAAGACATAGGGGCATGCAAGATGCTGTGGAGAATTTGAGTGAAGAAAATCTGTGCTGTCTTTAACCCGAGGACCATAACAGCGTAGGATCTTAACACAATCAAAATAATTGAAACTACAGCAATAATTCCGTAGATAGAAATAAACACAGAAGGATTGAAGAACTGTGCACGCTCTTCGGATGTTTCATAAGCCAGCCAATAATCACTCACCATCATTGATGCTTGCCACAACACAGAAAGAAGGATTACTCCTCCAATGCCCCACCACCCAAAAGCCTCAGTGCAGTAGAGTTTATAGATACGAAAGCTAACTTTCCCAGTTTCTCTTTCCTCTTCTTTGATGAGTTTAGAACCTTCATTGTCAGACTTGGGCTGGTCAAGAGAATTTCTTTCACCATTGGCTTCTCTGTTATTAGAACCTGCCTTTGGTGATTTTATTGGCTGATTCAGATTTTCCCCAGGCACAACCGCACCTTGCTCCACTAGTTCCATAGATGTCTCATGTGCTGCAACAAGAACACTAAAATCCATTCCAGAAGCAAGTAGATCATCATACTTCCCTGATTGTACTATCGCTCCATCCCTCATCACCTTTTGACCAAGCAAACATGTGTATTAGAAATTTAAAATCTTTTGCCAAGTTAAATTGGAGATTGAATGGTACAAGAAATTGATTATGATAAAGCCTTACCACTATGAGATCCACATTATGTAGGAAGTCTACTTGGTGTGTTACAAGAATAATGGTCTTTCCTTTAAGAGATCCCCTCACACATTCCTGCAAAATTACTCTAATTTAAAACATGGCTATACTATAAAAACATATATAATACTGTAAATATGGCCTCATTTTTAGTATACTGTCTCAAACATTTGGATAGGTGCTAATTTCAACCCACCAAAAGTCAATAAATAAACTGAATTCCACATAATTTTTTTCATTACAAGGATTCACAAAATTGACATGTAATAAGAAAAATGAATTAGTCTAGCTTATAGAATGCTCAGAGTAGGAAACAGAGAAAGATATTAGATTAATCACCTTGAATATTTCAGTGCCAGTATGTGCATCTACAGCACTGAAAACATCATCAAGAAGATATATATCAGAATCTTGATATACAGCCCTGGCAAGCTGTATGCGCTGTTTCTGACCCCCACTTAGGTTGATGCCACGCTCTCCAATCTCTGTCTGATCACCATGCTCCATCATTTCCAAGTCTTTCTCCAAGCTACAAACTCTGACTACTTCATTGTACTTCTGCCTGTTCATTGGTAAGCCAAAGAGAATGTTTTCCTCAATGGTCCCGTTTTGAATCCAAGATGTTTGAGCAACATAAGCAGTACTCCCACAAACTTGAATCTGCCACCAAAACATACAGTCAGAAACCAACATTACAGCACAAATTACTGACTGCATGGTACAGAAAACAAAGTCCTCATTTCTAAACAAAAAATAATTACATACCTTCCCAGAATTTTTGTGCATCTCACCAAGAATTGAAGCAAGGAGTGAAGATTTCCCCGACCCCACAGTCCCAACAATTGCTGTAAGCTCCCCCTTATTAATCTCCAAATTAATGTTTTTCAAGTCTTGCAGCTGACCATCATCATCCCAGCTAAAGGTTCCATCTCTGACCTGCACAGCAATGCGTCCACTACACCCTTCCTCTCTCTCAACCAAATCATCCGACAATTCCCTGCTAGACATGTACCTATCTAACCTCCCAAGTGATACCAGCGCTTGTGAAAGAGATATCATACTCTGAGGAAAGGTCCTAATAGGTTCCTGCAGGATCTTAAACACAGTTGTGGTGGTGAAAACCGTGCCTGCATCAAGTCGAACTCCAAGCAAAAGCGCGGTACCAAACGTCAGAGTTGATATCAACAATGGGGTGCTCCACAATACAATAATAACGCCACAGATTGATTGCATAAACTTGGAGAGCCACTCAAACTCAGACTTTCGGAAACCCAAAATTCTCCCATTGAAATGTTCTTCCCATGCTTGGAACTTGATGACTCGCATGTAATTAAGCAACTCATTCACTGCCTTCATCCTTGAGTCACGGCACATCATGGCATTAAACTGGAAACGCTTGTTTCTTCTATTAGCCACCACAGCAAATGCAATGACACCAAGAAGTCCAATTGTAGCCGTAATCACCGACGCTCCCAGACAATTGTAGAGCAAAAACAAACCAATGCCAACTTGAAATGGCATCATCCACACAGCGTGTAACTGGAGCATCATATCAGAGAGTTGTTGGGTATCAACAGCCATGTAATTGACAATTGGCCCAACACCATGATCTTGCCTCGCGGAACCCGTTAGCCTGAGCCCCTTCTTGTACAAAGAAGTGATGAGAGTGCATCTGATAAGCATCCCAAGCTTCTGAGAGTTGAAGTTGAAATGGTGAGTTGTCCAAACTTCTACAAATTTGGCACACAGGAGAACCAACACGAGGTAGTACCCTTCATACACAGAGCTACCTTTTCCTGCTGTAAAATCAACAAAACTTTGAATGAGAACTGGCCCTACGAACATCACAGATAGCCTAATAACAGCAAGAAATGCTGTCAAGGCTATATCCCTCCAGAAACACCGAAGCAACGTTGTTCGAACCGGGTGCTCCGACCTCTCATCTGATTTAGGCCACTTTGATTCAAAGATAACGGACATCCTCTCAGCTCTATGCTGAGCTGAAAGGTATGGAATTTCATCAATCTTCAAAGGTGACTTGTACCCTTTGTTCAACAACGGGTTTATCCAAATCCAAAAGGCCTTGGATATTGCAGAAGCTGAAGCAAAGCCAGTAACGTTGGATTTCTCATGTAATTTTGTTTCCTCGTCAATAAGGGGTTCTGTTTCTTCGCCGGACACAATCCCGGTGAACCCTTTAAACGCAACACAGAGCAGAAAAAGTGACAAGGGTAAAGAAATGAAAGAAACCGTATCATCAACCATGAAGCTGAAGTGTTTCCCATCTTCCACTCCCACAGAGACCAAACGTATGATCCCAGAAGCAGTGAACAGAGAAACCACAATGAAATTGGCAATCCAGTATATTCTGAGAGACAAAGGGTGAGCAACAGCTTCAAATCTTTTCTCATGGACAATCAAGACTAAAAGGACTAGCTGTGTTATGGCCTGAAGTAACCAAAACAACCCATCAGTTTGCTTCCAGGGCACGTCGGTGGAACTGACAAACACTAGAATGCAAGCCACCGCGTACAATATTGTCAAAAGAGTGGTTGCAGTTAGAGTTAGCTTAAACCATGCCGTTGTCCTGACAGAAACTCTGTTGTTTCTGATAAGTGGTTTATCAAGGTGTGAGTTAGCGTTGCCATTGGAAGTGAGCCTAGAATAGAGCTTTACAAGCGCAAACACAAAGAGGGTCAACAGAAGCAGAACGTCAACACCAGAAAAAAGAGCTCTCTGTGGGCATGGAGAGAGGAAAATGAATCTCAGCCAGTGAGGCAGATTTGGAGTTGCATTCAATGAACACGAGAGGGACGTGAGCCACGTTGAAGCTGCAAACGACATGCTTGTTTGCAGACACCCCAACAAGAAACTCCTTCACTCGTATTACAAGCTTACAACTTTATAACTCAATTTCCATCCACTTCTTTCCCTCCACTCCCTGAAACAAGAAAGCACGCTGTTGGACAAAATTTAAAGGAGCAGAAAAACTGTGCTGCTCTTATGAGTCTGTATTTGACAGGTTGGAAACTAATAGTACACCACAGAAAGTAAGGTAAAAAGGCTTTGGAAGTAAAACAAAAACTCCAAAATACAACTAAACAACGCTTACCTTTACGAGTTTTAACCACCTCTCAATCCAGAAAAGAGATAGAAAAACCCAAGGTAAGTTGCTCTGGACTAGGGACTATTGAGCTGTTCGATGAAACAGATGCGCCTACGTTTATACTACGGATTCGTGTGCAAGACTGAAAACAAAACGAGTTTCACAACCTCCCTTATCGGTTTTCGCTACAGTAAACAAATTTCAATTTCTTGTAATCTTCTCTACTGTGTGTTATCCGCAATAAAATAATTTTTTTATGGAAAGATTTTTACTTTTTCACAAAATCAAACAGATGGTAGAGTTTAAATTATGAACCATAGAACCCTCCCCACCATGTAGCCCACGTGCTTGTGGATATTGAATTTCTTCAATGCCAACTTTCCTCACCAACTTCAAAAAAAAAGAAAAAGAAAGAAAACTATTAAAGCTTGGTCAACAAGAAAAGAATGACGATCGTTTTGAGGAAACAGCGTGCAAGCTTCCCAGATGTTTACAAGTCAAGTCCAAGAAGATGGTTTGAAAAGTCAAGAAGCAACTAAAGAGAATTGGCCTTTAACGAATGAGCAATGGAATAATCAGAGCAAGACTAAACAGCAACATGTAATAGTAGAGAATAGCTCCTCATTCATTCGAATCACAAGTTGAATGTAATATTCTACTCAGCAGATTTTATACCTATCTACAGAATAACCTCTACTTGCACCCGTAAAAAAATCATCAAATAAAAGCAATAGTCCTGCTTACATGGATCTCTCTTTTGACATAGAAGTTTTGATTAAATAAAAATGAAGAATGCTACAAAAATTCTTTCCACATTACTTAAAATATTATTATTTTCTTGATAAATTCCAATGTTATATAGAAAAATCAAGAACAAAACATGTGATGCCCAATAGAAGAATACGGTGCCTTGACGTGCGCAGAGAAAGATTTGGAATGGCCGTTTGGGAATATAAAAGACAAAAGCTTGGTCCAAAATCTACCGGCTCTGGGCAAAATGTCTTCTAATTGAACTATAATTACTGCAAAACATACTTGCAGTAGTAAGCGTTTCAATAAAAAAATTAATCTGTTGAAGGGTATTAGACTGGTTGTTTATCATTGTTTCGATAATTGAGTAGAGTATCTGTTGGATGTGACGATTGAATCCTCTTAACCCAACACATTCAGATGAAGATGATTTTTTTAATGATTTCATTAAACTCAATTTAAACTAATTTCCTACTTACGTGATGAGTGTTGAACAAGTTTCGAATGCAAACATCCAACCTAATTCAGATTTCTTTTAACAAGGTTAGGTGATGATTTTGTCCTAATCTAGCCCGTGTATGGCCTTAATCATCATGTTAATTTGTTTCGAGAATCATTGACCATTATTGCACTTTATTTGAATTGATTGATATTGAGAGAGAGAGAGCTGAAAAGTATATATAAGATAAGAAATATAAATAATTGATAATTAAAATTATTTAAATTATATGAAAAAAAATAAAAATGAATGAAAAGTGTGAAGATCTAGAAAATGATATTTTAGAATTGGTAGTAATTTAAAAGTATTGAAATTCAATTATTTTAATATTAAATGATTTTAATATAACCAGTTTCGTTATAAACTGAATTTCATTATTTTAAAACATATTATCGTTTTAAAAACTATTTTTCTAGAGTTTTCTGACTTCTCTATAAGGGTTCTTCTTCCATATTCATCTGATTGAAGAATCGATACCGTAGGATTAATTTTTGCGGCGAGCTCTTCCATCTAGACTAATCAGTTTCTCTGTTTGAGTAAGTTGAGTTTTCAACCTTTTTTTTAGTCTTTTCTTGTATATGATGCATATGGCCTTGCTTAGCTTGCATGTGCCTTTTGAGTCTTCAATTTGAGTCTCCACAGTGGTTCTAATAGTGTACCTTGATTGCATTTTTGTTGTTCGTAGAGCAGATAAAGCCTCCTGAGTTTTTGGAGTTGTTTTAGGATCCTTAGAGTTGTTTGGTCATCTGTCAGGTAAGTGAAGCTAGTTACTTTGATTTTAACTAATAGGCAAGTTTTAATTGATGTTTGTATTATTGTATGACAGTTAATTTGAGTAATTGGGTTGTTTAATGAATTTTGACTTGTTGAGTTGAATTGTAAGTGTTGGAGTTGCTATTTGAATTACATGTGTTTTAATCTTTACAATGATTGAAAGATTTAACTTTTGTTTGCATTAAATTGTATCGTTGAATTGTATATGAGTTGAAAATTAATGGTTTGGTTAGTTCAAGTTGTTGTTGAACTTTGGTTTGATAATAGGTTAGAGTAATGGCTGGTTTTTTGTCTAAAAGTGGGGTTTTGACAGATGAAATTCTAAATGGATTGTTCTCTGAGTAAGTTTAATATTTGGAGTTTGTAATTGTGTCAATTAGGACTTGGTTAACCACTTAGTTTGCTAAAATTTGGTTTGTATATTGTGAAATTTGTTGTTATGCTTTTGGGTAGTTGGTTTGATCTAATGGACCGAGTTCTTGGCCAATTGAGCAAATTGGTATTCAATCTGAAGTATAAATATGTTTTCAAATTAATTATAGTGTCAAGAATACCAATTTGGTCATTTGGATAGGTTTTGAGTGCACTTGTATGCTTGACAGACAAAATTCATAAAAGAGGTATCTTGATATTTTGTTAATCATTCAACTCATGTAGAGATGAAAGAGGTGGAGGAGAGAAAATGTTTATGTCTTTGCAGAGTATAAATACTACTATGAGTGCACACCTTTAATGAAGTTTATGTCAAAGCATGTATCTGGATAATTGAGTCCAAAGTCAAATGATTATATGTTTATATGAGTTATAGAATGTTTTAAATGTTAAACTAATATATGTTGTGCTAAATTGTATGAAGTTTTCCTTTGAACACAAGCTCACCATGTTGTTTATTTTGTTGTCTTTGGTGTGTTATTGTTTCTTTTGTGATAATCACTTTATTGATGTGAGCATATGAGGGTTAAGTGTTGAAGCATCTTCTATGAAGGACGATAGTGATGCATATATAAAGTCTTTTTGGTTGTTTAATGATTATGTTTAATTCTTTTAGATATATTTATTATTACAATTATTTTCTTTTGAATAACTATTAATATTATATCTATAAACTATGAATTTTTTTTTGTTTATCAATTTTATAATTTTATTTCTATAAGTGATAAGCTGCTAAAAATTGGAATGTTTCTTAAAATTTTAATATCAATAGAAAGTTTCGTGTTGAAGAAGAAATGAATAATATGTAAAATAAAAATACTTATAAATTTATTACTTTTAGATTTTAAATCAAAAGTGATGTGATAACTTTTTATATATATTTATTTAAATTTCATTCGTATAGAATAATTGAATGTGTTTTCATTTTAGTTAAAATGAAAATTTTGTCCACTTATTTAAATTTGGGATCCCATTAATTAGTTTTTTTTTTCAATTAATGTTGGTGAGATTTCTTCAAAGTAAAAATAAATATATTTATTTTCATTAAATGTTGTTAAGAATGTCTTTTTTAATGTAGGTTAGTATTATTTTTTAACCTAAATAGGTCATGGTTTTATTTTTCAATACTAATATTAATTTTCAACTAATATTAAATGTAATTTTTTAAATGAAAATAAATAGTATGTAAATGTTTATTTAGTTTATCTTGACTATTAATAAGGAATGGTGTGATGTTAAAGTGGTAGTTGTTATTTTTTAGTTGGCCTATTTTTGAATTATTTTTTTTCTTTAATATTAATTAGAATTTCCTCAAAAAATTTCTCAAGTAGAACTATTAATATCAGTTTTTTTTATGACATCTTTAATAGTTATTTATTCGATGTTCATAGGAATTATTTTCCCCACATCATTAATATTGGCTAGAATTTATTAATTTTTTAAGAATGTTAATTAAACTATTTTAACCAACATAAACCAGAATGTTGTACCCAATTATGGTAAAAATATTTTAGTTTATACCACTTAACCAAAATTTCTTATAAAAAATATTAGTGGATACTAAACTGATTGATTCCATCTTCATGATCGATTGGTGAGTGTTCTAAGTGTTGTAAGTCAGTGTTTAAAACTTAAAATGTATTAACATATATTATCAATCAACTAATTACATTGAAGTATGATTGGGTTATAATTAGTTTAATAATAAATAAAAATGATGACAAAAACTATAAATAAAATAAAATATGTTGATAAAATAGTCATGTTACATTGGTTGACAGTATTTGATACTTTTAGAGTCAGCAAGAACATTATTAATTTGATCGGTTAGAGTGTCTTTTCCAAAAACAACCTGAATGGTTTGAATGATCAAAACTTTAAAGAATTGCCTGAATAAAAATCTTTACTTGTTGAAGTGATTATGGTGCTTCACCAATTCCATAAAAAACAGATATATTTAATATTACCCCCAAACAAAATAAGTAATTAAATAATAAGTGAATTGTGACGTCCGGACACTCAGAGGACAGGGAGTACAGTTGAAGCATAACTTAAAAGGAATTGATTTGGTTACTCATATTATCAAAATGCATTTTTTTTTGTAGTCTAATTCATAAGAACTTCATGGTTAAGCATGCTTAACCTTAAATAATTTTGAGATGGATGACATTCTGGAAAATTTTCTCGAAAAGCGTATGAGTGATGACAAAACACTCAAAATAGTTAAAATTTTACATAGTCTAAAAATAAAAATTTGTGGTTATTTTTCTGTTTGTATATCAGTCAGGATAATGGTTGATCTCCATTGGCAATGCAGGACCATCAAAATACTGTAGCTTTATGGCCACATAATTATTTCGATAAGATTTTCATTCCGTCTAAATCATTTACGTCGATGTTGTGGGATACACTTTCCATTTTCTTTTCTTTTTTCTTTTTATATATACAATTCATTTAACTGTATAATTTTTATAATTTTAGTTACTACCACAATTCAATATTTAGTTTTTATGTAAAAAGAAAAAACTTTAACTTTTAATTCCTATAATGAAAAATTCTTTAAGAATAATTCTCTATTTTTAGTTATAATTTATAGCTTAACATTTTTTCCTAATATATGTATAGATGGCATTTTATTTGAATATGTTTCTGCATATAAGTCAATAATATAAGCTTACATGATTATGTGGTGTATAAGTCAAAGAATCACATTTCTCATTTGTGGGGTCATATGTTTCTTCTAGATGTGGTGCGTCACATTAAAATAGGACTTAAATTTATGTATTGAAAAGTTTTAAACCAAAATATCATCTTTATTTCTCATATTTCCTTTTTAATTTAGACAATTTCGCACGATTTAATCGTTCGATTTTCTATGAGCATATTTCAATGGATGGAAAAGTCTTAAACTTATGATTCCTCTAATAAATATACTAAATCAATAAATTAAGATTTTCTTTTATTAAAATATATTAAGAGGACATAAAAGTAAGACATCGAATATTAAATAAGACCATAGATTTTAAAAATAAAAAAATATTTTTTATATTAAAATTATAATTCTGCCAATAATTAATAAAATATTAATAAAACTATAAGTCTTAAAAATTTAAAAATAATATAACATAATAAGACTCACAAAAATAGTTATTATTTTTCAATTATGGTAATAATTGAGATTATATCTGACACTTAAAAATGATTAGTATATGATACTACACATTACTTATTTTCTCTTATTATTTGTTCTCACTTGGTATGAATTTAATTTCTTATTTCTCGCATTGTCAAAAATATATTCAATACCTTACCATATTTTCCAGCAATAAAAAACAAATAAATACCTACCATATCAATTAGGGTGGCCATTAAATCTTAAGATTTACTGTACTTTCTTTTTTCAATTTTAAAAATTGCTAAAAATTAAGTATTTGCGGAAACAGTGAAGTCATTGAAATTTTAATTATATACCTAATTATTTTAGCAATTTATAATATTAATTAAATGTTTACTAATTATAACTTTACTTGATGATAACCAATGTAGAAGGACATTTTTATTATTGAAAAGTATTTATTGGGCTGAATTTCATGATGATGTGAGAAAATTGTGTTTGACTTTTGATGACGACTTATAGAAAAGTGAGATCATAAAATTGTTTTATTAAGCGTCAAATGTTTTCATTGAAACCTTAAACACAATTATTCGAGTGGGGTTGAGTTTTTTTTTTTTTTTTTTTATGTATTCTTGAAAGTTGAAAGAGAAGAAGAGATTCATATATAAAAAGTTATCTGATGTTTAAATTAGTAAAAGAGTTTAAATTTATGAAAATAGAGTAAAGAGTATGAGATTTGAATATTATTTAGGAAATATTAACTATATTAATGAGATTAATATGAATCATTGATTTATAATGTTGTATAATAAATAATAACAATAATATTAAATTGGTGAAAATAATTATGATTTTCATAAATTTATAAATATTCTTTCAATAAATATATTTTAGATTGTTCTAAGATAATAAAAAATAATGAATTTTATTGAACTATAGCTTTTAATATATTTATTAGATCGAAGATATACAAATTTGCATAATTGAAAATTGCCAAAAGCAGAAGTTATTAATTTTCTCCAATTCCTTGCACTCGAATTTGTAAGATTTTGCAGCGAGTTAAACACTTCATGTGATCATCCTTTATTTTCATTTATGTTCACGTGTATTAGAATTCGCATCTTAGAAACAATTTAACCGTTTTTTTTATAGTAAAGTTTATTAAACATTCGAATCTGGTATTAATAATTATTTTATTATTTTAAAATTAACAATATCGATATATTAAATTTAGCTGTGTTACATATTAACATGCTTATCAATAGCATATTATGTGGATTACATGTAAGTATTCTTATTCAAAAGTAATAAAGTTAATTTTAAAACACAATTTGCATATTTATTGAATATTGAATATAAAAAAAGCATCACAAAACTTTAAGTACACCAAAGCTTATTTAATCTTTTCCAATAAAATCATATTGAAAACATAAAACAGCAAAAAATATCAAGAAATAAAAAATGGAATGATGTCTCGTATTGTTAGTTATTATTTTTTTGAAGAAAATAAAAATAGTATAGACTAAATTATATTCATTATCTGATATATACACTACTCCACCTTCCAAACTGAATGGAAGATCATGCCCTAAATTTATCGTACACATTGTTGTACCTATGCATATATTTATGTTGAATCAAAAAATGCCGACATATCATAAAAATAGATACAAATAAATTTAATGGTCTCGTACAATGTTTCACATCTTTCTGTCAAGAGTAGTTGGTAAGTAGCATAATTCTGCACCCTCCTTCAATAGTGTTAAATGAGACTTGATAAGTTACTTCAAATATTTGTATTCAATAAAACATGCTCTTTTTTAAAATGAATTACATTTTTACCGCTTTAAATATATATATATATATATATATATATATATATATATATATATATATATATATATATATATATATATATATATATATATATATATGGGTTTGTTAACTTGTGTACACATGTTTTTCAGTTGGTACATTTTAGCAATGTATATCGAGTTTTAGTAGACAAAAATACCATATCATGAATTCTAAGTTTTAATGTTAAAGGTATTTTAATAATTTTCATTTTCAAAACAAAAAAAGAAATCCCCAAACCCTTGTCTCACTTCCCTCATTCCTCTCAATCCCTTTCTCTTTCATCTCTCTCAGTCCAACATTTTCTCTGTCATCGCTATTGTAGCCCCAACTTAAAAAATCAGAAACACTTGTTGTTAAACAATTTCTTACAAAAAAAATGATTTTATAATGAATTTTCATTTCATAATCTTTGTCTTATCTAATTTTATCTAATTTTCACAAGCATAATGACATCCGAAGGAATTGGTAATTGGCCTAGAAAAAATTAGAGACACTCGTTGTTAAACAATTTCTTACAAAAAATGATTTTATAATGAGTTTTCATTTTATAATTTTTGTCTTATCTAATTTTATCTAATTTTCACAAGCATAATGACATTTAAAGGAATTGATAATTGGTCTCGAAGTTTTTTTAGAGATGATGATTCAACATCGGATGATGATGAAATTAGAGAGGTTAGTGAAAATGATGAAATTGAAGAGATCTTAAACCTTTTCCTGAAGCTAATGACTCAACTCTTTACAAAAGCAAATTGTTTAACAACGAGTGTTTTTCAGTTGAAACTAATGTAGGGATGACAGAAAAAATGTTGGAGTTGAGAGAGATGAAAGAGAAAAAATTGAGAAGAATGAGGGAGGTGAACAAATGTTTGAGGGTTTCTTTTTTCTTTTTTTAGTTTTGAGAATGAAAATTATTAAAATACCCTTAACCTTAAAACTTAAAATCTATGATATATTAGGATATTTTTGTCCACTAAAATCCGGTACACATTGTTAAAATGTATCAACTTAAAAAGAGGCATACGCAAGTTACCAAACCCTATATATATATATATATATATATATATATATATATAACATAAATATATATATATATATATATATGTATGTATTTGTTTTAAAAAATAATTATATTTTAATTTTTTTAAAATAGAATTATCAATGGTCTTATTCAATTTAAACCGAATAGCATTTTATTATAACAGAGAATATCATGCTGTAGAAAGCTTACTTTCACATCACATGCACTAATTGTATACTAACCTTCAATTAAGGAAAACATTTAGAAAAACGTTCTGGTAAAAGCACACGGAACGAAAATATGATGCACAATTATTTTCGAAACTGCAAAAGGCACATGTTTAGTTTAGAATTCAGATAAGTGTAAACCTTATATAGATATAAGAAAATTGAATATTATATAAAGAAAAAAATCTATAAATATATTGTTTTTGGATTGAGATTGTGTTAATCTTTTACATAAATTGGATTGAAATAAATTGTGTTTATCTCATCCATCACATGTGTCGTGATTAAGAAAATTTTCTACAAAAAGAAACTGTCTTGTTGGAAGTCTATTCTCCTCACAAGACAAGCTACCTTTGGTTAGACATGGAAGTTTTATACACGAACAAAAATACCTTTAGTTTGTGTTGGTGCTGCGTCATTAAAAAAATTTCCCATATGTAGAAGATACTACATATTTTCGTGATGGTTTTTGCTTCCATAGCTAAAATCTCGTAACCTTTCTCTTCTTTACAGTTTCTAAAGTAGTGAAAAGAAGATATAAATGGCCTCTCCCACTCAAACCATTGCCTATCCCAGGTAAAATTTCCTCTTCCATAATTCTTTCTCCCAACAACCTAAATCACTATAAAATCATATGATGGAGAGTTTTAGAATTAATAAAAAATCTATGGGACAAAGTAACCAGATTTTTCTCACCTAACCATCCGGCAAAATAGGAATACTTCCCCTATTTCTCAATTTCCACCGAACTAGTTTTTCATACCTAATCTTCCACAATCAAGACATAAACTTCTATGTCACATTTAATTATTTGATGTTGCTTATATTTATCTTTACTTAAGTGGGTGTTCTAATTTCTTACTATTTTAGTATTTATTTTATTATTGGATATTATTTCTAACTATCTTTAGTGGTAAGATATTTAAAATTTCATATTATTTAATTATTTGATATTGTTGTTATTTCATGTTATGTAATTATAATTATAACCTCAATAGAGTTGTGTAGAGATTATAATGGAATTATTGTTAGTAATTGATGAGGGAGAAAGTATGAATGGTTAGACGATGAGGTAGTATTTCTACATCAAAATTGATTGGATTCATGTTATAAGAGTGCAAAAAAAAAAATATGAAAACAAAAATGAGAAGGAGAGATGAAAAACAAAATCTCATCAACAATGTATAAAGATTTTGCCAGTCATATTAATAGAAAAGTAAAGCTCACCTGTTCAATAACATATCTAATATATTCTTACTTTATTACTTATTTTATAAATAGTGAATAATTTTTTTGCTAAACATCGCAATTCTATTGTAGCTGTAGTAATAGGAAAAGAGTCTAAGAATTTTAAAGAAGTCCTAAAGAATTTCAGTTACCATGTTGCAATGCTAATGAGATACGAGTCTGGAAAGAGAATGAGACATGTATTCTGTATAAAATATCGTCTAGAAATAAATGTATATACAAAATAAAATATCACTTATATGGGAGCATAGAAAGCTTGAAAGTGATACTTATTATATTCAGACATCATTAGAGGGGGGAAGAGACATTATGATGAATCATTTTCCCCAGTAGCAAAAATGATGAGAATGTTTACTATCTTGCCAATGATTGCAAGAGTCTCATTCACCAGTAAGATTTTAAAACCATTGGCCCATATTTATTTTGCAAGTTGAAAAATTTGTTCAATGACTTAAAGCAAGGTCCTCATTGTTGGTTTGCTAAGTTGGTTATTGCCTTGAAAAGTTACGATTTTGTCTAATCTTATATAGATTACTCATTATTTATATTGTATAGGCGAAATATGCATCTCTATTTGTTAGCTATATAGATGACTTAATTCTTGCAAGGAGTAATATTTTGGCATGAAAATTTCTAAAGCTTACCTAGGTAGCTTTATATGAAGTTATGAAGTTGGGAGTCTTAAAACAATTTTTTGGATTTATAGGTATCCCATAATCTCAGGAGAATTTATTTTTGTCAGTGAAAATATGTGTTGAAAATTATTAAAAACACAAGTTTACTAAGTGTCAATTCCTGCAAATATGTGAATGGAACAACGCCATAAGCTAGTGTTGGCTTCTAGTACACTTGTTGAAGATCCAAAATCCTCTTGAAGATTAATCTATGTTTTTATTACTAGACTTGATCTTGCTTACTCTATACACATTTTATCTTAGTTTATTGAAAAACCCATGAAGATCTTTGAGGGGCAACCTTAAGGATTACTAGTTATTTTAAGAAACATTCATAGCAAGGTATTTTACTTCATTATCATAGTAATTGGAATTATGGGGATGGTTTGATTCAGATTGGGTGGGCTGACCACTTGCAAGACGTTCTTTAACTGATTGAGTGGTGTTTTTTTATTCTTCTACAATATCTTAGAAAACAAAAAAATAATAAAAAGTTTCTCGCTCTATTGTAGAAGGTAGCTATCACTCTATGACGACAATTACATATAAATTTAAATGATTCAAACAATTACTTGGTGACTCAGGATTAATAAAAGAGATGTAATTATATTATGAAAATCAATCAATATTACATATAACTCAAAATTCGATATTTTCAATATTTCATAAAAGAAAAAAAATATATATATTGAAGTAGATATGTTCCTACTATTATACAATTAACAAGTATTTGTACAAAGATCTTGAAAATATTTGAGAAATTTATACTCCAACTTTAAGAGATATCGGTATATTATCATTTTAATTATTTTTTATTATTTATTATTTTGGTTAATCATTATGTATTAGATATATTCTTCATTTAATGAAGAACATATGTTTAGTTATAAACAAGTTTAGTGACCTTAGAATTTGTATCGGTAATTTAATATTTAATGAAATATTAAGTTTTCTTCTAGAAAAACTTATTATCATGAAAATTCTCCTTACAAGAATTACTCACAAACTCTATTTATGTTTACTTGTTTGTTAGGTTTTTCAATAAAAAAAATATAAAAGAAATTCAATACCAACGAGTCATAAACATTTCATATAAAAAAAATTAAAATATATCTCCTATAATTCAAAACTTTTAGACAATAAATATGGAATTTTTTTAATACTTTTGTTTATGTTCATTTTTACTTTTATTTCACGTATAATCAATTTATCTTCGCTAACCTAATTTCTTATATTATATTTATGATTAATTAAAATAGAACAGTCGTAATAATATTAAAATAAGGATAATAATAATATATAAATAAATTATAAAACATTTATCGGTAATATTATATTTTTCAAAAGATAATTAGAATCCTTTTTAATTAATAAACTAATGAAATGTATACGTAGGGGTCTTAAACTAGAATTATCTTAAAAATAAGAAGAGTGAATATTCCGCTTTCTTGTGTGAAAAAGTCCAAGTAGACATTCGTCAGGCATGATGTCAACAGTTCCATATGTGGCCATGTCTAAACCTAAGGTCAGACATTAGTTGTTATTTATATTTTTTCGGATTCATTGCACTTGTCTTTATCTTTGACGTGATATGATCTGACATTAATGTTCTGAATCTGGTATGACCAGGATGCCCTCCAAACATGAGCGGTTCTGCATTCATAAACTATATGTTTTTGTTCCTATCATGCAATGGATTCATTCTGGATATTGGTACCACAAATCTGTAATCTATTTTAGGGATTCATTCTAGCTATTGGTACCACACTTCTATAATTAGGGATCCAAATTGGTTCCGTCACATTCATTATCTCATCATCTTTCAAATCAAAATTTATATTCGTTTTATTTTCATTTTCGTTTCCTACATTCTTCTTATGGGATGACCAATATATTTGTTCTTATTTATATACTGTTTTAAATATTAATTAAGTTATTTTTTAAATTACAAAGAAAATTATGATATTGTAAAAAAAATTAATATTGAAATGATATTTGTATAGTATAATTGTTCGGTCAACTTAAGACCAGAACTATTGTTTCAGTGTATGATTCCAAAGGAGTTATTCGAGTCGTCGAAGAGTTGGACTAGATTATAATTAATTTTAAGGATGATTATGTTAAGTTTAACCAAAACTATTTCAATTTGAGTGTAATTAGGTTAATGCCAATCTAAAATTTATTTTAAAATTTATAAATATAAATTTTAGTATTAGGATAGATCAGTTATATTTATTGTATATTTATTATTAATACTATCGGATTTTTAGTGACTTCAATATTGAACCATACTTATATTTTTAAAATGGAATTTAATAAACAGAACCTATAATTACATAAACTTTAATATAAAATATTATTTAATAATTTTATGAATGTAAAACAATTATAGACTAGATATACCATTTGACATTATTAGTAATATTAGGTTTTTAATTTTCGCACATTTTAATCATTTAACCGTTTTTTTACATTTCGTCGTTATATATTTATATTTTTACGTATATCATCATCGTATTAGTAATAAAAGAAGCTGATTCTTTAGTAAGTTTTTGTGTGTTCATCAAAGTAATGAAGTTTGAGAATAATTAATGATATGACTGACACCAAGACATGTAACTATACCATATCATTTAAATAATTTATTGATAAACATGTCTGAAAAATTAAAGAAGTATATTTGTATAATGTAGAAATAAAAAAATTACATGATAACATTTATAAAATAATAACAATGCAATTAAGTCTAGAAGCAATTCAGAACCAATGTTTAGAAAATTAACTCATCATGACATTACCAAATATTAATGATGTTGTGTTAACATCAACATTGTCGTAGACTAAATCGCAGTTAAATTTAAATTCGTTTTGAGATATTTGAAAGTGATGAAAACCCCAAAAACTTATACTTGTATTGTATGTATTTTACTTGTATTGTATGTATTTTTTGGTGTAACTTTTGTCATTTGAAATTTTTCCATTAAAAATTAAATAAAACACGTTAATTTATACTTGCATTTATTATAGTTTGTTCCCTATAGATCGATTGGTCAATGATACCCAATCGGATGTCAAATTCTGAAATCTCTAAAACAATGATAATCGAACGGTCTTCAACTAAGTTGGTAACCGTTTGATATTTTATACATTAAAAATGTTGCAATTTGATTGATAAGGTAAAAATATGTTTATGAGACATTGGATCATGATTGAAATCAATCTTAATCAAAAGTCTATTTTGAAACTTATGTATACAGAAATAAGATAAAGAAGTATGTATATAGAAATAAAGTAAAAAGATAAGTAATTACATACATTTAAAAATTAACTATAATAAGGTATAGTTAAAAACTGACTTGAATGTCATAATGTATTTAAAAGGTATGATCTACTCGGATTTGAACATTAAAAAAGAAGATATGATAAAACATTGATAAAGATAAACCATCTATATCAAGAGAAGTAACCCAAAAAATGTGAAAGTATAGTTTTCGATCCAGGTACCTATAGAAAATTATGTGCAACTCGAAGTGAATAATGGATATGGAAAGTGGAAAATGATGGCAGACGATGTCACATTAATAAAGAGAAAAACAAAGAAACAGGTGAGCTGGTCCCGCACGCCAGAATGCGAAAGTTCTGCATGAGTCGTGCATGCTTCTACGACCGCTAAACTTCATTTTCATTTCACGCCATTTCTCAATTTTATATACCTACTACCAAATATTCTATATTAACAAATTATATAAATAGAAAAGAAATGATCTTTTTAAAAGTTAAAAATTAAGAAAAAAACTAAAACTCATAAATATTAAATTTTAAAGTTTTATGCTAATAATAATATCAGAATGTTTTATATAATTATACGTCAAAAATAGTAAATCGGAGTGAGTTTTCCTAGTATATTTTGGGATGTATTTTAAGTTATAATGATTTAATGAAAAAAAGCATGGCTTTTTCATTTGGCATCACATCAAAAGTTACGTACTTTGATTCTTCAGCGGCGATGCATGGAAGTAGTTCCCATTAGTTTATTGTTTTTTGCCTAGGCTTCTTTTTCATGGACCAAAACCCTAGATAATGGAAGTATGTGAAAATTGAAAATTGTGATTATTTTTAAGACTTTTTCTTTTAGATTGTGTCATGATGTAGTCTTTATTTTGCATTTCAGTATGCATGATGATATTTGGATTAGGTACACTGTATTATTAATCATGATTGCATATTGAGTGTGAAGTTATGCAGTTTTATGACAAAAATAGTAATAAAATACGACATTTGTTCTAACATTTGTTTTCATTTACCAGATTAAGAAGATAGATTGCTTAAATTATTAGATACAGTAAATACAAATCATGCGTACGAGAAACCTGTTTGTAAAGTGTTTGTTTTCTGTTTTTTTTTTGTAATATTTTATTCATTATAAATTCTATTATATCAATATCAATGAAAAAAAGTGGTGGTAAAAAAATATTAAAGAAAATGAAAGTATATGAATAGGAAATAAAAATAACAAACTAAAATAAATGGCCAATAGTGAAATGTGAAATTACATGTTTAAAAATGGAGAGTGTTTGGGTGACATTTTAGAATGTTATAATAACATTGGAAGTTCTTATAATGGTGTAATGAGTAGGAACGTTAATATCACATTACAAGATAAGGTCTAAACAATTTTATGATAATGCAACATACTCATCATCCTTAAATAGATGAAGTAGAAGTTAAATAAGACACGAGAACGTCAATTTTCTAAACAACAATCATGAAACAAATCTGAAAATAGGTAAGTGTTGGAATCTTAATTAAATTTACTTACCTCAATAATTTTAAAAAAAATATAATTTAAATCCTATTATACATGAATATGACATACTAATTTCTTTGTGTGAATGATATAGTTTCTAGAACAAATTATTTTTACGTATTTTAATTAAAAAAAAATCTTTTGAGCGGTCTTAAATTTGATGGATATCACTGTCTCAAGGATTGTGGGTACAATTGGATGTGACGATTAAATCATCTATTCCAACCCCAGACATTCAGATTAAGTTAATTTCCTATTTACATGATGAGTTATGGGATCATTTTGTCTATATCTTCCTATTTTTTTTCTGGACATATTTGAAATAAAAATAAGCAAGAAGTAAAATTATTTAAATTAAATAAAGGCTTAATCCCTTCATTGGTTATATTAGTGTGCTCAATTGGGTCATAACTTTTGTAAAATTCACACAATTTATCATAACTTTTGTAAAAATTCACACATTTTATCCCAACCGTTAATTGGTCTCAGACGGCGTTAATTGATGCTGAGATGTATTTTTTATTTTAGGCTTAATCTCTCCCTTGGTCCTTATGTTTGTGTGAAAATCTCAGTTTGGTCCTCAAGTTTTTCCTCAAGTCCTTATGAAATGCAAACATTTTACAACATTTTACCCCAACCGTTAAGCGTATTGAGACGGCGTTAACTTTGAACTGAGCTATAATTTTTCTTTTTATGTTTTAAAATCATTAAATCCACGTGACTATGATCTTTCTTTTTCTTTCCAATCACTGATCACATTTCACTCATTCCTCCACCCTCAAACCCCCCGACTCACACCCCACTCAAACTAAAAAATGTCGTCGTTGTCGACAGTTCAAAAATTATGACCCAATTAAGACAATTCAAAACTTGAGGACCGAACTGAAATTTTCACACAAACATAAAGACCAATGGAGGGATTAAGCCTAAAATAAAAAATACATCTCAGTATCAATTAACGCCGTTTGAGACAACTTAACGGGTAAAATGTGTGTTACAAAAATTATGACCTAATTGAGATAGTTCAAAACTTGAGGACGGAACTGAGATTTGCACACAAATACGAGGATCAAGGGAGAGATTAAGCCTTAAATAAAAGAAAATAAAAATCAACGAAAAGTTAAATAAATGTATTTATTGATAGTTAACTTATTTTATATTATTTAATATTTATTATTTAATTATTTAGTTTTATTATTATATCAAAAATTAAAATATTTATGACATAATATAATTGATCACGTAAATTTCTATTAATCGCGTTTCATATAAATGAAGTTAGGAACTATCTTTTTATATGTTGCTCCAATTCCACTCTCTTCTTGTCTGTAGATCCAAATAAAGGCTACGTCATTATAAAAGCATTTGCACCCAAAAACTTTAGTGAGTATTTTTTTATTAAAATAGTTTAAAATATTTTACGATAAAATAAGAAAACATGTTATTTGAAAAGGAAATATTTAAAAAATTGATGTTATACAAATTTATGAAAAACATTACTTAAAATTAGATCATTTTAAATTTTACAAAAGATAAAATAAAATTGAGAGTGTTCTAAAAAATGTGTTTCTTTATATATATATATATATATATATATATATATATATATATATATATATATATATATATATATATATATATATATATATTTTATGTCGTCAGCTTGGTCATTGCACGTTAAGTATAGGAATTCATAGACTCGTTCGATGGTTGGACAACTCCTCTTTTTTTACCACAATTTATATAAAAAGTTTAAATGTCATAAGTTATTTAAAATGATCTATAGTGATATTTATTAAGAGTTTAATTACTTTTAAGCTATATTAAAAGGTTTGAAACGATTTTATATTAAGAGTTTAACTACCTATATTCAATAACATTCTATATTAAGAGTTTAATTGTACTAAAGATTATACAACAATTCATGGTTTGATAGCTTTAGATTGTATTGAAACTTTTTTACCATTTATTGTCTGTAAAAGTGAATCAATTTCGTTCACATAAGTTGATTTACACTTAAAATGAGTTATTTAATTTATTTTTTAGTGAATTAAAAATTTTGTAATTCAATTCAACTCATTAGAAGTTGATGAATTAAACAAATTGACTTTTTTTTTCAATTTATGTTATATTTACTGTAATACAATCAAAATGGATCAACTTTATTAATTTTTTTATCAATCAAATTATTTATCTATTTTACTAAACATCATGATAAAGATAGTAATTAAAAATTAAAGTATTAACCTACACAATTTAGCAAACAAATATATTAAACATCCAAATTATTCAAACATTATTAAACTCATTCTAATTTTTAAAATATTAAATTATTAACCTATATAACTAAAAAAAGTAAATAATTATAATAAATAACTTATAACGTAAATGGTAAGAAAATAATAAAAGGGTGTTATTAATATGTTATAGATCAATCCATCTTTAATCCAACTCAAACTAAATTGACTCATATAGACTAACTAATTAAATTCAACTTGATCCATATTTAAAAAAGTTTAATTTATTACAATTTTTTTGTGATGAACTTCTTGGAATACTACATAAACCAATATTGATTAAAACAATCATTCATAGTTTATTTTTAATTATTAGTATTTATTCAATATTTCAAAAATTTGTTATATTTGATGATAATTAAAATATTTTATCTAAATAAAAAATTAAAAATTCAACAAATTTAAACTATTTTATCTAAATAAAATATTCAAAAGATAAAAAAATTGAAGAGTTGAACATTCAAATTTAATATACTATTAATTTATCATTTTAAAATAAAATATTTTAAAATAGTAAATTACTAAATTCCTTTTGGATATGTAAGATAAAGAGTTTTTTTATGGACAACTATTATGTAGGCCTTACTGGCCGTGTATCTCCTACGACAATTTTGATTTTCTACATCCTCTTATTACTAGGGATGGCAACGGGTCGGGCCGGGTACGGATAGTGCCTACCCACAACCCGATCCGTCGGATAAAAATGTACCCATCATCCGATCCGCTATTCGCTGGGTACCCGTTTAGAAAAAACCCGTCGGGTATTTTAAAACCCGCGGATACCCGCAAAAAATACAAAAAATATATATTTTATACATTTTAAAATAAAATTTAAATAAAATTATAAAAAAAAATTATATAATATAGTATAAAATAAATTAAATAAAAATTAAAGTTTAATTTTAATTAAATTTTACTTAATAAAATATATTTTTATTTTATTTTTAATTAAATTTAATTAAAAAATATATAAATTATTTTTTTTTATTATTTTTTTAGAGTAACGGGTACCCGCGGGTCGGGTAGTATACTACCCGTACCCGATCCGTTTAGAAGCAGATATTAAAATACCCGCTACCCGTTACCCGCGGATAGTAAATATCTGCGGGTAATAACTACCCGCCGCGGGTTTTACCCACGGATACCCATGCCTGTGGATTTTTTTGCCATCCCTAGTTATTACTAAATGCATTCCCGGCTTAGATGAAAAAGACTAAAATAGAACAATTGTCCTATTATCATTATCACTGCAAAAAAAAGGAGAAAAGAAAGATAATGTTGCTAAGAAAGAAGAAGAGAGATATAAAGTTGTATTGTATGACCATCCAATCAGTTATGACCGAATTGTCTACTATTTAACAATGAAGCAATAGATCCCATGGATCACAAACAAGATTAATTATTAAGAGTGATTAGGTTAAACTTAAACACATTACTAGACGATGGTATGCAATTAGACCAACTTTAATGAGCAGTCCATCATCAAAGTCTATAAATACAAGTTTAATATTCACATAATTAGTTATTTTTACTACGTATATATATTGTCAAACTATTCAGATAAACTGTAGATGACACTCGAGTACACCGAACAGTACAAAAAGATTTAAGAACCATATTGTAATTTAAGCTTGGAGTTAGAAGACATTTTGTAGTGAAAAGATTTTTCTTATTGTAAATTATGTTATTTTCTACAAAAATCTATTTTTTAAAATGCAAACTTTTTATAACGGTTTCCAATTTTGAATTTAACTTTTTATAATGGTTTCCAATTTTGAATTTTAAATTCAAACGTTACTCCATATTTATCATAGAGTGATTTTTAAATCACATGGGCAAAACAAAAAACTTCATAGTTCCATTATTTCATTTCTATATATTTTATTTATATTCTTTATTCTTGTGTTTGTCTTCTTCACATCAATTCAATTAGGTTGTGGTATAAGAAGATCTGCTGATAGCTTTTGAATTTTATGGGTAAATGAAAACTGTTTGTTTTGTGTTGTAATGCATGTTCTTTACCCTTAATTTTTTTGTCTATGCATCATTTTACATTTTTTGGCTATCATGTTTTTTTTATTCAAATGAAATATGATCGTAGGAAATAAAAATAAGAATCGAATCTAAATGGCCAATATTCAAATATGAACTTACATGGTAGTGAACTTGTTTAAAATCGAAGGAGTGATTGTTTTAACGTATTGGGCGACATTCTTTTGAATGTTATAATTACTTTAAAAGTTGATATATAATGGTGTAGTAACGAGTAGGAAAGTTACTATTACATTATTACAAGAGAACGTTTAAACATTTTTGTGATATCGCCACATACTCATCATTTTTAATTAAGAAATGAAGTAGAAGTTAAGAAAAAAAAAACATGAGAATGTAAATTTTCTAAACAACAATAATGAAACTAATTCTAAAAAAGGTAAATGTTATATTATTATTTTTATCGATAAATATTAGTTGTCCAAGGAAAGAGTTGAATTTATAATTTTTTTTCTCATTCTTTTTCATTACAAAAAAATCTTAAATTTATTATGAAATTTTACTCACGAAAATAAATTAACTAATAAATTTTTATTATCAACAGATTTTAAATTTTTTATTACGATTAAATTTCACCAGTAAATTTATTATAAAAAAATTATCAATAAATATATTGATAAATCGATTGATAATATAAATCTTATTTATCATTAGAAAATTTATATTTTATTTATCGAGAAATTTTTCATTCATAAAATCAATCCATTATTAAAATTTTAAAATATTAATTCATTCAAATTTTATTATTAAAAAACAATTAATTATAAAAAATATTTATCCTAAAATTCTGTTTTTATAATATAATATTTTGTAGTCATTAATTATTGATATTTTATTACTATTTTAATTCTATAAAAAATATTTATTTTAAATTTTATTTCTATTATAGTATAATTTTTTCATTAACTATTATTGATAATTTATTATGTTTTTAATTTTAGTGCTAATTAATTAATTAATTCATTTAGAATTTATTGATAAAAATAGTTTTAATAATATGAAAGTTTTTATCTCTAGTTTTATTTCTATTTAGTATACGATCCTTTTCACCATTAACCATTGATATTTTATTACTTTTTTAATTTTGTGCTAATTAATTAGAATTAGTGAATTTTTGTATATATTATAGAAAGATATTTATCCCAAATGTCTTGTTTTATTGTATAATATTATTTCACCATTAATTATTGATAATTTATTAATCTTTTAATTTTTGTGTTAATTAATTAATTAATTTAAATTTCGTTGATAAAAATAGTTATAATTATAAGAAATCAAAATTTATTTTATAAGATTTATTTCATCATTAATTAGTGATAATTTATTACTCTTTTAACTTTTTCTAATTAATTCATTCATTCTTTTATTGATTGATAAAAATAATTTTAATTAATGACATTTATGTCACACTTTATTTCTATTATAGTATAATAATTTTTTCACCACTAACTGTTAATATTTTTTACTCTTTTAATTTTTGTGCTAATTAATTAGAATTATTGAATTTTTGTGTTTATTAAGAAAAAAACATTTATCATAAATTTCTTGTTTTATTGTATAATATTTTCTTACCATTAATTATTGATAATTTATTATTTTTTTAATTTTCGTGTTAATTAATAAATTAATTAATTTAAATTTTATTTTATTATAAGAAAATATTTATTTCAAATTTTATTTCAATTATAGCACAAGATTTTTTTTTATCATTAATTAGTGATAATTTATTACTCTTCTAATTTTTGTGCTAATTAATTGATTCATTTTTTTAGATTTTATTGATAAAAATAATTTAAATTATAGGAAAACATTTATCTCGAATTTTATTCTGCTATCATAAGATTTTTTGACAATTAATTATTGATATTTTATTATTCTTTTTATTTTTTTATAATTAATTAATTCATTCATTTAGATTTATTGATAGAAATAATATCAATTAAAGGCTAATGATTATCCCAAACTTTATTTGTATTATAGTATAAGATTTGTTTTTACCATTAATTATTGATATTTTTTTTACTCTTTTAAGTTTTGTGTTAATTAATTGGAATTATCGAATTTTTGTGTTAGTTATAGGAAAAAATTTATTTTGAATTTCTTGTTTAATAGTATAATATTTTCTCATCATTAATTATTGATATTTAATTATTTTTTAATTTGTGTGTTAATTAATTAATTAAATTTTTATTTATGAAAATATTTTTAATTATAAGAAAACATTTATTTTAAATTTTTTTAGTAACATAACATTTTTATTATCAATAAATGATTTATTATTCAATTATTTAAAAATATTAATAAATTTTATAAAGAGATTGGGTATGAGATGCTAGCCCAATAAAAACATTAAGGATATTGCTTCCTCCACTGCTCCCAATGACTATTTCTTTTTATTCCAAAAATATTTTACATTTTTCTATTATTCTTAACAATCTCTCTTTCTCTCCCCACCTCACTTTCACTTTCTCTTTTGCTCCAAATCTGGAAAGTAAAAAAAACAACTTTAGAATAATATCCGGTTGGAAAACAATTGAACATTTTCTTTGTCCTGGGAGCGACATATTGAAAGTAGAAGATAGGTGGAAAAAGTGGCTGGAGAGGTAGTACTCTACTAATAAAAACTTAACTAATAATTAATATTTGCAGATTAAAATAGTGATGCAACAAGAGGTGAGAAAAATTAAACCCTGATACTTCCATTCATGGGACTAAAGCTACCATTGATAGCAAATTGCCAAATTGTAAGGGTGAAAGAGATCTTCGATCCATCGATAGGAAAAATCAACATAGAAACAATAACAGTAAATGTAAAAACATAGAAAACAACCTAAACGGATATGGAAATTGAAAAGAAAAAGTGAAATAGGAGGTGAGGGTGGGGGTAGAGGTTTGCCTATGAAATAAAGAGTAAAAGTCAAAGGAATTAGGGTTTTAAAAAATAAAAAATAAAATAGGTAAATGTAAAAAAGGCTAAGATTGAACTTTAGAAAAAATTAGAAAGGTGAGGGAGAAATTGGGGTGGTGGAGGGAGTAACACCTAAATCTTAATGGTCTCTTTTTCATTTAATCCTATTTTAGATTTTGGGTATTGTTTTCTCTACCACCATCTCTTGCTCCCTTCACCTCCCCATTCCTTTGTTTACCCCTCCCTCCACTTCTCTATCCTGTTTTATTCTTGAGTAAAATTTTACTTTTAGGGTTAATATTTTTTAATTTCTACCCACCCCAATCCAATCCCTTATGCATGCAGCGACACACAAGCTCTTCTTTCTCTTTAATGTTCCACGACCTCTCATTTGTTTCTGTTTCATTGTGTTATTCTTCTTGTTTAACGTTCAAATTCTTCCTCCTCTCTTTCTTTCATTGTGGTGTGAGAGTGTGGTGAGTGAGAGGTTGCAGTTGGTGGTGGAAGGAATTGCTCCAGCGGTGCCAAAGATCGGTCTCGATGATGCTTGAAGGTCTCGGTGGTGTATAAAGGTGCAAAGGGGTGAAGGTGCATTGGGTCAAGGTACGTAATCAACCCTAAATTAAATCCTAAATTAATGTGTGAACCTTAAACGAATGTGAGCATCCGTTGACAATTTTTAATCAAGGAAAAAAAATGACATAAAGTGATAGTTATTAGTTAATGGGTTAAATATGTTTTTAGTCCCTATACTTTGGGGCGATTTTGGTTTTAGTCCATTTTCAAACTAAGGTACAATTTAGTCCTTTAACTTAAGAAAACTCTGGTTTTAGTCCTTTTTACCAAATTTTTTTTAACTTTATTTAATGTTTCAAGCACGTTTCATTATAGCATTTGGATTGTTTACACTGTTTGACACATTTTTGCTTCAATGTTAACTGAGAAACGCGTTTGAAACAACAAATAAAGTTAAAAAAATTTGGTAAAAATGACTAAAACCAGAGTTTTCTAAAGTTAAAGGACTAAATTATACCTTAGTTTGAAAATGGACTAAAACCAAAATCGTCCCAAAGTATAGAGACTAAAAACATATTTAACCCTTAGTTAATTAAAGGATATCGCCGCCTTGTTGCCTCCATCAGGAGAGAAGAACAACCAAAACTACAACTAACTTTCTCTCTCTCATTCTCTGATCTATAAATCATCATCTCACTGTGAAAACTCTAACAATTCAAAGGTGCATTTTTTTTCTTTCTATTTGTGTCTCCATTGTTGTGCTTCCTTAACTTTTGCAATTTTTCTGCACACCCATTTGAGTTTTCTGGGAGTATGGCTGTCACTTCTTCAAATTTAGCTTTGACCTATTTTCTATAATCTTGTTTTTTTATTCACCACCGGGCAGGTATTGGTGGTTTCTAGTGTAATTTGATCCAATTCCTTGGAAATCACCATGCACCCTTTATTCCTAGTTATTTTACCCAAAAAGAAATATTTTTTTCAACCAATATCGATTCTGGGAATCCTCAATAGAAAATGAAAATCAAGATGGAATCTCAGTTTGCTTCTGTTTATGTTTTTCACTTTATGTATGTGATGTTTGATTAAATGTGGTTCTTTACCCTTTTTTGCAGTGTTTCCCAAGTTTTGAATTTCTATCGTGAATAGGTTTTTCTCTTCATTTTCAATATTTTTACACACCACTGCACCACACCACCACAGCACCACGAACAAAGAGCAAAGAGATTTGGGTGAGAAGAAACGGATCTCACCGAAAGAGAGAAGAGAATGAGACGGAGGTAGGAAGAAACGAATCTCAAAGAAGAGAGAAAAAGTGAGAGAAAGCTGGGGGGAGGGGTGGGACTACGAGAGAAAGTGAGAATGATTTAGGGTTTGGTAAATAAAGAAGGTAAAAAGTAAAATGGTTAAAAATTAAAGGGTAATTTGGTAATTAAAAAATTTGTGGGGAGGTGGAGGGAGAAGTGGTGGTGGTGGAGGGAGCAACACCCTTAGATTTTCCCCACTTCACTTGTGGGTCGTCCTCACATTCACAAAACTCAGCTTCTCTTCTTTACATAACGCAACTTCTCTCTTCTTCACAAATAACAACTTCTCTTATTCACAGAACGCAACATCTCCTTCTCCATGGATTCACCTTCTTTAAAGCAATATCTCAGCTCCACCACTGGTCACACTGATGCCATCTCCGTCTTCACGTGTCAACGTTTGTTCCTGATAAGGACATATTTAACCATGATTTCAATATTGAATTGAGAGAAAATGTCAACTCTTTCTTAACTTTGCACCTTCTTTATGCCTCAATTTGTTAAGTTTGTAAGTAGCTACACCTTAAGTTGAATTAATGTAAATTTCATCACCAATCCCCACTTTTTGGTTGTTAGATCATGTACATGAAGCTTGTTGGTTGAACTGAGGAATGGAAGAATCACAAAGTTTAATTGAATGTAAAAGAGGAAATTTTGAGCAAAGAATATTGCTGTCGCTGGGGTGCAGCTGAGGTACAGCTGAGCCTCATTCTTCTCTGGAAGTCTGCAGCTGGGGTGCAGCTGGGGTACAGCTGAGCGCCCAGCTCTCTGGAAGCCTGCAGCTGGGGTGCAGCTGTGATACAGCTGAGCGCCCAGCCCTCTGGAAGCCTGCAGCTGGGGTACAGCTGAGCGGTGGCAATGCTGATGTGGAAAAATTAGGTCTTTTTACACCTAACACGCGAAGGGATTGGGATCTTTTGGCACCCAAACGCATTTTCTCTCTTTTGGAGCTCTTGGAGGCAAGCTTGGAGTTGTGGGAACAATCCATCTTCATCCTTGGGTCTTCTTCCTTCTTCCATTTCCTCCATTTTTGTAAGCTTGAGCTCTCCATTCATGGAGAGCTAGTTTCATTATTGTTGGGGATTGATGTAACCACGAATCTCTTATGTAAATGACTATGATTTGAATGAATATATTCCTCTTTCATTGATTGTTAGTATTTAATTTCATCTCTTAATGCTTGTTGTGAAGTTGCTACCCATGACATGATTTTAGGGTTTGCTTGATATTGGGAAATGTTGGGTAAATCTTGGCTTGGGTTAAACACCTAAAGGAAATAGTATCTAGGGATAGAACTAGGACCTTTGGTTGTCTTAAAATCTCATTTCTTAATGCGGAAATAATTATTAGGTTTTCCAAAGGATTGGAACCTAATGAGGAAGTCTAGGCTCTTTCTACCAAGGGATTGGGGTTTGAGTAAATTAGTAGATTGACATTGACATATTAATGAAGAGGAAATAATTTTCTATACATAAGAGTGAAGTAGGTGAAATCATACCCCCAACAATATAATTCCATATCATATCTAATCCTTCCATTTCCAAGTGTTTGAGTACCTAAGATCACCTTTATCATTTATGTTTCATATTTACTTTAGTTGCACAAAAACTCAATTTATGGAAGCATTCTTTAGTCTAGGTTAGTTAGAAATTATATGATTGTCTAGTGAAACGAGTCTCTTGGGAAACGATATCCGGTCTTACCGGTTTTATTACTTGAACAATTTGGTACGCTTGCCAAAGTCTCAACAAGTTTTTGGCGCCGTTGCCTGGGACTTGTTGTTCAAACTAGACTTTTGTGTGATTTTTAACTGATTTAGACTTTATTCTTTTGTTTATAATTTTCTGTTTTATTGTAATTACTATTTTCATATTTTTGGGGCTAACTTGTGGCTCGAGTTTGGTTGTTCTCTAGTGTATGCAGGGAACTATCCATACAAGGAGGACTGTGTCATCTGAACCACTCCTTGTCGACCCTGAGATCGAGAAAACAGCTCGTAGAAATAATAGTGACACAAGGAGACGACAAGCTATTAGTCATCAAGCTGCTCCTGAATATTCAACCTCTTTCAACAATCAATCCTTTGATCTTCTTGATACTTCTGTTGTGAACGAAATGGCTGATAATGGACCACCTCCACGAAGAACCATAGGGGACTCTGTTACTTACACTAGCCCTAGAAATTTCTCAAGCATTGTGAGGCCCACTATGAGTGATAAACTTGCAGAAATGAAGCCAGCTCTACTCCAGCTTATCAGTTCTAATCAATTCTCTGGCATGGATAATGAAGACCCTCATGCTCATTTGGTCACTTTCTATGAATTGTGTGGCTCTGTGGGTGTAATGGGGGAGGAGGAAGAAGCATTGTATATGAGACTTTTCCCATTTTCTCTGAATGGCAAAGCAAAGGCTTGGCTTCAGTCACAGCCTAATCAAAGTTTGACTAGTTGGGAGGATGTGGAACACAAATTTCTTGCTCGCTTCTTTCCACCATCAAAGAGCACGGAGATAAAGGCTGCGATTGCCACTTTTGTCCAAGGAGTAGATGAACCACTATGTGAAGCCTGGGAAAGATTCAAAGCTTTATTGAGGAAGTGTCCCAGTCATGGTTTCAGCTTAAAGATGTAAGTGCAAACCTTCTGCAATGGATTGCAACCTCATACTAAGATGATACTTGATGTATCTTTTGGTGGGTCGGTTCTATTCAAAATTGCGGATGAAGCCATTGCTGTTATTGAAAACATGGCTTCCACTGACATGCGGAGTCAACATGGGAGGACTCAAGTACAGAAAAGAGGAGTTTATGAACTTAATGCTCAAGATGCTATACTTGCCCAAAACAAGCTTTTTGCTCAACAGACGGAGCTCCTGAGCCAAAATATGGCTAAGTTACCTCAGCAGTTGCAAGCAATGCAAAGTTAAGCTCAACCGCATCATCAAGTTATGAGATGTGATTTCTGTGGAGATAATCATCCTAATGGCCATTGCCAAGTTCCTAGTGGTTCCCAATCTGAAGAAATCAACTATATGGGGAACCAAGGAAGACAAAATTTCTTCAACAACACCTTCCCTAATCCTTCAAATCAAGGGTGGAGACAAGCACAAGGAGCTTCTGGTAGTAGAAATTCCTATCAACCTGTGCCTCAATACTCATCTCAGAGTGATAGGACTACAAAACTTGAAGAAACATTGCAGATGTTCATGCAACAGTCCATCCAAAACCAAAAGAATACCGATGCATCTATAAAGAATTTAGAAGTGCAAGTTGGTCAGTTGGTCAAGCAATTGGCAAATCAACAAAGTGGACAATTTTCTGCTAATACTCAAGCCAACCCTAAGGAAGAGTGTAATGTTATATTCACTAGAAGTGGAAAAGAGGTTGGGAGGAAAGAAGAAGAAAAAGAAAAGCTAGAAGAAGAAGAGAAGGCAAACAATGAAGAGGGGAATCAAGAAGAAAAAGAAATAGAAGAAGAAATTGTTGAAAGAGAAGAAGAAAATAAAGGAAAACAAAAAGAGAAAAAGCAAAAAGAGAAGGAAATTGTGAAACATCTTCCTTACCCGAAAAACCCTTCCAATAGAGAAAAGGAGAAACAATTGGCTCGGTTCAAGCAAATATTCAACTAGCTTGAGATCACCATGCCCTTGACTGAAGCACTACAACAAATTCCTGCCTATGCGAAGTACATGAAGCAAATCCTCAACAACAAGAAGAAATATTTAGATGAGGAAACAATTGAAGTGCAGGGAAATTGCAGTGCCATCATGCAAAAGACTCTCCCTCCAAAATTTAAAGATCCGGGGAGTTTCACCATTCCATGCACCATAGGAAGCCATGATATAGGAAAAACTCTTATTGATTTAGGGGCTAGCATCAACTTGATGCCCCTATCTATACTTAAAAAGATTGGTGGTCTTGAAGCCAAGCCAACAAGAATGATGCTTCAACTGGCAGATAGGTCCATCAAATATCCTTATGGTGTGGTAAAAGATGTGGTGGTAAAATGATAAGCTTCAATTCCCGGTGGACTTTGTTGTGATGGAAATGGAGGAAGATGTTGAAATACCACTCATCCTTGGAAGACCTTTCATGAAGACAGCTAAGGTTGTCATTCATATGGAAGAGGGAATTATGAAATTAAAAGACCAAGATAGAGAGGTAACCTTCAATGTCTTCAAAGCTATGCAGTTAAGTAAAGAGGAACAGACTAGTCTTGAAGCAACCAATGAAGTTCTATCTGTTACTAGTCTACCAAGGCAGGTTGCCAAGTTGGCCAAAAAGAGCCTTAATTGTTTCTTTCCAATGATGAAGGAAGAGGAAGAAGATAAGAAAGATGATATAGTTCACCAAGACTCTATTGTGGAAAGTGATGAACCTAAACCTGGAAAACCAGTGAAGCTCAAGAACAAGGTATGGGTTATCAAGGCTATCAAAGAAAATGGAGTTCTTGAAATTGAGGCTCCCTATTCAAGAAGTCAAGTTGGTGACAAGAAAATTGTTGAGATTGTGTTGGTGTCATGAAAGGAAGAAGCACACCAACATCAAAAATCAAACTTGAGCACAATGGTGTCAAGCTAATGACGTTAAACAAGCGCTTACTGGGAGGCAACCCAGCTTTCTAACCTTTTCTTTTGTGTGATTTTGTTGTTTGAGTGTGTTTTGATTGTTTGGATGTGTTTTAATATGTTTTAGTTTGATTCGGTGATTTTGGAGTGTTTGAGTTTGATTAGTAGTTTTTAGGGTGTGACTAGTACATTGATGTAGTTGTTGAATTTCATTGTGAATTGGTCTATCTTAGAGTGATTTAGTTGTTTTGATGTATTCTAGTGTGATTGAGTATAGTTTGGTATGTTATGATATGTTTAGGTGTGTTTTGTTTGTAAAAATTTGGTCTTGACATTTATGGTTAAGTGCATTGCCTATTGGATTCATGTTTTAAACTCATGCATTTGGTTTGTTTCATGGGGTATTCTTAGTGCTTTTAATGATTAGAAACATGAGCATTTAGTTTGAATGAGTTTGAATGAATGACAATTGTCAAAAATCCAAGATTTTGAAGCCAAAATGCTGCAAACAAACAAATCTGCCAGACTACTGCTGGGTTGTACCTGGGCTGTACCTGGGCTGTACCTGGGCTGCACCTGTGCGCTGCACCAGCAGAGGCTAATTTTCTCATTTTCTGATATGGCGCTCAGCTGCACAAGTGTGCAGCTCAGCCCTAGCGGCCAGGAGCATTTTGCCTCATTTACCTTTTTATGGTGTGTCCTTGTGCACATATATGTTTCTAAACCCTGATTTGAGTCTTTCTAGGTTTTGTACTCATGTAAATGTGCCTATACAGTGGTTGTTTGGAAGCTTTCTCCAGTTTCTATTAATAATATTGCCCTTGCTTTAACCTCTGTATCTTGCTGCTAATTTTGATGAGCTTGTCATTTAGCCTAGAGACCAGGCTTATTCTACTAGGGAGGTAGAGCAACATTGGTGCAGAGGATGATGATGATGATTCTGAAGAGAGTGATGACAACATTTCATGAGCGATAACAAGACTTTTTACTTTATTTTATTTTGTTGCTTGTTTCTAAATTTGAATGAACCTATTACTTTTCAGTTTGGTTGAGTTATCTGGCTTGATAGACTATGTTAATTCATGATACTGATGCTTGAATACGAAATGATGCTTGAGATTGTGCAGTTAAGTTCAAATTGTGGTTGCTTTCTTCATGAAAAGTCTGAGAATGCCTTATGTTTAACTGCGATCAATATTTATGCCAGTTGCTTGAGGATGTTTGTGGAACCTTGAGTTAACCTTGTGAGATGTTGTGCCTTAGATTTTTATTGTGAATGCTATCATGTTAGATCACAGTTGACTTTGCCTGAGTGTCTCTGAATTGAATAATTTGCTTGTTTGTCACACATGATCAAGGCCATGCTTTTCTTCTATCTCAAATAAGCCAATACAAACCTCTTGGACCATAATGAAAGATGTTTTCCCTCTTTGAACCTCAAACCTAATGAAAATCCCCTGATTTCCCTACCTTGAGCTGAATAGAGAATTCATGTTTGTTACAGGAGAATGGTTTAAAGTTTGGGGGAGTTTGTTCTGTAAGGGTGTATTGAGAAAAATAGAAAAATAGAAAAAAAAAATTGAGGAAAAAGAAGAAAGAAAAAGATAAAGAAAAAGTATTGAATGAAAGAAAGTTGGGATATAAGTCAGAAAGTGGTTGTAACTTAAGTGAAGCAAAAGAGAAACTTATGTGCATGATTGGAATTGTTTAATCTCTTAGCTCAAGGTGCATTGTTATCCAGAAAAACCATGTTTCTTTCTTAGCCCAACCTCAATACAAGCCAATGAAAAGTCCTTGTGATGTTGACTTGCGTGTGCATGTGTTTAATTTGGTTGAAACGAAGGGCAAAGTTGATTTGTGTGATATTGTGATAGTAGAGTGATAGATACACATCTTCATACACCAGTGCATTAGAGTGAAACACTACCTTGGGTGAGGATTGGTTCTACATCATTCAGTAAAAGCATTCTGCCATGATTGTTGATCTCTTTTAAAATGCTGCATTTGACTGATTGAATGTATTGTGAGAACCACAGTGGAAGGCTAATCTGTTACACATTTCTACTCGTTTCAAGTCAAGCAAGTGTTGTGGATTCTGCTGTGTCTGTGAAAATATTTTTTTTTGTGAGAGTCAGATACCTTTTGCTTGAGGACAAGCAAGGTTCTAAGTTTGGGGGAGTTGATAAGGACATATTTGACTCTGATTTCAGTATTGAATTGAGAGAAAATGTCAACTCTTTCTTAACTTTGCACCTTCTTTATGCCTCAATTTGTTAAGTTTGTAAGTAGCTACACCTTAAGTTGAATTAATGTAAATTTCATCACCAATCCCCACTTTTTGGTTGTTAGATCATGTACATGAAGCTTGTTGGCTGAACCGAAGAATGGAAGAATCACAAAGTTTAATTGAATGTAAAAGAGGAAATTTTGAGCAAAGAATATTGTTGCCGCTGGGGTGCAGCTGAGGTACAGCTGAGCCTCATTCTTCTCTGGAAGTCTGCAGCTGGGGTACACCTGAGCGCCCAGCTCTCTGGAAGCCTGCAGCTGGGGTGCAGCTGGGGTACAGCTGAGCGCCCAGCCCTCTGGAAGCCTGCAGCTGGGGTACAGCTGAGCGGTGGCAATGCTGATGTGGAGAAATTAGGTCTTTTTAGACCTAACACGTGAAGGGATTGGGATCTTTCGGCACCCAAACGCATTTTCTCTCTTTTGGAGCTCTTGGAGGCAAGCTTGGAGTTGTGGGAACAATCCATCTTCATCCTTGGGTCTTCTTCCTTCTTCCATTTCCTCCATTTTTGTAAGCTTGAGCTCTCCATTCATGGAGAGCTAGTTTCATTATTGTTGGGGATTGATGTAACCACGAATCTCTTATGTAAATGACTATGATTTGAATGAATATATTCCTCTTTCATTGATTGTTAGTGTTTACTTTCATCTCTTAATGCTTGTTGTGAAGTTGCTACCCATGACATGATTTTAGGGTTTGCTTGATATTGGGAAATGTTGGGTAAATCTTGACTTGGGTTAAACACCTAAAGGAAATAGTATCTAGGGATAGAACTAGGACCTTTGGTTGTCTTAAAATCTCATTTCTTAATGCGGAAATAATTATTAGGTTTTCCAAGGGATTGGAACCTAATGAGGAAGTCTAGGCTCTTTCTACCAAGGGATTGGGGTTTGAGTAAATTAGTAGATTGACATTGACATATTAATGAAGAGGAAGTAATTTTCTATACATAAGAGTGAAGTAGGTGAAATCATACCCCCAACAATATCATTCCATATCATATCTAATCCTTCCATTTCCAAGTGTTTGAGTACCTAAGATCACCTTTATCATTTATGTTTCATATTTACTTTAGTTGCACAAAAACTCAATTTATGGAAGCATTCTTTAGTCTAGGTTAGTTAGAAATTATATGATTGTCTAGTGAAACGAGTCTCTTGGGAAACGATATCCGGTCTTACCGGTTTTATTACTTGAACGATTTGGTACGCTTGCCAAAGTCTCAACAGTTCCCTAGTTCGTTTCTCTCTCCAGTGAACATCCAACATGTCGTTGATGCGTTCTCCGTTCGAAACTCAACGACTTCGATCTCTTGAATTACGAGTTTCTCATGATCCTCTCCTCGTTATCTTTGTCTTCCTCTTGCGCTAATCGATTATCTCATTGTGGGTGCCCTAATCGATTATCTCGTTGTGGGTGCTTATTGTATTGGACTATAAAATTAGAGTCATCATGTTCATAGCGATGGAGCCTTCTATACCAACAAGAGCCATTATGTTTGTAAAATAACGTGATATTAAGAAAACATAGCTTATACAATTGTTTATATAAATCATGTCAATTAATCATAATATATACTTATATTGTTAAGACGATGAAGTTAAATTTAATTTTAACTTAACTCATAAAATCGAATTTTAAAATAAAGTTTGTATTTATTTATATACTACAAACTACTTTTATTATTTGTTAATGTAGAACTTTCCAATATATACAATAAACTATACAACAAACAAAACAACTTTCACTCTCTTTCTAAATCATTTATTAAAGTAAAAGTTTAAATTTTATAAATTAAAATAACTATTTTATGTATAAATGTGTTTTCAATATTTTTGTGAGTTATATGAACATGTATCTTGCTTTTATATGTATGTAAACATGCTCTTATAGTTGGTACAATTTTTTTTTACCTAAGAGCATCTCTCAACTTATGTGAGGTAGTCACAACACAATAATCAAATTATTTGAACTCTTTTTAGTATCGTAACTCTTACATTATGTGGACATTGTTATAACTCAAAGTGTAACTTGTGACTCAAATGATTTTGGAAGTGAATGCCTTTATTCATTAAAATAGTAGAAGGCTTATATAAGCCTTACATACCAAAAATGCATAACATGACAATAAAATAAGAACAATTAATGCAATTATTCTAAGTAATCCAACAACCCTTAAAAATAGGGACTTTATTAATAAACACATGTAAGGAACTTTATTAATTGACACACTTAATAGTAAATTTGACTAACATTTTCTACCTCAAGCTACATGGATATGCTGCATATTAGCTTACTTCATTGGCTTTTACTACTTTAAGCATGCATCAAATTCTTTTAAATTGGTCAAGCTTCAACAATTTTATCACTATGTCAACTACTTGTTCTTTAGAACTATAGTAGCTTTGGCGTAATACTTTGTTATTTACCAAGTCTCTAAGGAAGAGAAATCTTATTGCAATATGTTTACTTCTTCTGCGTAAGACAAGATTTTTGGATAATAAAGTTGTTGTCACATAAGATATCAATTTCTTTCTTCTCCTCGATCAAAGGTGCTCTAAGATTCTTTAGAGCTAGATACACTGAAGGCGTAGAATGCTACTACAATGTATTCAGCTTTAGTGGTGGATAAACTTATAAAAAACTGCATTTTTTAAGCCTAAAAACCAACTTTAAACCCCATTATAAATACTAAGCCAAATGTGTTTTTTCTATCATCTAAGTCTCCTGCATAATTGTTATCGCTCTAATACTAATTGTTAGAACTCAAAGTATTATTGTCACTCAAATGATTTTTGGAAAGTAATGCCTTTATTCATTGCGATAGTGGGAGACTTATTTAAGCCTTTATTCACTCAAAGATTTTCTTTCCTCTTATGAAACATTGTTCCATCTATGTTTTACTACCAATATTTGCTTTATTTGATCTAGAGATTAAGCAAGTTGATGTAAAAATAAATTTTCTTCATAATGGATTTGAAGAACAAATTTACATTAAAAAAGCATAAGGTTTTGTAGTTGAAGAAAAAAAGATCATGTTTTGTTTCTTGAAAAAGTCATCATTAAATTTACAACAACCTCCTTGCCAATGATATAAAAGTTTTATACTTTTATCTTAAGTCATGGTTATTCTACAAGTGACATGTGTACCACGCAAAGCTTCAAGATGGTTCTTTCATTTATTTATTACTCTATGCCAATGACATGCTCATTATTGCTAAGAACATGCCAAAGGTTAAGAAGTTGAAAACCCAACTTAGTCGTAAAGTTTAAAAAAAAATTCACTAAAAGAAAATGTCTATACAATAATCAATTTTAGTAAAAAAAAGTAATTAGTCACTATAGTGACCAATTTAGATACCAATTCACAAAACTAAAAATTATTGGTTACTAAGATAGTCAATATCATGAATAAAAAGTTATAATTAATTTATAAATTGGTTTATAAAAATAGCTACCAAGGTTTTGCACTAACATAAAAAGAGGTTTTTACATGTTATTTTTTGTCTTTTTGGTCTGTTCAGGGTTAGAAGTATATTTGAGAGACGTAAACTTAAGTATGTTATTTTAACAAACGTAAATTTACGTTTGGTGTTAACCAATAGACATAAATTCTTCACATGATTAAAAAAAATTGCACATCCATCGTAGCACCATTATCTTCCTCCTCCCCATCTTCACGCAACCATCATCATCTATGACCAACCTTTGCAGCACCAACTCCCACCGTTCAGGCCACTTTTAATATCCACCAGGCCATTTCACCACTCTCATTCACTGAAGGCTCACAGGAAGTGTGAAGTAATGCACGCGTCACACACAATAATGAACAACCACTATGGAACAACGTCAAAAAAGTCGTAGACCACAAGCCATGAATGTGAGGAGCAAGCATAGATCTCTAGCTACCATGCACTTCACTGCAACGACGTCGAATATCCACAACCAAATCTGTGACCACTAAAGTTTAACTAATAACACTAAAATTATCTAAACCCTAAAACGAAGAAGATAAGGGAAACCAACCTCAATGTCAAAAATAATTGGGAAGAAGGAGGTTTATCAATGAACTGCACACCATAGAGGAAGAAAATGTAAGTTTGAAGCACCAATGGAGGGCCTACGAACGTCGAAAATGACGCAGATGTCGACAATAGTGTTTACATTGTGTTTTCTGTTCTCGTAGTGTAAAGGAAAAAGTGAAAATCAAAGAGGCACGAGAGTTTTTTTTAAGCCATTTATATTTGACCCTTTTCCATTAGACTTAAGTGGGCTAGATGTAAACAACATAATTTATGTTTGGTGGGAAATGGTTAGACATAAATTTTGACAAATTATTTAACAAAAATGACAACACAATTTTTTCACCTATGATATCTTTTTATCAAACGTAAATGGACTGACGTAATAGCCTAATGTTTTGTTAGTATGGGCTACTAGATGAATTAGTTTCAAAATGGTTTAATCATTCGCCAGGTCTCTATTTTGGGGTGGGAATCTCAAATTGGTCTTTTTCTTTTTTGGCTTCTCAATTGGGTCCTTATTTTGTGAAAAATGCAACAGTTACAACAAAGTGCTATTTTATTTCCTACCGTTAAGGTAGCATTTGACAATTAACTTTTCTCTTAAAGATACCAAGTGTTGAGTAAAAAACATCATCGTTGGACAAAGTATTATTTTAGCTCATGGCAACATTTAAGGAAGTAAACGCTTCTTTTGATTTTTGTCTCTTCTTTTAGACAGATAGCATTTAGCTTGTTTGTGTTTTCTTTTGTATTTAATCTTTTAGTCTTTTAGTGTGTTTTATCAAATACATTGTCTTGGCATTGTTTTGTTTTCGAGAGTTAAATTGAATGTCCTTTGGGTATGATAAGCTTTAAGCGTTTAACTTTAACTCTCTTAGACGCTTTAGTCATAATAATCATTTAGCACAACGTGGGTGTTTGTGATCTAAATGTTTTTCTATTTCCTAAGAACCTAAGTGCTTTTTTGAGGTTTTCTATGTTGGGGATTCAGGTTCTAAGTCTTATGTTTTCTACTTATGTTGTTTTCCTATTTTCTAGAGTCTCGTGTTGTCTGTCTTTAGTTAGTGCTTCGAGTTTTCTTCTTTTCCCGCTTTTCTCCTAAGTTCCTTAGCCTAGTTTGCCCTTTTTGTTAGTTTCTATGCTCGACTTTTTCATAGACGGTCATCCACACCTTTTCTTCTTGGTGAATTTGGATATGTTCTTTCCATCTTAGAGGTTTTTTCTTGGGGTTTTAGACACTTTGTTTTCTATTCTTCTATTTTAGTGAGGTTGTGATTTTTATTAGGCATTTCTAGCTTATGGTTTTCTAGCCTAGTGTTTTTCTACCTCACCTAGGGTTTAATGGTTTTTTAGCCTATTGTTTTTCTATCTTAACAGGGTTTTTCTGACTTGTCGCTTTTCCTTAGTGTTTTTCTATATCAATGTTGGTTTTCTAATTTAGGATATTCTACCCTAGTGTTTGGTGTTTGTCTTCTATATTAAAGTTAGCTTTCTAACTTAGAGTTTACTACCTTAGTGTTTGTTTTCGTATTTTTCTTCCTAGAGTTTCTTGGCCTAGTAGTTTTTCCTAGTGTTTTTCTAGTCTTAGAGTCAATTCTTTATATAGAGGCTTCTTCGTTTCATGTTGTTTGGTTAAACTTCAAAACCAAGGTATTAGATGAGCTTGTCATATCCTAACACACTTTACCTACACAAAATGAGATTCATGAGCGTGTCCTATACATGTTAATCGATGTTGTCTTATATCAGAAGGTGGTGTACTACGTAGTAAGAACATCGTAATATTTTAATAATATGATAAACAAACTAAGATGACATTATATCGATTAACAATAGCATAGCCAATGTCTGGTATAGTCACCCATTTGTCTATATTATCCTGTAATTAATGAAACAAAATATTATGAAAGAAAAAGGTAAGACATAATAAGTAAACTGTACACTAGAGTAACACGTACCCTTATTTGTGAGTTGACTAGCAAATACTTCCTTAGTTCTTCTAGCCAATCATAACTTCCCACTAATCTTGCTTATTTATCATGTCATTGACTAATTTCTTTAAATAAATCATGTTGGATAAGGGGCCATGACTATTCACCCATCCTTAAAACAACAACAATGCATCTACAGCCAAAATGACCATCAATAATGACATTAACAACATCGACAATGTAAGGGTAAGAAATCATATGGAACTGATCTAAAATGGGTACTCTCATTTGTTGCACAAATTTAGCCTTAGATTTCATTTCTTTTTTGTTGATGAAGTATCATGTATGGAATACAAGGCGTCTACATGATCAAAATATGAGGTTTCATGCTTTGTAGACCTTTGAGACCGATGAACTTTAGTCTTTTGTGCACCTTTCGTTTTCACTTTATGCATTGGAGGTACCATTGATGTCATAAAAGGACAAGCAATTTCAAGTAACTTCTATTTGATTGTCACTTTTGCTACAATGTCAACTTCTTTGAAATGATTGAGCACTAGATCATGTTCCTTTTCAATGCATAAGTTTGCCTGTGATTCATTTGTTAAAAAATTTGAAAAGGTCAATCTAGTTCACATGATATGAGTTTCAAACAGAGGAATCATCATAGGGTTATATCGTGCTAATTCACAAGCATAAGGTAGACCGTATGTTCGTCTCAAAATGCATCCTCAACTTTCACTATCAAAACCTACACGCTTCACTCAATCAAACTCTTAAGCAATAAGTACTAAAGCATACTTTGATACACGTCCAACCAATTTTTTTATATATGTTGCTTTAAAAGCTTCCCTCACGAGATTTAGACTTTTTTCAAAGGACGTTTTTATCTCATTATATTGCAATGTGATGACGTTGTGAATTGCATCCCAACATGAAACAAGTCTCTCATACTGCTCTCTAATACTTTCTTCATGCTCTAGTGAGTAGACTCAACCTTGATAAAAATGACATAAACAATATCTTAAAACATCAAACAGAAAAAAAAACTAAATAAAATAAGATTAAAACATACATGTTTAATGTTATGTTTCCTAAATGCATAACTTGGTTTGTGCCTTTACAAAGTATTTCTTATATGAAATGATCCAAGAGTCATTGACATATTCATAGAATAAAAGTCGTGAAATACAAGCATGATGAAGGCGATCAACACAATCAGTAAACATTGGTTCATGTTTACAATCCATGACCTTTTCGTATATTTCCATGACAACATCTCATGCCTCAAAAGAATTGACTAACATTGTGTACTTAGCTTGAACATTTTTTTGAATGTGTAAAAGACATAGGAGATAATAACATTCGGGGAATATAATGCAAATGACATTCATCAAAGTTAGGTCTCTATTTTAAAAATGACCTATGGATTGCCCTTATATGTAAAAAATAATCCTCTTAGCCTTTCAAGAGCCCAAGTGAAATTATTTTGTCATTCGCTTGATAAGAATACAAAAGGCCGTTGAGAAAATCAACCTTGTTGATGTGACCCCAACTATCTTTAGCAATGGTAACCGATATTTTTTGGTTTTATATGTGTTATCCATCAACAAAATAATATTAAATGCATTCAACAATTTGTTTGCATCAGGATGTGTCCAAGGAGGTCACTTACCACCTCAAATTCGTAGATACATATACTTTAATGGATGTCTTTATCACATTATAACATCATCATTAGTTGTTGTAATTCAATTATTGAATCTCTCAATGATCGTTTGTAAGTATATCTTGCATTATATACTTGCTTGATTTTGGTCACATTATGATCATTATTTTCTTTAAGAGTAAGGAGAATGTTTGTAGGCTTCGCTTAACTCTTAGTCATATCAACAAGCAATAATTGTTCAATAGAATTTAACCTTCCAACAAAAGGGTGACCAACTAAAGTATGTGCCAAATCATAGTTATGATATACATACATTACCTTTATTACACACTCTTTTCCATTAGAAATTAGCTTGCCTCTCAATTACACTCACATTTTCTTGTGTCAAATATACTAGAATGAACATCGTATTTGTATTTCCTATACTTTCCACCTCTTTCACATCCTAACAACACAAACTTCTTTCTCATAGGTTGAACATAAACTTTATCAGATCTTATAATGAAGACAAGAAAACCAAGATCAAAAGAAATCATTTGAACCCACTCAGTTAACTCATCACGTGTGAGAAAATCTGATCAGTTGTAAAATTATTTGTATAATCTTTCTCACACATTTCATTGATAAAAGAAGAGAAATATGACATGAAGCTCGAATTTACTTGTAAATCCATCAAATTGAAAGGATAATATTTCGTTTTACAATATAACCTCTATAACATAACATCACCATCATTAAATACCTTACTTCTTCAATAGTAATAATAATTTGAGATCAAGAAATTATTAAAACAAAACAAGTAAATTCGGTACATGCAAAATATAATAAAAATAAATATAAATTTTAAAAGAAATAAATATAAAATTTCAAACCGAATTTCACCAACAAAAATTTTTATACTTAGAAGATGAACGAGATAAAATGAAGAAGATGATTAAACAACAGAACTGCTGAAACGAAAAATAAATGCAAAGCACACCACCACACCAGAGAATATCAGAAAGACACGAAAAGAAGAAAGTAGGTGAAGATATGATATGGGGGTGCATGCCTTCAATAAATATAAAGGGCACAATTTTGGTAAGCAATAATTACTGCTTACTTTTTTTTTTATTTTGTATATGTTTTTCAAAAAGAGTTATTTATGTCATCACACTAAAACTTAGAGGTGTTGGAAGAACATTTCTTCATTCCACCATTTGGTGGAGGGCACATTCTTTTTTTTTTAATATTTAGAATTGAAATGAGGTGGATAAAATGTATTATCTTTTCAATTTTAAATTTTTTGTTTTTGAATAATTTATTTCAATTTCTCCTACAAAGTATTTAATTATAATTTTAATAATAATGTATTGAAATAATTAATAGTTACTTTTTTAATATATTTTTTTAAAATAAAGTTAGTGATGAAAAAACCATTAATAGTTGAAAAGGTATCTAGAATTTGATTTTTAAAATGTATTTTTTTATTTAAATTTATATACAGCTTAAATTGATTGAGTTAATATTTATTTTCTATTAAACAGTGTTATGACAAGACTTTCTATACTTATGGTTGGTTTGGAAAGTAGGTTGGTAAAACAATTTTTTTCTTTATAGCATTTCTCAAGCTCCACAATTATTAAATGGCACTCCTATATTGACTTTTTTTTTTTTTAATTTTAGTGTTTGTTAAAAGAACAATATTACACTCTCAAAAATCAAATTTTGAAATATATTATTCTCATGAACATATTTAGTTAGTCTTTAGTAATTTTTTTAAAATAAACTTATTTAAACCGAAAATAATCATAGAACTATTGAAGAACAGAAAGGGACCAAGTAATTAAAGTAGTAAGTGGCTTCCATTGAGAATATAGTAAACTTTCTTTTCACCGTAGAATTGATAAAAAGAACAAACAAATAAATATTTTATATCTATGAAAATCAACAATGTTGAAGTTTTTTTTTTTTTTATCAAATATAAGAACATAATATTCTCGAATTAAAAAGTAATATGATATCTTGAAATAAGCACAATTTAGGAACACAAATTAGGACAAAAAAGAGATTTTCTTGAAAGTGAGAAACTATGAATTGTAATGTTTTAGTTTTGAGGAAAGGATTGAATCAATTTGGGAATGAATTAGAGTAATTACTACCTCCATTAAGGAAAAAAGCTCATGTTGTAAGAAAACCAGTTACCTCTAAATGATACTTCTTTAAAATGTTTTTTCCAAAGTGTATTTTTTACAAAATAAAAATATAGTAAAACATAAATGAGAAACAAAATTAAAGTCCAAGTATTCTAAAAACTAGTTAAGACTTATTTATATTTAATAAATATTTGATTTTTCATAAAAAAAAGATATTGAGGAGGTACATTTACATATCTACTTCTTTTTATTAGAAACAATAAACAAGGCCTATTTTGGTGGCTTCCTGGGCCTGATAAGTCATATATCAAATCGATCAATCATAGATGGCAGTTTCTTCCTGCACCCTATCTAATTTCCCATTTCAGATATTTTTTTCGAAACACTAAATTAATTTAAAAAAATCTTATCCAAAATAACTTTTTCTGAGAAACCCAATCCAAAATGCATGGAGGTAGGTACCACAAGAAAATTGAACGATGGTTAAAGTTAGAACAGGAAAACCGTTTCAAGAAATAAGCGATGCCTAGGCCTGATTATGAAGCCTAAGATTGCTATGTACACCCCCTTCAGTGCTATTTTAACCCATCCAGGGCCTTTTTTCTTTTTCACAATATAATAAGGCAGAAACAAATTTCTAATGCCATAGATTACTTCATTGCCAATAAAAACATTTTCATTATTTTACTGATAGTTTCTTTTTTATTCACTTTCACTATTATACTATATTCATCGCTTAATTTTCAGTGTTAATAGTGGACACTGGGTCAATCACATTAATACCGGTGGACATCAATCAAGTGATGAAATGAACACAAAGATAAAGATAAATCTTCGCTGTATAATTTCCATCACATTCCAGTTTTGGCATAAAAGCAACGTAAGATCAGCAGCCCAAACTACTAAGGGCATGTGAGAACAGGCAGTAATTCATTGGCATCAAGTACAAAATGATTAAGCCAAATTCAATCTATTCATTTGATTTAATTTTACTCATCACTGGATATAAGGCAAGTTCATTAGAAAACGATGTTTGCATTAGAAGCTTTGGTGACCATTTTTGTGGCTATAAATACAGGAAAATAATTGGAAACCTACAATTAAGTAATGCACAGGAAACAAAGGACAAACAGTAAATTTTCTGAATAGGCACCATTGCCTCTAAATGCAGCAACTGGTCCTTCTGTATTCTCCATATCAGTACCCAAATTAACCTCTACCTCGCCCTGCACCTACCACAAGAAGAAAAGTATTGGATGAGCTTCAATCACAGTTTCTGTATTACACGATATGTGTTGGATGGAAGGTAAAGACGAAGATGCAAATGAAAAAGTGGCCTTTAAGAAGTAGAAAATTTAAACAATATTTCGGGAATAATTTTAAGAACAGCAAGGGAAGCCACTCTTCCCCTAAAATTTGAAAAAGTGATAAAAAATTACAACATGGACTATATTATGATTCAGAAATTCAAGTTATTTGATCTACAACCACTCTGAAATATGTAACCCAATCTACCAAATTCTTTTTCTATAAACATAAAAATAAGGAGGAAGAAAGACCTCCAAGCTCTTTCAATAATGATTTACTTTTTAAATTGAACAAAAACATGTTTGCTCCAACAGCAGATCATAGAAGTGAAAATAAAAGCACTGAAGCAAGAACACATTTCAAGGTGAGTTTGAGAGATATAAAATCATGAACGTAAAGAATGATATACCTCTGATTCCACCTGGCTTTCCACCTGGACCACCCCTGCCTCGACCTCCTCCTTGTCCTTTTGGTCCTCCTTCTTCAAGGCCACGCCCAATTCCTTTTGTTGGCCGTCCTCCAGGACCATCATCCCTACCTCTTCCCCTTCCACGTCCCACACCAGGGGGTTTGCGATCTGAAAAAATGATCACATCAATCACAACTTTCTAGTTTTTTGTTAACTGAAAAAGGAATAGTACTTGCACAACCATAAATTGTTCGCAGTCACGAAACCATAACCACTGACCAATTTTTGAATTGTGTTTCGGAAGTTTATGAAATGAAATGGTTACTTGGTGGAAAATTAAAAGTACAAGTGAAGAAAATTAATGTGTATTTGTAATACTTGTAATCGAAAAAGCCTTAACATTAACTCTCAGATCACCTAGCCAATTTAAATATCAGCATGAAAATGCAAAATAGTTTCAAAAATCAAGGCTTACCGGCACGGCTCTTTGTTTCTTCCTGGACTTTGTCAATAACCTAAATCAACAGGCAATGAAGCTAGATCAGTGGATAGATGTAAGCATGCCTAAGAGCTTCAGACGTTCACTAACAAGTTCTTAACCTTATTCACTGAAAGAGCAAAAACAAAAAACACTGAACCACCCGAACTTACCTCATCAGGAACCCGAAGGTACTTAATGGTATTACCACGAATGTAGCACTCAGGCATACGCCAAAATCTATCTCCATCCTAAGTTACCAATTCCAATGAAACATTGTAAGGTGCAACAACATAAACAAATGAGAAACTGATAACTGAAAATGAAAGGAAAGAGGGCGTTGAAAAGAAGAATACTTTAGATGTACAGATGACTTCTCTGAGATGGATGTTCATCCATGTATCACAATTTACCAAATGGCCGTTATAAGTCTCTCCATTTTTCAGTTCCACCAACTGTTACAATATGTCACAAGTTACAAATAAAACAGTATCAACACAAGTTTTTATAACCGTAAATGTAAAGGATCAAATAAAACAAAGGGGTTTGACTCACCATAGGGTGGCCTTGGGCAGTCTTGAGAAGGGAAAGGGGCAGCTGCAAGAAAGATAAAACAGTGAGACAATGCAACCCTAATAGGAACCAATTGGGAATTGATCTCCATGATTACAGACTTGGGGGAGTTTAGACCTATTGGGTTTTTAGGTTTTAGGTCAAAAATAATATATCTGAGTAAAAGGAATGAACTTGACGAGATCTTGATATCCAATCGTTACTACTGTTAGTGCTGATAGGAAAAAACTTTAGGAGAGAAAATTACCATGGCGGAATCGGTAGTTGAAGGTGGTGTCTGTCAGACACTGTTGCCTCGTTTCGTCACTCTTTTTGGTTGCTTTGCGATTTAACTCAAAAATTTGAATCAGTGCTCTCTCTCTCTCTCTCTCTCTCTTTCTCACTCTTTTTTCTGTTCCTATTGAAACTTATGCGACTCCACTCATGAGCAAGTTAATTTATTCATACTCTCCATTTTATTTCTATAGATTATCTTTATTATCTATTTTCATCTTCTATCTTTAATAATACACCAAATTTATCCATAATTATTGGTTGAAAAATACACTCAACGTCCAAATTAGAATTATTGCAAATAGAAAAATATTTTGATATTTGATTTTTTTTATTTTTAACTCACGGTTCCTACCATTTTTATACGATTATAGTTTAGTATATTAAAGATAATTTTTTTAAAAGATAAACCTTAATAGTAAAATATAATTTATTCAGTTTTAATCACGATTTCTGCTGTTTTTTTAAACCACGCTTGTACTTTTTTAAGTTAAACAAAATTTTACTTAATTTTTTTAAAGTTGATCACAATTAAATTATAATATTATATTAAAAATTAAGAAAAACCTCAACAGAATATATTATAAATTACAATGTTATATAAATTGAAAGAGATAGAATATTATTGAGTGAAATAGTAAATTAGTATTTTAGCTTTTGTGTTATATATGATTTTAATTATTCACACAAAATCGTGTTTTCTTTAAAAAAATGGTGAAAAATCGTAGAAGAAGAAAGGTGTGTGTGTCTATATATATATATATATATATATATATATATATATATATATATATATATATATAAGTTCACGGAAGAAACATAGTTATTACCATAGACAAAATAGTGTATATAATACTTTTTATATAAATAAAAATACGAATGTTACGTATGCGTCTTTTTTTTATCATAGATAATTAATTTAATTAAAAAATAACTGAATTCAGATAAATAATGATTAAAAGAATAAAACGATAAAACAAATTTTTTAATTTAAAGAATAATGAAGTTTAAATTAACGGTCATTTAAAGAATCTATCTTTTTTTAGTAATGCAATATCACTCAACTAATCTATCAGATTTGATCAATTTTTAAAAATATTTTTTGTTGATATTTTGCAAATGTATAAAAAAAATTGAAAAATATATTTAAAAAAATGCAATTTAAAACGCTCAAAGCCAACAAATTGACACGTGTATATATATATATATATATATATATATATATATATATAAGTATTTTTGTAATAATAATTGTGTATTTGATGTATAAATAAACAATTATATTTGTTTTTCACATTTATAATTTAGAAGATTTTGTTTATTTAATAGATTTGAGAGACAAAGAAAGATGAATTTAAGGAGAGACGATATTTGATGTATAAATAAACAATTATATTTTTTTTTTACATTTATAATTTAGAAGATTTTTGTTTATTTAATAGATTTGAGAGACAAAGAATGATGAATTTAAGGAGATACGAAAGATAAAAATGAGATCATTTATTTTAAATAAAAGTATAGAAATTTGAAAAAATTTATGAATTGATTTTTTTCATTTTTTCTAATTGTAACACGTGGCAAAAGTTATTAGATCCTTCAATTATATTATTTATAGATAAATAGATAGATAAGTATAGATATTTATAAAATATTATAAATTTTAACTAAAAATAATAAATATATTAATTGACAATGTCAATAATTTTATAAAGAAACAAATATTAGTAATGTGGAAATCAATTTTAGATTAACATGATTTATTAATCATTTTAATTTTTTTTGAAAAAAAAAGGTGATTTAATAAAATATTTGTAGAACTCCAAAATGATATTTTAGAAGTGATGGTAGTTTAAAAAAATTGCGAGACTCGGTTAGTTTAATGTTAAATTATTTTTATTATAAAGTTTTGTTGTAAACGAGTTTTATTATTTTAAAACATATCATCTCTAAAAACCACTTTTCTATAGCTTTCTACCTTCTCTTTAAAAATTCTAACTTCTCGATTATTTGTTAACAATTAGAAAGTTTCTAAAAGACCACGGCAGAGTAATCTTCACTTCTATTTGATTAATTTATAGTATAGAGTAAGTGAGTTTCAACTCCTTTTTCTCTTTTGTTCTTAATCTAAAATCATGCGTGTCGATCCTTTGTCGCATGTATTTTAAGGTTCCTACTCTTAGTTCCTTAATAATCTTAGGTACTATAGACACATTTCGTTTCCAATTAGGTGTTTGTAGACATTTCTAAAATTTCTTGAACTATAAGCAAGGATTTGGTGTATATAAAGCTCCTTAGTTTCGGTGTAAGGTAAGGAAAATTAGACTTTTCTTTAAATTATGTGTTGTATAAATTTTAGTATTTGCATGAGTTATAGAAATGATTTAAATGGAATCATTATAATTGTTGTAGTACTTTTGTTGTGTTTAGATGATGACTTTTGATATTATGATGCTTGAATGCTTAATATGGTGTGATTTAATGTTTCTAATTTAATGTTTGAGTGAAATGAAATTGAAATAATGTTAGAAATTCATTGTAAGGGTAAATAGTAGAGAGTTATCAAACACATTAGGTTTTAGGTAAAAATAGAGTTTTGAGAAGTGAATTATTAAAGTTTTAGTAAGAAAATGAGAATTTATAAAATATGACAATTATTTGAGTCTTTAATAAATTATTAAAACTACTTTTGTTACATAAACAACTACACTCCACATGTTGGTACAAATTTTCCCAATCCCAAGTAAGCCTAATTCGTAACCAAAGTGCTTGCTAGGGCGTTAAGACTATAGTCGAATGAAAGCTCAGAAGTTATGCAGCTATAGCATTTTACTGAGACCTTTAGCGATGTAAAGAAGGATGGCTGAAAAATAAGTTAAGTGCGTCAGGTGTGCACGCACTCAAGATATCCAGGCACATTAAATTTACAGTAACATTTGAGAACAAATATTTACAGGTATTTGTACAAAATAAGTTACATAACTGCCTTAACTTCTAAGTGGCGATCAGGCTAAAAGTCCATTTGACTACATCTGCATTTTATGTTCAGACTTCTTGTGAATTTTTGTCAAGTCGACTAAATGGCGCATGGTTGGTCTGCCGTGAGGACAATTCCAAGGGGATTTTAGTTCAGCCATATGGTCAAGTATCTGAAACAGTTAGTGTAAGCTACAAATCAGTCTATTAAACTTCAATTTATTTAAATTTAGTTCCCACAAAACCTGATGCTTATCATCCCAGTTCTGCATTTTTTTAACATGTTTGTTAATGAAGGGGAAGGGGCAGTGATTAAAATAATGTGATGCACTACCTTCCGCATTTCATTTCTTCCAAGTGCATCACCCACCATAATTGACGATCGACATGCACGTGATGCCAACATTGAACGAACTCTTGATGGACATATAGACTCTGAGGAGTCCTGTTTAAAGCTACCAACAATGGAACATTCCATGTGACCATCACCATCGCACAGTGTAGAGATCAGCTCCTTAACATCTGTTGGGAAAAATGCTTATTGTTAATCACTTCAATATATCATTCTCTTTACCCTAGTGGAAGTTTTAATACATCATTGAAAAGAAGCAAGTAATTCACTAAGGCAAGGGATATAGACAATCACAAGATTCAAATGTGTTAATCTTTAAGTCAAAGCTTTAGACACCGGGGTATACATATATATAGAAAATATTAACAACTTTGGTATCATGGAATGGAAAAATCTCAATTCAAAGGATATTATACTACCAAGGGTATCGTAATGATTCCCAAGGTTAAGCAGGCTGGCTCCGCAGATCCTTACAAAGGCTGAGGGTTTTTCTAAAACTCAACCACAATTTGAATGTCATTCATGCTTCCTAAATCAATATATCCTAATGCATGTTCATGCAGAACATTGTAGGCTTAACTTGTATCATCAGTTAGTGGAGGATGTTTTCAATAACTCGGTTACTTGAGTCATATATCAACTAAAACAGCTAGTCTTCCAACTTTGGCCTGGGCAATCTTCCAATTCAAATATAAAATTAAAAATAAAAAGATGATGAGAATTGCATGTCCACTGCACATGCTTATCACTGATTTACTTTGATGTGGTCATATCATGGATAAAATCTACAAAATTCACCTGCCTTCAATTCCAAACACAGTGTTCTTACTGAAAGGAACAGACTTTAATTTAAAACGGTATCCAGGTTGTGCATTTGGATCCTCTTCCAAAGCAAATCCATTCTTCCTGAAATGAGAATAATGCAAATGCATGTTACTGATCACACTAAACCTATAGAAGCAAAAACAAGACAAGGGTATACCACAGTGAAACTTCGTAATTAGAAAACTTAATTCAATTTCAATGAAACCTCCATATACAAAAGTAATCAGCACTACAAGATACACTAGAGCAAGAATAGTGGACTAATGGTGTACCCTCAAGCAAGACAATATTTCAGAAATTATGCAAAGAGTTAAAGTCTGCAGCCGACAAGCTATCAAGCTCAGAGTTCACATCTGTAATTTCTGTTCTTATAAGTCACTCAAGCTTTTCTAGGTAGAAAAATATGCCAATGCTATGTATTTTTTTGTAATTAAGGTAAACCAGGTCACCCATTGAATTGACTTACTGTTAACACAGTGCAGTATTTTAATCACCACTTTCATGTGGGTCATAAGTGGTCAATTGATTTTTAAATTCATAACTGATACATTAGGAATTGATTATGTTAAGGTGACAGTAGATAACAGCTACTGTAAAAGAATCTTAAAAACCGATCACTTTTTAATGTTGACCATTTGAGGCAACTTGTTTTTAAAACCAAATAAACTAAATGAGAAGGTAAAAGGTAAAAAGAGATACTTCTGCAGCTCATTTATGTCCTGGCTACAGAAAACAGGAAATGTAAATAGTTTGAATGATGCAGGATTGACATCAGAATCCTGTTAATGAAATCTAATTTCTTGCAATAACCAGAAATCCAGAAATAAGTGAAATTAACATATCACTACTTAATCGATATGGCTCAACTTTTACCTGATTATGTCCATGTACATCGATGCTACTATTTCTTCTTCAGGGGATAATTCCAATGTTATTGGCCTACATATGACATTTTTATTGGTGAATTTAGAGCATGAACAAAAAAAGACAAGAGATAAATTGCTGTCGTCTGTTGTATCATCCATGTATGGTAATTGCAATTGTAATTTAACAATCAAAGTTTCTGCTCTAATCATACTCTAAATTTTTTAACTTAACAAGACCTTTGTAACATGTCATTGAAAGCTCCCTCCACTTCAAAAAGAAAAACAGGAATAACAGGTACAGTGATGATTAGTGAATAATGATATAAACTTCTCACCTCAGAAGGGGTTGTTGATTCAAGATGGTTAATTGCGATAGACGCTCAAAATTAAACTTTTCATCAGCAGCATGCTGAAAACGGTCATGCTCAAACACAGATTATGTTTCGTTGAAGAACAAAATTTAAATTTAGCTAAAAGATGCATTTATATGAATTATTTATTAAAGGGAATGGTGGAAGAAACCACAGACCCATTAGTTCCAAAAGTATATTGGAAATTACCTGATCCACAATGAATAAATCTTTATTCAATTTACAAATGATAAACCCGAGGTTGAACTGCCCAATAACCTGTTCAAACATGTGGCCTCAGTAATCATCGGTAAATACATAATGTATGTACTCGGATTGTACATATATTTTAATTCAGCCATGATAATTTAGAGATTCTGACAACATATTCAAAATTCAGAAACGAAAATAACTAGGGTTTTTTGCAGGAAAAAAAGAAAAAACTCCAAAACCCCAAACAGCTTCTAGATTGACCATTTTCTAAGCTAGCAAACAACCAAACAGCACCACAATAATACAGAATAGTATCAAGAATAAATGAAGCATACTAAGTAAGGACCTTCATTCTGCTGAAGTCTTCCTTCTTAAAAAATCTCTCAAGTTCAGTAGCTGCTTCTGCCAAGGCCCTTTCTTTTTCCTCTCCAATTTGTGATAGTGAAAGCTCCAATGTTGCAGCCGAATAGAGACTAACATCAATTATAGGTAAAAGTCAGAATAGAGATATTTTCCTATTTCATACAAAGGGCACAGAAATAAAAACCTCTTGTCTTTAGCTTTTCCACATCCAAAATTACTGGATTGAAACAGAGAAATCCTCTTCTCTCTCCTTTTCTTAAGCTCTTGAAAAGAAAATTGCATCTTAGAGCATATCTTACGACCAGAAGACTTGGAAGAATCTAACAGTGCAGATGAAGAATGTACTGGAGGGCTTGAGGCCAAACCATCTGTAGTGATCATATCAATGCCAGGAGTAATTGATGGTGTATCAGCTAAAGGTGTATTATTCTTTAGATCGATTTCCTGTAAATCATCACACTCATATATATAAAGAAAACTGAGAAAATAGCAGGTTTTTTAATTGATTTTTTATTTATATTGGATAAAAGAAGAAATTTTATTGGAAAGAAATAAGCATAACAAGGGCAGGGAGGGCTGGTCTTCACCACAGATAAAGCAACAAAAAATGTGCAATGAATGAGGTAAAGACATGAACACTGTATATCAGAAAAATTGTATGAAGAAAAGACAAAGAAAAGCTTAACAAAATAACTAAACTGAATATTATTTTCACTTAATCAGAAAGAAAATACAAGAAACGCATATATAGGCTCTGAAGTCTTCTAAATAGGTTACACAAATATAACAGAAAACAGAAACTAACATCCAGTTGAATAACTGAATGTTTTACATGAACATCTCCAATATATTGCATTTACTTATTCCTTTTATTGACATATATGTTCTAAAACATAAATTTCTAGAAATGTCATTATTAATAACAAATATCAAATAATTTAAAAAACCAATATCAACATAGTGCATGCAAGTATTAAACAGTATCAATGTATGAAGTTTTAGCAGTTCAAACCACCTACCATATTAGATTCAGGTTCTCTGTCAGAGGAGTCACCATTAAAAGATTCAATCTCACTTGCCCTTGAAGCTTCATCAATTTGGTCAAAACAAAGTGGTGATCTTGTAATCAGGTCATTTGTTTCAGTATTTGCAGTCTTCAATTGACAATGAGAATCTTGATTTCTAAGAACAGGCACTTCAGATAAAGCTCTAAATACACCATCACGATTTCTTTTATTTACAGAAACAAAATTGTTAAGAGTGGACTGAACATGTCTTGAATGGTTAAATGAATATTTACTAGAAGTGTTGCCACTATCAATTGTCTTTGAGACAATAGTATGTTGATCATGTCTAATTCTAGCAGGATGTGCTGACTGCCTTCCATTATTGTCAACCTTTGAAGTGCTATGTGCTCTGAGTGTGAACTTCTGGTTCGTTAAACTTCCATTATTATCACAAATTAACCCTTCTTCAACATGTGAGTACTGATACTCATTAATAGATTTAGAAGCATTTTTTATATCAGCAATATGTTTCTTCTCAAGCTCATCCTGAGATATAGTATCATTGTTACACTCCATATTATGTTCATCTAGAGAAATGCTACCATTGTTACTTTCACTACAATGTTTTTCTCGAGGATGACTGTCATTTGACGATGATAGTTCCATTACAATAGGAGACTTCCCATTAGAGGAACGAAACTCAACACACTCTTCTTTTTGAGGAGGCAGCATAACTTCATTAATAGAGTAACAGACTTTACCAGCACAATAAATTTGTTGCAATCCCTCTCTCAGGGCTTGCAATAAGGCACTTTCTTCAGAAAAAAATATTTTCCTCTTGTCAGGAGTCACATTGACATCATATGCTCTGGTAGGAACTATAAAATTCAAAATAGCAACGGGATACTGTTTCGAGTTTGCACTCTTATACAACTCATTCACAAGTTTGCTGACTTTAGGCATATCCACCGGTCTACCATTAACAAAAAAATACTGCCTATCTCCCAAATTGCGCCCGTTACCCTGTCCAGACTTGGAAAGGAAACCTTCAACCTTGCAAGAATCAGATATAGACAATGTTACAGGCTCTAAGCAGTTGAAAGTGTTCATGCCAAGCACTGTTATGATGTTATCTTTAAGTGAACCACTTCCTTGCGTCTTAAGAACCACAGATTTCACATTTTTACCAGTCGTGTTGGTGCAGACAAAACGAACACCTTTCGCTATAAGCGCATAGGCCTGAAGAAAGTAAATGCTCATATTTAACAATAACTAAAATTATAGGAGAAGAAAATGAAAATGTAAACTTTAATAAGTTTCCCTCATGAAGAAGAATTAGCTATGTAGAATTTTTCTCGTTTATTTAGATTTTCCAAAGCTAACTTTAATCGATGTATGAGTTAATTTTAGTATATGGGAGAAAAATTATCTTGCTTTCTTACCTTATAAGTACTTATTAATTAATCCAAACAGGCCTACATATTTTCACACAGAGAATAGAGACTCACATTCAACAGAGAAACCAGCTTGCCATATTCCCTGCGTATGTTACGACTGAACTCTTTGCTCCGAACAGGCAAACTGGAGAACAACTCTTTTACCATAACGGTGGTTCCAATTTGCCGTGCAGTTTTCCTTTCTGACACGAGAACACCTGAGTTATTGAAAGTCAAGTGCGTAGCAACAGGTTCGCTCACCGTTCTCGTTTCAACAGTCAAGTCCCCCAAAGCGCAAAGCGAACTCAGCGCCTCACCTCGGAAGCCAAAAGTGGTGAGAGACTGAAGATCGTGAAATTCTGCTAACTTCGATGTGTGATGCTTCAGCGCAAGAAACTAAAAATAATGGTTAAAGATTGAAAGGTGAACCCTAATAACGATGTTTGCGGCGTTTCGAGTGATAAATGAATGATACCTTGAAATTGTCCGGGGAAATGCCGCAACCGTTGTCGATTACCTGAAACCACTTTTCGCCGAAGTCTTTGAGGGAGATTTCGACGCTGGTGGCGCCGGCGTCCAAGCTGTTTTCGACAAGTTCCTTGACGGCGGAAGAGAGGTCAAGGATAACTTGACCGGCGCAGATTCTGTGAACGATGCCCTTGCCGATAGGCTTGATTATTTTAGCTTCAACTACCATTTCTGTTTCAGTGCTTTTTCACACACTCGATTAGCAAAACCACAGTTCAAATCGACGAAAAAACCCTGCGAATTTTACCGCCAAAACTGAAGCACGGCAACTAAAGCGCGAAGAAACTCTAAAGGGAAATAATATGAACACTCATATTTCGCTGTACCTTTTAGGTTGTACTTAATTGAATAAAAGGAAACTAATTCATTACTCTTACCATTTTGATTTCAATTGTTCAGCAATATGTGGAAACAACATTTTGAAAATTAAGTACTTTTTTATTGTATCATTAATCACTTTACTAAATTTTAAAAGACACTATTTCAGTTCCTATTTTCATGAGTTTAAAGTGATATTTTTTGTTGTAAAATTTGTTCAATATATTTATTTTCTTTTAAGGTGTATAAATCATTAACGTGATGTAGAGATAAATAAACACTGAGTAAGGTGTTAGATTTTTATGTATGTGTTGGAAGCCGCACATTTGTCAATTTATAATATCTGAGGTACAAACTTCACCTTACAAACTGGTTTTATGAAGTTGAGTTAAGTTTAAAATTTCATTCTTCTAATAGTAGGCAGACAAATTAAACCAATATGACGTGAAAAATGGTTTTTGTGAAAGTAATTCTTGGAAGAGGAAATTGACTATGCTTTCGAAGGGTGGGCCAAAAACCATAGGAAGTCGAGATTTTGACATTCTTTGTTTGATACAATTTTAACAACGCCACGTGTCACCTTCCCATTGGGCGTTATTTTTTAAAAGAAAAAAGCAGCATTTTGACGTCATGCAGTTGGAGAAAATTTGAATAATTCATTTCCATTTTTGCCCTTGAGCAGAATGACGTGATTGTAGTTATGTTTCTTGTTCTCTTCATTCGAAACCACTCTGATACGTGATTTCTCTTGGGTAACGGTGGTGGGAAAGCGTTTTAGGTTTCCTTTTCCGGCATTTGAGTTTGGTGGTTGGGGTTGCAGTGGAGGCCTTCGTTATCGGTGTGGGTGTGGCGTTCATTGGCTGTCGTCATTGTTGGTGTGTCGGGCGATTGCGAAATGACGAGTTCTTCGACGAGGGTAAGGGCATTGTACTTTGGGTGTCATTGTTGATGGTGGGGTGTATGGATTTTGGGTTTTGTTTGTTTTTTATGATTTAGGGTTCTTAAGTTTGGGTTTTTGCAATGTGTTTGCAGTTGACTGTTCGTCACTCCGTTTCGACAAAGTTCATCTCTAGTTTGAACAAACATTTGAGTAAGGAGCAGCGTGCATTGATTGGAGGCACTCCGTTTGGGTGGTTTTTAGATTTCACTGGTAATGTTAAAGTTGGTAGGAAAATGTTGAGTGAGTTAGTTTTTAGATGGGTTGATTCAAGCAGTGGTTTCTTAATTGCAGACAAAGTTGTGCCTATGAATGAGAAAGATATTTGTTTAGCTTTGGGTTTGAGTTTAGATGGGAAAGAAATAGATTTAAATCTAGAAATGGGATGTAGTAGATGTGTGAAATACATTGGCAATAAAACAAGAGATTTGAGTTTGGTATACAAATGTTTGATGAAGAAACGAAAAAGCATTCCTTGTCATCCTTTTTGTAGCTTATACATTTTGGTTGGTATTTGTGAGATATTAATTCCACACCGTAATGAAAAAGTGTTACCCAAACTATTTGAAATTGTTGATAATTTAAACGATTTGGGAAACTACTGCTGGGGTAGTTTAGTGTATAGATGTTTGGTACGTGGTTTGAACAAAGCTTCAGATGCTTTGAAGAAAGGAAAAGCCACAACGAACGTTTATGTCGATGGTTGCATTTACATGTTGCAAGTAAGTTATGTTTATTTATTGCTTCCATTAAGTTTTTTGAGTACCAGTTAACATTATTTATTTTCGCATAGGCTTGGTTTTTTGAGAAATTGATTCCTCCCAAAGGTCCTATACAAAAAAATCCAAGAATATTGCATTGGATGAATTTGAAGTTGGGAGACAACCTACTAACAAGAGCTTTGGAAACTGGTGTGGTAAGTTGTTTGAGTGGTCGCTGTTATCATTAAAAAATGTGTTCTTAGTTTGGTTTGAATTGTTCAATTTCAGGTTAATGTTGATGTTGATGTTGATGTTGATGTTGGTACAACGAAGGAAGAGAAAGACTTGAAGGATGAAGCAAGAGGAAGAAATAAAGATGAAAAGGCATCAACAAAGAAGGAACTTAAGAAAAACCGGAGAGAGCGGTTTACGGAAACTTTACACGAGCAACAAAGTCTTGTTGCAGAACTTAGAAGGAGGGTTCTTGTGTTGGAGGAAGAGATCGCATTCGAGAAACGTAGACGAAGAAGACCACAGGATGGTGGAGAGAATGTGCCAAATGAAGAACCGTCGTTATCCCCTAGAGGCATGTCCCCGGGTGGCCAATCCGAACAAGGCATGTCTAGTGGTCGTCCTGTAAAGAAGACATTTGTGAGGATGGGGTCACGAAGGCGTTACAAGAGTCAAACGCTTAGGACTCCTTACGTAGGCTTACTTAGGAAAAAGTTAGAGTGACATTTGTAAATATGTTTGTAGTTATCGTAATATGCAGATTGTGTAGCATGACCAATTATTTTGTAATGTGGATTGTCTTTTCTTCAATGTTGTAAACATGGAAGTTGCCTTTATTAAGATATTTGCATTTTAAATGGGATTTGTTGTAGTGTTTGAATTAGTAATGAATGAATGTTGACATCAAATGTAGCATTAGTGGATTTCAATGATGATTGAAGCAAAGCTTTGTTTTTTATCACTGATTTATGCCTTTTGGTTGAAGGTTCTTGGGTTTGGAAGGACCCCACCAATGGTTAGTCCTCACAAGATCAAGGGAAGTTGATTCTGCAGAGTAACTTACTGTAATCGTTTACAACGCAGGTGTAAACGATTACACAGAACAAATTTGATGTTTTGGACACAAACCTCAACGTAGGGATCCCTGTTTTTGGTCTCAGGGGACCATGTCAAAATTTTATGTTTTTTCAGAACTGGTTCAAGTGTTTGGTTTGGCAATTTGTGGTGTAAGAGAGGTTTTGTCCTTTTGGTTGAAGGTTCTTGGGTTTGGAAGGACCCCACCAATGGTTAGTCCTCACAAGATCAAGGAAAGTTGATTCTGCAGAGTAACCTGCTGTAATCGTTTACAACGCAGGTGTAAACGATTACACAGAACAAATTTGATGTTTTGGACACAAACCTCAACGTAGGGATCCCTGTTTTTGGTCTCAGGGGACCATGTCAAAATTTTATGTTTTTTCAGAACTGGTTCAAGTGTTTGGTTTGGCAATTTGTGGTGTCACTGATTTATGCCTTTTGGTTGAAGCTTCTTGGGTTTGGAAGGACCCCACCAATGGTTAGTCCTCACAAGATCAAGGGAAGTTGATTCTGCAGAGTAAGCTGCTGTAATCGTTTACAACGCAGGTGTAAACGATTACACAGAACAAATTTGATGTTTTGGACACAAACCTCAACGTAGGGATCCCTGTTTTTGGTCTCAGGGGACCATGTCAAAATTTTATGTACTAAGTTCGTTGGCTTGATGTCATTTTTAGTAGGGTAATAATATAGTTTGAGGACATCGTGTAAATAAAACGTAATAGGGAATAGACATTTGTATTTAATTAAGTCGATGTAACCTTAAACCATGTTTTATTGTAATATAAAATTAACATAACTTGAACAGAAATACTATTTCTGTAGTCTACTTCACAGCGATATCTGGCTGTTAATATTACAGATGCATCCATTAATGTGAACTTCTACAGCTATGTCATGGACATGGTTCTGAACTTCGAAAACAAGAACGTCTCCTTCCTTCAGGCCATATTCAATGCAAAAATCTCTCCACCCTTTTCCAAACTTCGTTGAATTCCTTGTATGTGAAACCAGAACCTTGCACCGGATGCCCTCCTTATGTCCAAGAAGCACGACCTCTGTAAAGCCGTTGTTCCTGATTGCATTCCCAAAGTTGGTTCGCAAATCCTACAAAAGTTGCAATAATAATAAGTTATTGTATAACAGTCATGGAAATCAAATTTGCTTTAGTAGAAAAATTGGATACGCACCAAATGACTTCCTTGACATTGTGATTTAGTCAATTTCACAGCAAATAAAGACGCCTCAGGATCATATGTTGATTGACGAATGAAATATTCCCTACTTCTGTTGGTGCAAGGGCCAAAATAAATTATTATGTTGAAATGGTTGTCACCCAAATATTGGAACGTCATGTGCGCATCATCAAGCCTTTCATGGTATACGTCTCTCATGGCAGTCCATCCGGTTGTTATTCTTGGATGTAAGGTGTTCATCTTGTAAGTAACGTTGTGCGTTCGACCATGATTGTCGTAAAGTGTCCATGTTGTTTGTAATTCATTCTCGAAGGCGGCAGCAAAGTGCCTATCCTCATAACCAAAATCCTGCAAATGTAGGTGTGGAAGTAAGAGTACTTCAAAACGTTAAACAAGAACAACAAGAATTTTACCATATCTTTGAGGTGGATGGTGTCGAATTCCCACAAAGTTGCAGACGTTTCCTGAGTTGGTGACGATGCCATGCTTTCCCAAAGAAGAAAATAGCGTGGTTATGTATTAGGGTTTGTGTTTATTATGTACAATGAACCCTTCTCCAATTTATAGACGCATGGGTTCTTCGTTAACTTGTTGGAAACCGCTATGGTCAAAATAGAGCATTAAATGTTGTGTCCAACTTCACAAATGTGTTTGAATGGCTTTATGATGACGTTGGAACTTTTAAATGGGGTTTAATGCACCATCAATGCAGTCAACAGACTTACCAACAATTTTGAAAGTGGTCAAAGCATTGGAATAACCATGAATTGGAAAGGATTCCATTGTACACGTCATTTTGAATTAAATATTGCATTAATTTAAAAAATAATGAACCTCTGCGCGAAGGTTGTTAAGTGTAATCGTTTACACTGTCATTGTAAACGATTACAATAATGAAAATTCAATTTTTGCACACAAATCACGTATGCAAGAACCACTAATCATCAAGTAGGGGACCGTATTGTAAACATGAACCACTTTGGGAATACTGAATGAAGAAAAACAAGCACAGGTTTCGTTCATACATTCTACCAAACAACCTTAATTAACAATAACAAAGGATTGCCAAAACTGAGAGTAGCATTAATTTATGAAAATAAATAGAGTATTAGAATTCATCATTTCAAATAACACAAAAAACATTCACATTTCAAGAATGAGGAGCATTATCAAAGCGCATGCGGAGGTGCTGCAGTTCCTCCTCCATGCTCCCAATGGCGGTGTCGATGTTTCCAAATTGCGTTTGGAAGTTGTCATATCTTGTTCCCATCGTAGTCTCCAATTGATCAAAACGAGTTTGTATTCCATCAAATCTAGAGGCGACGAATGTCTGAATTTGATCTATACGATTCATCACATCACTTAGTGTTGTAGAAGAGTTGTCCTCATCATTGTCTTCATCTTCTGTGGCTTCATCTTCAGCATTTGGTGGATTTTGTTTACCAATTACCCACTCTCCGTGTGGGTTCTGCACATAACCAAATGACCGAATAGTATCATAATCCATCTTTTGCTTGGTCATAATTCCGGTGACAGGATCATTGTCAATAGGAACTTCAAAGCGGTCCAAAAACAATGTTATCAAATGAGGATAAGGTAGTTTGGCTTTGTCCTTTAATGCCTTCTTCATCTTGTACCTTATAAGATGTCCCCAATTAATTTCCTTCCCATTGAAAAGCGCCCAGATCAGCATAATATCTTCTTCAGTTGGCTGTCCAATGTTGGTTGAGCGAGGACAAAGGATCCTTGTAAGAACATAATGTAGAATCCTATGTTGAACCTTCATTTGGCCTGCAGTTAACCTTGGAAGTACTTCAGCATCTTCTCTACGGACAAATTCCCTACCACTTATGGAATTATAGTCTTCTTTCCACTCATTGACGATACGACCTTCAAAAGGAGCACCTTTGGACGGGGGGGAGGGTAATTTCATTAAAGACTTTAGGGCTAATTTTTATTTTCACACCCTTTACCTCTGTTCGAATGACTCCAGTGTGAGAAATGACCATGTTGTTGTAAAAAACTCTTACTAATTCTGGGTAGAAAGAATCTGACAAGCAAACAAATTCCTTCAATCCAGCAGCACACAATATTTGATAGAACTCGAAATTTGATTCTTCGAAGTACTCCGCGTCTAAGAATTTGCTTTCTAATACTTCTCGATTGACAAAATGCTTTGCAAATTTCTCCTGTTGTTCGACAGTGGAGAAAAGGTCATGCACTGGGTGCGGCGATGACGGTGGTGGGGATGGTGTCGGACTGCGTTGTCGCCGTCGTCCGCCCTCATGCGAGGATGATGGCTTTTGTTTCTTCTTAGCGCGATCACCCATTGCAATTGTGTTAGGGTTTTTAATTGGGGAATAATTATGCTAGGGTTCGTATATGTAGGAAGTGAATGTGGAAGTTGATAAAATTCGAAATTGTATCGTGGGAGTCGTGGGCTGTTAAATTGACAGTGGTGTGGAAGTTATTAGGGGACGTGGGTACAGTACGTTAAACAGAGGTCAATTTAGTCCTACGTTGTGGCTGTAATCGTTTACACCAACGACGTAATCGATTACTATTATTGGTGCTTTATGTGACAACATGAGGTAAAGTAATGTATTTCATACACAAAGCAAAATTAATACATTTCACATTAAACCAACAATATATGTCATACAATTTTGTCATCGTAGTTGTTGTGTACCGCATTTAACAATGACATAAATCCAGATTGCGCTATGTCGGATTGTTGGGATACATCGTAGGATGGATAAGATTGGGATCCAAATTGTATGTCTTCATCACATTGTGTTAGGTTTGGGAATGTAGGTTCCTAAATGAAGACAATTATAATTAGACTCAATTTCAACACAAAACAAAGTCTTTAATGAACAAGAATGGAAGTAAAATACTCACACATTGTTCAATGGATGTTCTTGAAGTCTTTTTCGTTGACACACTTTTTCCTTTTTTGGTCCGTTTCTCAACGGCTGACTTTAACCTGTTGGTGCGAGGTCTCCCCTTCTGTTTGACGACTATGGGACTACGTACAAGTAAATCACCACTTTCACCACTGCTTTGTTGTATGGAAGTAGGGACAACATTGTCTTAACGCAGTTCGCCTCCTTCACTGACTATGTTATTTGTCATCGTAGAACTGCAGCCAAACTTTTTACGCAACATATCCAGTTCTTTCTCCAACTCTGTAGAAACAAGTTCTTTCTCCAACTACAATTTTGTCATCGTAGTTGTTGTGTACCGCATTTAACAATGACATAAATCCAGATTGCGCTATGTCGGATTGTTGGGATACATCGTAGGATGGATAAGATTGGGATCCAAATTGTATGTCTTCATCACATTGTGTTAGGTTTGGGAATGTAGGTTCCTAAATGAAGACAATTATAATTAGACTCAATTTCAACACAAAACAAAGTCTTTAATGAACAAGAATGGAAGTAAAATACTCACACATTGTTCAATGGATGTTCTTGAAGTCTTTTTCGTTGACACACTTTTTCCTTTTTTGGTCCGTTTCTCAACGGCTGACTTTAACCTGTTGGTGCGAGGTCTCCCCTTCTGTTTGACGGCTATGGGACTACGTACAAGTAAATCACCACTTTCACCACTGCTTTGTTGTATGGAAGTAGGGACAACATTGTCTTAACGCAGTTCGCCTCCTTCACTGACTATGTTATTTGTCATCGTAGAACTGCAGCCAAACTTTTTACGCAACATATCCAGTTCTTTCTCCAACTCTGTAGAAACAAGTTCTGACTCACACGCTACCTCAGCAATTTCATAGAATGTTTTGCACAAACTTTGGTATCTTTGCATGGTAGGTTGAAGACTGGAGTTAATATATGCTGCTCTAATCAAAGTGTGTCTTCTACGGATATTCTTGCTCCACCTACGAAGAACGTATTTTGAGGGCACACTACAAACATCTTCCTGTCCAAAAACCAAAAGGGAGTGCCGACATATTATACCCCGAAACTCAAAGAGTAAACAGGAACAGGTGATATATTTGGTTATCGGATCAAATTGTACTTTATGATATTGGTCTGCACTTTTGCCATCCCATAGCCGCTCCTCTTTTATTGTATAAGTGTTTGACATGTTATCCTTAACAGTGTCTTTGATGAAACAATTCATTCGTGACCTAAATTCGGTTTGAACTTCTTCAAACTTTGAATGTGTGTACTCCTGTTGAAATTATCTCTCTATTGGTGATTGAGAGCCACATCCAACCGTCGTGTTAAGGGATGAGAAATCAGCTTGAATTTCTTTTTGGGCTTTAACTCTTAGGGCATTGTCATATTGCACAACAAATTGATGAAGGGTTGTGCTTGAATTTATAAATCCATCAAAAAAGGCATTCATTCCCTCACTTCTTTGAGTGGTTGACATGCCAACCCAAAAATCTTTCTTCAAATAACAAGGAACCCATTTGTGTCTGTCGTCATACATTGTGCATAACCATTCATTCTTATGTAATCCATGTCTGCTTACTAGTGCTTCCCAACCACTTTCAAAATCTGATGGACAACCACAATCATACACAAACTTCTTAATATGTGATTTGATACTATTATATTCCTTACAAGCGCTAAATTTTTCTGGCAACTTTTTCATGATGTGCCATAAACACCAACGATGCCTGGTATTGGGAAAAACTACTTCAATGGCATTTGCCATTGCCCTACACTGATCGGTTATAATCCCTATTGGGGCCTTATTACCCATGCATCGCAACCACGATTGGAACAACCACACAAAAGACTTTGTGTCTTCGGACGACAACAATCCACACCCAAGTAATATGGAGTGCCCGTGATGATTGATCCCAACAAAAGGCGCAAAAGGCATATCATACTTATTGGTTAAATAAGTTGTGTCGAAACACAACACATCCCCAAATTCTTCAGCAGCAGCTCTACTTCTCGCATCCGCCCAGAAAACAGAGCAAATTATATTCCCTTCATCCAACTCAATCTCGTAATAGAAATCTTTGTTTAAATCTTTCTTTGCCGAAAAGTGTCGCAACAATGCTTGTCCATCACCGTCCTTACATAAGGATCTTCTGTGTTTACCAATGTAGTTCCTAGCATCTCGCTCCGTAAAGTCCATGTTATCATATCCACCTGCATCGGTCATTATACTAAGGTAACTCTTATTAATCCGCACTCCAGCTTCATCATTCACCTCCAAAGTGTGTTTGCTCTGCATGCTCAATTTCCTATTTCCAGGGATTAACTTTGAAGTAGTTGGACATAGGTCATGGCTGTGGTCTAAGTTCACAGTCCTTATAAACCATTTGTCGTCCTTCTTTGAAATCGTTATTCCAGCTGGACATTGTTTGGTTTGGCTGGGAAGTGTTTTAACTTCGGGGTTGATTGAGGAAACATATTTACCTTCCCTAAAGCACACTAATCTGAGGTAGTTCACATTATTGTTGTGATCCTTTTTTGATGTTCTTGTGCGCACAGCAAAACCACATCTAATAGCATAGTTCGTGTAGAATTTTTTCGCTTCCTGCATTGAATGAAAGCACATATGTACTGTTGGGTCCACGTCCATAGGACTTTTATTAGGGTCATCCAAAGTAACATAACAGTCAGGCGCTTCAATTAAACCAAAATCATCAGTACTTTCCCTACACTCAACAACTTCACTCATATTACTTCCAATGTTATCCATCATAACAACCTGTACAGAAACGGAACATGGTGCAAATCAAAGGATTACTCAACGTTATCCCAACATCAAATACTAAGTAAATAATTAGTAAAATCAGTGTTATTTGTGTTCATAACAATAATACAATAACATTTTAAATTAAATTTAGTGTAAGTAAACAAATGTCATTACACAACGAAAACAGTAATCAGAAACGTTTATTTGGTGATTTAAAAAGAAATAAAAAATTCCAGGCCTCCATCAATGGGTTCAACATGGAAAACAGACATCCACACGTACACACTTACATTTTACTGTACCATTAAATGAAGGCAATGCTATCTTCAACAACCTCCAATGAAGGAATAACTCCACCCTTCTTAAATGCTCTCCTCAACAACCCATGGAAAAAGATACTCAGACGACTCTTTAATGGACTTTGGTGGAGGATGGTACAATGGTTGTTGTATAACACGAAGTGTTTTGGAGGGAAGAGGAACCTGAACTTTACATTGTTGGTGTAATGATGGTTCATTTAAGAGGTTTTCTCTCTCCAATGTCACATTAATTGCAACGAAAACCCTCATTAAATGCAAGTTCAATCCAACAAGCATAAAATATTTTCTCTTTCACCTTTTTAGTGTAAAAAAGATACTGGCACTCCACCTAACAATGCTTTTGCAATTAATATGTTGATTGATATATCAAAGAAATAGATATAATATGATATTATATTATATTTTATGAATGTAATCAAAATTATTTAATATTATATTTTAATTTTCAAATTTCAAAAAATTTGACAATTATAATTGAATAACAAAGATATTCACCCCTTTAAATACGGCCCAGAACATGATACATATGAACTGAAGTTCAACATATTTGTAAGTGATCCAAAATTTTGCAAATTATTATTTGGTATTTTTGTCTTCGTGACTTGTATTTTTTAATGCAGATTGCTTAAGTAAAAACATGAATGCATGGGAAGACCTTGTTTATGATGACGACGTCCTTGAATCTTTTTTGAAAAAATGTGATGGTTCTGCCTCCCTCATACCTGGACCAGCAGGTAATGTTCAAGCTGCTTTACTGAATAGGACAATTACAGGGAACCCAAAATCCACACAAGAATTCGCTGTTGATGTTGCTCATGCAACATTTGAAAGAGATTTCAACAGTAATGCTTGGAAATGGGCAGAAATGTATATTCAACACCATGGTATGACTTCATTTTAAATAAGTGAATAATAATGTGTAATCCAATGACAAATGTTTGATATGTTGTTGAAATGATTTTTTCCATCTGCAGAACTAGTGAAAGAAGGAAAAATGGAGAACATGGGTTACCTTAAAGATGCTAAATGGGATAATCCCCTTCCCTTTGTTGCATGCTTGTTGAAAGAATGCAAGCCAAATGGTTTGGGAGATATGCAGCTGACGCTGAAGGTAATTTGTGTACAATTTCCCACCTTTTGTTTATTATTTAAACATATGAACGATTATGTGTGAACAATGAACGATTTAAGTGTTAACAGGATCCTACTAGGAAAATGAAGGCTTCATTACACAATAAAGTTCTTAAAGATCCTGAACATAAAGATAAAATTCGAGTTGGATCAGTTATGATACTGAATCTTGTAAGCCATACATACATGACCTAAAGTATTATGACTTTGAATGTGTATTGATCGATACAAATGATATTGTTATTGTATGTTTTCTTTAGGTACAATGTTTCAGTCCAAATCGAGCAACCCACTATCTGAATATCGTCCATCGAAACGTAGTGAAAGTGTTTCCCCCTGACATTTGTCCTCCTACCATCGAGCTGGTTCAGCAAACACCTAAACCAACTATTCCCCTACCTATGTGGGGAGAAAAACTGAAGTGGGTCAACGAATTACTAAGCAAATTCCTCCCACCACCAACTGAGCAACCATCATCATCCGTTCCAAAACCAACTGACGAACCATCATCATCCGTTCCAAAACCAACTGACGAACCATCATCCTCCGTTCCACCACCAACTGAACAACCAACATCCTCCGTTCCACCACCAACTGAGCAACCATCATCCTCCACAGTAGAAACCAACAATTAGACTTTTCTGGAATATTTATTACTACTGCTGAATTGAACAATATTGTTCGGATTACTGTAATACTACTTTATTAGAACTCCAACATTTTGTGGGATGAATGTATTCGTCACAAAGTACCATTACATTTTGTTAATGTGAATGTTATTGATGGTTTTTTATTACTGCACTCCTGAGTGTCACCAAAAATGCAATGTTACACATTATCGTTCTCCATACATTCTTTGTCTATTGCTTTCGTAATTAATGTAACCTACCCATGGACACATGACACAATTAACGTGAATGGTCCTCTACGTTTAAATTCTTGGTCCCCTGTGACCAGGAATGTGTCCAAATCATGCATTTCGGACTGTGTAATCGTTTACACACCACATGTAAACGATTACAACACAGTCATGGTCTGCACAACAGTTTGGCCTTGAACCAACCATGGCCAACTTCAAGGATGGGTCATAATCTACCTACGTAGGTGTGCAAACAAGACCTATCCATGCACACATTTCGCAGTTGATGGCAGTGGTCCTATACGTTTAAATTCTTGGTCCCCTGTGACCAGGAATGTGTCCAAATCATGCATTTCAGACTGTGTAATCGTTTACACACCACATGTAAACGATTACAACACAGTCATGGTCTGCACAACAGTTTGGCCTTGAACCAACCATGGCCAACTTAAAGGTTGGGTCATAATCTACCTACGTAGGTGTGCAAACAAGACCTATCCATGCACACATTTCGCAGTTGATGGCAGTGGTCCTCTACGTTTAAATTCTTGGTCCCCTGTGACCAGGAATGTGTCCAAATCATGTATTTCCGACTGTGTAATCGTTTACACACCACATGTAAACGATTACAACACAATCATGGTCTGCACAACAGTTTGGCCTTGAACCAACCATGGCCAACTTCAAGGATGGGTCATAATCTACCTACGTAGGTGTGCAAACAAGACCTATCCATGCACACATTTCGCAATTGATGGCAGTGGTCCTCTACGTTTAAATTCTTGCTCCCCTGTGACCAGGAATGTGTCCAAATCATGCATTTCAGACTGTGTAATCGTTTACACACCACATGTAAACGATTACAACACAGTCATGGTCTGCACAACAGTTTATCCTTGAACCAACCATGGCCAACTTCAAGGATGGGTCATAATCTACCTACGTAGGTGTGCAAACAAGACCTATCCATGCACACATTTCGCAGTTAATGGCAGTGGTCCTCTACGTTTAAATTCTTGGTCCCCTGTGGCCAGGAATGTGTCCAAATCATGCATTTCGGACTGTGTAATCGTTTACACACCACATGTAAACGATTACAACACAGTCATGGTCTGCACAACAGTTTGGCCTTGAACCAACCATGGCCAACTTCAAGGTTGGGTCATAATCTACCTACGTAGGTGTGCAAACAAGACCTATCCATGCACACATTTCGCAGTTGATGGCAGTGGTCCTCTACGTTTAAATTCTTGGTCCCCTGTGACCAGGAATGTGTCCAAATCATGCATTTCAGACTGTGTAATCGTTTACACACCACATGTAAACGATTACAACACAGTCATGGTCTGCACAACAGTTTTCTGCACAACAGTTTTCACTCCAACCAACCATGTGGAACATTTACTAACTTTCCTATTAATTAATACGTTTTATAATATCGTGCTATCGATTACGAAGACAAGTGACAAAAAAATACTATTCATTCAGTGATGACGACAAATTTAATGCTATTCATATTTATATATATACAAATCATCATCAATGTCAAGCTGTACATGAATTCATTTCTGAAAGAAACAATGTTATTTGAATTACAAAGAAAATATCAACAATCTTCCAAAAACCCATACAAATGCAGGGCTTGCATTCTTGCCATGTTGTCTTCGTCCAGAATCCACTCCTTGACGTAGTTCTTTCTTATTTCTCGCAACTCCTCCTAAAACAAAATGTTTTTTGCTTCAGTTATAAACAACACCATCATATAAAATGTATACCACCCAATTTTATGCTTACAGTTGTGTATTGGGGCAAGCTCTTGTCGTTGTACCGGTCTTCTCCATCCCAAATTTGCATTGCCTTTAACATTATGACTCCACAATCAAATCTGAAATCAAACAACCAAATATATAACTTATGACAACATACCATACTGAAAGCACCAAATTATCTACCATGAACTTACAAGTTCGGTTGACTTGGGATGTTTGATTGTACAACAGGCAAAGCAGTAATACTACCTTCAGGCTGATTGTACAACATACACAGAAATTTGGCCATGTTTTTACCCTAACAAAAAATTACATAAAGTAATATCAAAAAATATAATAAATTGACATCATCAAAATTTCGGGCATCATATACTGTCATTTCATACCACAAACAAGTCAATCCTCCTCCGATCTCTCACAGCCTTGTTTAAGGAGTCAATCACTGTTATTTGCAATGTTTTCATGTTCAAACAGTAACACCACCAATGGTAATCATGGCAAAATGGCATAAACACCTACAAACAACATATATCAAATCTCCGCACATGGACATGGTACAATTCCAAAACATAAAAACAAATCATTATTTAAACTCACAAACTCAGCGCCGGCAATGTCAGCAAGACCAAAATGCTCAGACCTCATATAGGTCTGGTAATTATGAAGTCTAAACACATGTTGATTTTTTTCCATTTTCTTATAATCATGGATAATATGGTCCTGTGTACATTTCCAAATGCATTAATTGTCTTATAACATTAAGTATAATTTCAAATGATTTAACAATTACCGCATATAAAGAACTGAAGTGAACCCTCTTCACAACACCCGTCAACCTTTTTTCAAAGTGCATAAAAATTGTACTAGCAAATAACACGACCTACACAATTAAAATTATCAAATCATGTTACAAAATATACAATAATAAAAACTATCATCAACTAACATGATACTAACCATGTTATCAATATAATCACGATGGCCTAAACTCCGAATAGAAGTTGTGTTCAAAGACTGCCCAATGATGTCGCACACAACCCTGAAAAAATACAATATTATTCAATCCCAAACAATTACCTCACAAACACCTACATTTAAATTAAAAACATTAACCTATTAGCTCGGTCTTTAACACCAACACCAACTGCAATGTACAGTTTATCAACATCCACATCTGTGCCTGGATCACCAGCAAACTTCCTCAACGGAATATGGTCTTCATCTTCAACATTGTCACCATCATCATCAGGAATATAATAAGGAGGAGGGTGGGATGGTCCACCAGTGTAAGATATTACACCTTTGTGATGTTTGGGTGGTGGTTCTTCATTCACTAAAGGGTGTTGATGACCTACATCACCACATCCTTCATCCCCTAAAGGATGTAAATCAACTCCGCCAACACAACCTTCATCCCATTTATGTTGATCATGAACTCCACCTCCACATCCGTCATCACCTACATCAACACCTACATGTACACCTTCTTCATGATGAAACACATCACCTTCTTCATCATGACACACATCACCTTCTTCATCATGACACACATCACCTTCTTCACCATAGATTGGACATTGACGGAGGTCCATTAACTCCTTGGTAAGGATTCCAATTTTCGAAATCAATGAGATGATTTGAAGATTGGTTTTCGTAACCATCTCCAATGCACCAGCTTCCCAACTGCCGTCATCGGAACTATCTTCTTCTGTGTCCGGATGGGTGGATGGTTCACCCTTGGTGTCTTCAACAATTCCTCGGACATCCATGTCAAAAGCAGCCCGCACTTCCGGCTTTATACAATCGTTCTTACTTAAGTACCAATGCATTCTTACCTATGACAAACAAAATAACATATATACTTCAATATATCCATCAATATTTACGAAAAGAAAAAGTATAAAACTTTCAAACACTTACTTTTCCGGTCTTAAAGGTATTTGCAATTGTTTCTTCCGTTGCCGTATATGGGGACCATCGCCATATGTGCGGCCACAACCTTTGCGAACGATGACCGTGCAAGGACAATCTTTCCACGGCCCAAGCCTTCATAAATTTAAAACACAAACATTTAGCCAATATTTAAAACAATTTCAATGAAATATGGTTCAATAGATAATGGTACCTGCAAGACAGCTACATTGCCACTAAGACCGAGTGACTTTGAGACTTCTCCACGCATTATTTTCTTTGTACACTTGTTTAAATTGTGAACAATGTTTTTGTGTACACAAGATGCCCAATCATACAAACACAAATTATCTAAATCATCTAAAACTAAGCAAGGTATGTTACAAACATGTTTAGACTTCCTAGGAAAAAAAATGTAACTAAACAAACTAAAATATATAACCTACACACCACATCGACCTCTATGTCGTCATCCTCTACAATCGAATGAAACTTCTGAATCAACTCCTCCTTTGTCGTGGTGTTCGGATTAAACATCTCACCAACCAAACCAACTAAACATTGGTCAAAGCTAACGTCTACACCACCTATGTCTAACCCTGTGGCCATGAAGACATCAACAACGTTTAATGGAACCAATTGTTGACAAACCCTAAAACTAACATCACTACCTGCCCACCGTTGAACCATCTCCTTTAATAATTTTAAATTCACTTCAATAGGGTTTAAAAGGTTCAAGCAGAATTTAAAAGGGGTCATATTAAGTCGCTCTATATGACGGTATTGAAGTTTGGTATTCATTTTAAGGATGCAAGCCGAATCCATGAAAATGCGAAGGCGCCACTACAAAACATTAATAAAACATACATTAAATACTAAATTTCATACTTCATACATCATCCATTCCAATAAAGCATAAAAATTTATCTTACACTTGGTTTTGTTGAAGCCATTGAACCTACAGTGATAACAATGCCCACAAAATAAATTAGGTTTCTTTCAAAAAATAAATACCTTTTTATGAAAAACGAGATTACAAAACGAAAATTTTTCCACTTACCCACAAAACAAATCACCACCCAAACCACTCAAGTGATGCTCCGAGAACGGGAATGCTCCGAGGACGACCACCACACGAAAGATGTTTCGCCACACACCCACAACGTCAATGCCGGACCGAAAACGAAAATAACATTTCACAATGACAACATCTGAGAAAGAAAGAAGGAAAACGCCGGGGAAGAACACATGAAGAGCGACAACCGTGAAAGAGAAAAGGAAATGAAAATTGAATGATACCGCCAAAACTAAAAACCAAATTGCCTGTCCCTATTTCCAACTTTGCCCCTCCGTGATTTCCAAATTTGCCCCTTAGGTTTTTAAACAATCAGTTTTTTTATAATTAAAACAACACCCAATCAGACAACGACACGTGGGCCTGTGTCAAAAGAGTGTCAAGATTGGGTGTTAAAGTAACATTTTCCAAAACCATAACACACAAATTGGACCACTGTTATCCATCACTACAACAATTGTAAGCCACCATTTCCATTGTCGGACCACCGTAAATCCTTGCAAACTACATCAGGTTCGAAGCCACAACAAACCATCTTGTTCATCGTCAGTCTTGCACCACTGTCGTGATTCGTGAATCCAAACGCGATTCACGAACTTCAATCTTCGCGCTACCATGACAAGCCAGCAACCACCATCATCTCATTTAGGCCACCACCGCGAGTCCATAAGCAAGATCGAGAAAAACTTTGTTGTGATCCATGAGCTCACTACACCTCGAAATCATAAACACACTCTTTTGAAATAAATATAGGATATTTGAATTCAAATTTTTATAGTTTTCGTTATATGAGTTTTGTTTTGCTATATTCATATTTTATTTTATTTTCTTTTCATGTGCTTAAACATGTCACATGTGATTGTTGGACTATAAATTATCAATTTGATTAATATACCATGTTATATTTAGAATAATATTTTAAAAATTAATATCTTATATAATTGTATAATTATTAACTATTTTTTTATGTTATACTAATCATATTAGATATATCAGTGTATCGTAAGAACTAGACAACTCTATGTAATAATCCACACCAAGTAGGTCGGACGACGTTGGAAAAGGAGAAACCGTTAAGTGACAGAAGAATGTGGTTGGATCCACAGGTAAGACCGAACGACCATAATTAGGGACGTCCGACCTTATCTGATAGATAAATTTTCTCTACAAAAATTAAGGTAAATAATAATTAGTGATAATGGGGTGAGATTTGACCGATATTAAAATGTCACTAATCTCATACCCATCTCAAAAATTATAAATACAGGTCAAAGGTAAGAAGTAGGTGGTCGCATTTACTGTGTTTTTAATACCTTGGTTCTAAACACCGTACAGATTGTTTACTGACTTAAACATCGGTTAACTTTTGACAGGTCCTCCTCTGGACGGTGGAAGTTTGATCAGAGCGTGCATCCCGAACGATTTGGAAGGAGAAATTGTAAAGGTATTAGTTATTCGACCCTATACCCGAAATAATCACGATAAGTTGTATGTGTTTTTTTTGTGTTCATATTCCCTTAATTAAAATTATTGTATAAACTTTTTGCTATAAATTTTAAGGAAAGCAGTAATAAAAATTAACGACGGAGTGAATTTTAATAATATAGAGTTAAATTTGTTACATCTCAAAGGGTCGTATATTTATTATTATTATTATTATTATTATTATTATTATTATTATTATTATTATTATTATTATTATTATTATTATTATATTATTATTATTATTATTATTATTATTATTATTATTATTATTATTATTATATTATTATTATTATTATTATTATTATTATTATTATTATTATTATTATTATTATTATTATTATTATTATTATTATTATTATTATTATTATTATTATTATTATTATTATTATTATTATTATTATTATTAGTATTATTATTATTATTATTATATTATTATTATTATTATATTATTATTATTATTATATTATTATTATTATTATTATTATTATTATTATTATTATTATTATTATTATTATTATTATTATTATTATTATTATTATTATTATTATTATTATTATTATTATTATTATTATTATTATTATTATTATTATTATTATTATTATTATTATTATGATTATTATTATTATTATTATTATTATTATTATTATTATTATTATTATTATTATTATTATTATTATTATTATTATTATTATTATTATTATTATTATTATTATTATTATTATTATTATTATTATTATTATTATTATTATTATTATTATTATTATTATTATTATTATTATTATTATTATTATTATTATTAGTATTATTATTATTATTATTATTATTATTATTATTATTATTATTATTATTATTATTATTATTATTATTATTATTATTATTATTATTATTATTATTATTATTATTATTATTATATTATTATTATTATTATATTATTATTATTATTATATTATTATTATTATTATTATTATTATTATTATTATTATTATTATTATTATTATTATTATTATTATTATTATTATTATTATTATTATTATTATTATTATTTATTATTATTATTATTATTATTATTATTATTATTATTATTATTATTATTATATTCTATTATTATTATTATTATATTATTATTATTATTATTATTATTATTATTATTATTATTATTATTATTATTATTAGTATTATTATTATTATTATTATTATTATTATTATTATTATTATTATTATTATTATTATTATTATTATTATTATTATTATTATTATTATTATTGTATTATTATTATTATTATTATTATTATTATTATTATTATTATTATTATTATTATTATTATTATTATTATTATTATTATTATTATTATTATTATTATTATTATTATTATTATTATTATTATTATTATTATTATTAGTATTTATTATTATGATTATTATTATTATTATTATTATTATTATTATTATTATTATTATTATTATTATTATTATTATTATTATTATTATTATTATTATTATTATTATTATTATTATTATTATTATTATTATTATTATTATTATTATTATTATTATTATTATTATTATTATTATTATTATTATTA